>CM053793.1:614063974-614663974 GCA_028749045.1 Cupressus sempervirens | reverse complement strand
AGAGGCATTTGAAACCTTTGAAGGCTTTGGTTTGACAAAGAGCACATCCTGAGGGTTCTATGGTAGAGGGATATATGGTATACCAGACTATGGTGTACATTGTTGAATATCTTCCTAAGTTTGCATCAAATATCCATGTAGATCGTATTTGGGATCTCGAGCCTTTTAAAAAATTAGAAGGGGAGTACTTGATGGGGAAAGGTACATTGAGGAAAGTGAGAGGTAATAAATTATAAGATGTTAGTGTAATAAATTATTTCTTAATCTTCAAAATAAATCGGTTGTAAGTTGTCTATTTTTTTTTTGTACAGGTGCTTGAGAGTGGGATGCACTTCATTTGTATATTGCAAACAATCTTGATTGGATGACGGTATGGATTGAATGATGTCAACATTCTAGTCACACATTAACATGGGAAGGTGTATCTTCATTGGTTAAAGAAGCTCATCGTAATGGAGATGCCAATGTTACACAAAGGGAAATAGATTTAGCACGTGGTTAAAGAGATTTCCAAGTACATACAAATTTATTAATCACCCGTATGTTTATCAACTCACGATACAATAATTTGATATGTTTCACATATTATTGTAGGTTAAACACCAGAAGGCTATGTTCTATAATGGTCAAAAATTTTGTGTCAAAGTGTTGGATGACATGAAGAAAACTTGTGATTCAGGAATAACTGCAGTCTTTCAAGTGACTAATATTTCATCTAGAAACAACTTACATCCTCAAGAGTCTGAAAATCGATACTATGGCATTTTGGATGAGATAATTGAGTGTGACTTTAGTTCCTTCAAATTAGTACTCTTCGTTGTCAAATGGTACAAGCTATGACTTAATCCAAATGATCCTGATAGAACTGTTATTGAACATGATAATGGATTTACAATGGTTAATACAAGGTCATTTAAGCCAGTTGGGGATGAGCCTTATGTTCTTCCAAGCCAATGTGAGCAGGTATTTTACTCAGAGGTTCCACATAAACCGGGTTGGTCATTTTTTGTTAGACATGAACCGAGAGGAAGGCCAATAAAGTATAATGCGATGGAAGAAGAAGATACCGAAGAAGTAGAAGATGATGTAGATGGTGATCACGATCGACAGTTATTAGATGATGTTCCTGACAAAAATTTTCATGAAGAAGAAGAAGAAGATGATGACGATGATGCTGCTACTGATGATGATGAAGATGATGTTGATGTTGATGATGACGATGATGACGACAACGACGACGACGATGATGGCGAGGAGGATGATGATGACGACGACGACGATGATGATGAGGACGATGATGATGATGATGATGATGATGATGATGATGATGATGAGGATGATGATGATGGAATTTAGAGGTATGCCATCAATCCTTAATCTATTTAATATTCATTTCTTGATAGAAATATATTTGTCTTATATATATGGTTACATTGTTTATTCATTATCTATTTAAAAGCTACAAGTTTCAACTAAAAATAGAATACTGCTAATCTAAATTAACTATTAATCTAAATTAATTAAATAAAACTATTTAAAACACATATTGATGCGTGAATGTATTGAGCCTTATTTTCTTTTAGGTCAAAAGCATTTGTAAGTGTTTAGTTTAGAAAAGGGAATTCATTAAATATCTATAAAAGGGAGTTGTACCTAGAATAAAATTCATAAGGAAAACATAATATAAGTGCTTACCCAATTTGTTGCTTAATAATTCAAGTATCTCTAACATTTCATTTTAGAATAGGAATAACATTGTATCAGTATGTTGATTTACAGACTAAAACTAGAAAAATTATTTCAGTACATGTATTTGGATCTATGGGATTTACACGGTAAGTAAAAAGAAACCAGTAATCCATTTTAAAATTATTATAATGGGTTTTGGAAGAAATTACAGTTATCTTAATTAATATAAAATATCTAACTAAATTTCAAAATGTTATGCAAGTGGCTTTAGTCTAGGTGTTTCCTCCACCTCCACACACATCAAACAACTTCAAATAGCATGTCCCCAAGGTGACTAAGCCCTCAACTCATCAGCTGATACAAAAACCCAGTTTTAGCCCTTCACTAGGCCTACTTCCCTAGTAGGCTTATAATGTGAGCTTGATTTAAGTGTTTTATTGTGTACCTTTTAATGTTTTTAATTTTTATGTGATGCTAATGATGGATGTGATTATGATTATGATGTGATTATGCTCACGATAATTGAATTACATTTGCAGGAAATTGAACTCCTTTCAGGAGCATCCTGCACAGTCTCATGGATCGACAGGTATAAGTCAATACTCCTTATAAATAGTCTATTTAATACACTTATTAATAGTAAGATTGATGTCTTCTAAGATCTCTCCCATTTGCAGGTACCAACGAATAGGTATTTGTCAGAAGTGTCTTCCTCAAGTGAGGGAAATATAGGAATAGAAGAGGAAAGTGAGACATGCAGTTTATCTAGAATAGGGAGATTAACTAGAGGTCAAAGGACTAGAAGGAAATTCAATAAACGGATGAAATTTTTCCTTGCTCAAGAGGGGTCATGTTCTTATGATGATGAGATGGAAGGCGACATCGAGGTGCCCTTGAGGTACCAACATCTACAGAAACATTGGGTACCCAAGGAACTTCCTCCAATAAACACTAATTTTTGTGTTAACGAGAGGATATATCGCATAGCACCATCATCACTACATGGTTTGGGCCTATTTTCTATGGATGGCATAAAGGTGTCTTACAAAAAAGTTTCTAAATTGATGGAGTATGTTGGACCATGTTACGATTACAAAAGTTGGATGCATATTGTTAAATATAAAAAAAGTATGCGTAGGTATGCCCTCTCGGCAAATTATATACAACAGCAAGACAATAATCAAAGTAAAAGTGTGGCTATATACATTGATGGAAGGCCAAAAGCAACAGGGAATATTATGGGTTTTATAAATAGTACACGACCTGGGTCAACTATAAAGCAACCCAATTGCATATTTGAGGTGCGCGAGGGAAATCGTGTATTCATCTGTGCGATAAAATCAATACGTGCAGGGGAAGAGCTTCTTATTGATTACAATTTGAATTGCATAGATACAAATGAGGCTACTATCATGGGGGTGGTACATACTATTAAACCAACTTCTAATCAATGACTCCAACATACCATTTAGTCAATAAATTTTTGGCTAACATTTTTATACTTCATCTTTGACACAGGGGCACAATATGGAGCAACCGCCCGGAGGGGATGTTGACGATGCTCCCGGCTCATCTACACATGAGCAGGTAAAACTCATTTGTAATTGTGCAAACTAGATAGAAGCAAAATGTTATTTTTTTAATGTTGTTTTCTTTATTGTTTTGGAGTAATTTTGATAATACTAATACTATTGTTGTCACAGAGGGCTAGTGGTTGAAGGGAGGGAAAGGAACCTGCAATCCCTCAGCAGGCCCCCCCTGAGGAGGACCCTTTCTATATCGATTTAGCAGAGACCGATGACCCGATCGATTCGATTAAAATTAATTTAAAGAAAAATAGCAAAGAAATTCTACGTTTGGCAACCATAAAGCCTATGACTCAACAAATAAAAGATAGGGCATCTGAATTGTTGCACACCTCTGAGTCCTTAAAAGTAAGTATTAATGAAATTTTTAATTATAACAAGAGTTCAATAATGGTTTTTATGTTATGCTCTTTTATGGCATTAATTAAAATATGGATGCGTTGTCTTTACAGAGTTTTTTGCTTGATTTCGAGCCTCATTCCCATGATGAGGGTGCTACAGGTGGTTCAGGTAGATCGCATGTTCCATTCCCCACTTCTATTTTCCACTGAATATATATAGGAATGATCATAATCATTGACAATACATGCTCAAACAATCCTTTTTTTTTAATGCTCTAACAATCTTGTCCATGCTAGTCCACGCATTCTATATTTATGCATGCTCTAACAATTTTATTCTTCAGCTTCACATCAATTGAATCCTATGATGATGCCGCCTCCATCCAGGACAACCAAAAATCTCTTTCTGACTGCTGAGTCAGCAACATGCAACTTACATGCATCGACTATTACACCATCTGCTGGTACACAAATCCCTCTTTTTCTCTCTTATGATAGCAACAAACAGTTTCTTTTTTACAACTTTATAACATCAATTATCATTTGTTCTTTTATACTTCGATCGTGACAAAGACTTATGAAACTTATGAAACTTTTTGCAATAGGACCTGCAACATCATTTCCTGGATGTTCCTATGTTCCTAGTACAGGAACGGTGAAGGATGTCACATTGATCGTCAACGACGATGAAGGCATTCCATTAAAAGTAGCCAAAGTTCCAGGTACTTTAAAGTTATTATTATTCTATAGTGATATAATAGTAATTTAGTTTTTGATCACTCTTCATCGACTAATGATCCCATGATTGTTTTGTAGGGAATGATCTTTTTTGGAGAAAACTTGGTGATGAGTGTTTGCAAATATTTGGGCCCACCATGCGTACCTGGTGGAACATCATATCCTAACTAAAACCCCAAACCACTATTTTGATTTCATATCATTGCTATAATAGTTTTCCTTTTCGTCCATTTCTTGAACTATATTAAAGGTAGCTTCACTTCATTTATGAGTCTAACATGTTTTTTTTTACATAAAAGGTGGAATCACCAGCGCAAACCGTTGAAGGATGATCTTATAGAGAGCATGACCCAACTCTTTGTACCTCATGCATTCAAGAGAAACAAGCTCCTTGAAAAAGCTGGTTTATGTTTGAAGTATATTAGGGACCAGTACAGAAAAAATTTACGGGATAACCCCAGGTACGAGCATCCGCCCTATGTTCCTGAGGCTGAGTGGCAGGCTCTGATTTTGAATGGAAAGTATAAAGCTGACAAGAAAAATAATATTACACCAGTGGAGAGTACATCAAGGTATGTGATACTGTTGAGAATCTAATTATGTACTAATTAACCTCCATATTTATACTATCTAACATATTTCAAACTTTTCATAGATTTCCTAACACATCAAAGGCAACAAAGGCAAGACTAGAAAAGCATGGGACACACAAGCTCAGCTTTGGTGGTTTTTCGAAACTTCAAGAAAGAGTTGTAAGTATTAGTAAATGAAAAATTGTATCAAATTTTTTATATAATGTGAAGGGAAATGCTAGGACTCCCTTATTTAGCTCATCAATTATAAATAGGTCAATAGAATATAATAACAGTAGTGGATTTTCATATTCAATATAAACAATTCAACAATTGAAGTCAAGACTCTGCAATCTAGATTAGTGAAGAAAACAATGGGCAGGTTGTGTCACACCGAAAAATGTTCACGGTGAGCGGTCAGTTTCACGGGCCAGGAAGTTAGAAAAGCCGGTGGGGCGCCATGGCGCCATTGAAAAACTCATGATTTTTTCGATAGCGACATAGCGCCCAAACGAAAAAGTCCACTGCGACAAATCGAAGACAGACGGGTCCCATTTTGTACCTCATCTGCCCAATTGGTGGAGTCTAGTGCCATGGTGGTGAATCATTTGAAGACACATGCAAATCAAAAGACATATCATCGTTTGGGCACCATGGCGCTATGGGGATTTGGCCTCGATTTCCTCATAGCAACATGGTGCTTAGTTGACACGTGGTCGCTTTGTGGGGTCAAAGTCTTGGGTTTGCTAGGTTGGTGCTTCGAAGGCCAATAGGGAGGTGCCAAGTGTATGAGTTAGAGTATATATGGTTCACGGGCCCAACAAGTTTCAAGGGATGTGCAGAGTACGAGGTGGTTCTGATCGTTAGATTGAGATTGATCTATGATGGGCGCCATCGCGCTATGAGGAACCACTCAAGAGATATCAACAACGACATAGCGCCTGGGTGCCACATGTCCTGGTGGGACCATATTTTCATGTAGCCAGTACAGTAAAGGGTTTGGGTCGCTCATAATCACTAGATCATGGCAAATTAATGGGAGGCACCATCTCACTATGGTGAAGTTGTGCGATCTTTACCATAGCGACATGGCGCCCTTTCGCCACATGTTAGTGGGGCCAGGTCTCGCCAAGGTGCAGTCGCTAAGGTGATGCCAGGTGTGTTGCTAGCATTTTGCAGGCCCAGGAGTTGAAAAGAAAGCATGAAACATGACGAGTCTTCACGATCGTCAGATCAAGGCAGATCAATGGAAGGCGTTGTCTCGCTATGGTGAAGTTGTGCGATCTTTACCATAGCGACATAGTATCTTGCTGACACGTGTCTCGCTGGTAGACCAGGGTTGACGGTTAACGACTGGCAATCGGTGCAATCGTCACAATCAATGTAGCAATTAGTTTTGATGTTGCCGCTAGATGGTGGAAAGGTGGCGCAGTCAAGTTGGTGACCACCGCGGTTAGAGATAACAGTGGGGAGCTATATCGCTATAATGACCCTCAGGGCATGGTACCCATAGCGACATAGCGCCCAGTCCAACGTAAGGAATGGTCAGCACGTGGAACCTTGAGGAGGTGGCAAAATAAAGAGAGAGGATTGGCCCACATGGCCTAGGTGGCACATAAGGAACTATTTGACTTGCTTTGACCTCGTAGATTCATGAGCAAGAAACAATGAATCAGGTTTTTTGCCATGAGATTTCGATCCTGTGATCAATGCCACCAACTCAGAAGTGAATGCAAAGTGCAAGGACATTCTACCACCATTACAGATCTATCTACTATGTCAGGGGATGTTTTCTAGCACTGTTCTGTCTTCTCCAGGCTCTTTCTCAGAGGAATATCAAATTTTTGGTACTCAAAACCATGTTCAAACCAGATCTTTGATTGGATTTTCAGGGTGAGAAGTTAATGCCAGTAGGTGAGAAGTAAATGTAATGCAAAAAATCCTCAGTTATGCCTGAACTATAAAGGCAATTTTGTGATCTTTTTTGGGAGAGGACTCTTTTTTTGATTTCTCTGCTACTGCTTGCAGGTTTGCAGTGTAAAATTCCCCTTGTCTCTAAGCTATATAACATTCTGTATCATCTCCTTCATCCATTAATGTGCATGTGCATGAATCTTGCCTCTTATTGATGTATTG
Source organism: Cupressus sempervirens (assembly GCA_028749045.1). Lineage (NCBI taxonomy): Eukaryota > Viridiplantae > Streptophyta > Pinopsida > Cupressales > Cupressaceae > Cupressus > Cupressus sempervirens. The sequence goes on along the minus strand of CM053793.1, from coordinate 614,656,912 downwards.
TTGAGATCTATGGCTTGCATACCGTATCTATTTTTGGCCTATTGGATAATATACAAGTGAAATCCCTCTTTCCTCGTGTTATCCAGTTTGTTTTCCTGATCTGTATGTGGTTATCGATTGACAGAAGTCTGGATGTGTATGTCTTTTGAATGTTATCTTGGTTTTGTAGTGCATATATGGGCAGAAATGAGTCTGAACACTCTATTTTGGTGCATCACCTCCTTAGATTAGAACTAGGTAGATTTGCTTTTGTGCTCTCCTTCTCCCTTTTCCTCTCCAAGAGTAGTTAGGTGCACCCTGATAGTAAGAGGAAGCCAGCCTTCTCCAGAGACTCAACCTCGCAGTTCAAGTCCCACAGCTTGGAGGTTGTTTCCATGTTTCACTAGGTTGTCCTCGTGCATAGGCCTTGGACAAGGGTACAAACCTAAGTGACAACAAAAACCACCAATTGCAACTAGTTATTATTTTTCACTCTTCTGAAGTGAGACTTATTGGGAGCCAACCCTGATAAAGGTTACAAAACACATTGTTAGGTGTGATCCTATTAAAGGATTTAAATCACCTTGTTAGGAGTGGCCTTGTTAGAGGTCTTTAGACACTTCAATCTAGAAATGCCACCTTGTTAAAGGATTTAGCAAATAGTTGTTAAAGTAACTCTATTAAGAGACTTGATACATTGCTATAATTATTAGAGAGTAACAATGATATGACCATATTGCTGATTTCATATCTTTGTTCTAGCTTGAATACTTGATCCTCCTTGATCAAATAAAACTTTACAACTTGGTCAACTCAGGATGCTTTGCTATCCTTCCAATTCTCTTCCTTAGTTTATCTTTTCAATCCTGTGCTTCTCATGTTCAATCCCACAGACCTTGTCAAGTCAGCTTGAACATACTTACAAATATTAAATATTAATCCCTTAAGTTAGCTAGACTTAACAAATAAATTCATCAACCTAAATATGTTGACTCAAGAAAATCCTTTGTTAGTTGACCCAAGTTGGTCAACACTAACTCAAAAAACTTTCTCTTAAACATCCTTTGGTAATTGAGTGAACTTAGTTAACACTGCTTCCTAAATTAAATTCCCATTGGTAATTGAGTGAGCTCGGTTAACATTGGTTTTATGTAAACTTCTCATTGGTGCATGAGTAAACTCAGTAGACACTATCTTCCTACAAAATTTCTTTGGTGCCCAAGTGAACTTGGTAGATATTGACTCTAAACTTGGTTAACTTTAGAATGCTCGATAGAAATTGACTATAATGCCTAGCCCTAGTTTAGTTTCATCTTTCTTATAGGCTTCTAGGAGTAAGCCTAAGTCTAGGGGGAGTGGATGTAATGCCTACCCCTAGTTGACTTTTCTGTTGTATTGTTAGATTCTTTTAGATCAACTTTTTGATTATGTTTTATGATTATTGGTGCTTGGTTACAAGATTCAATTAAATTTTATTTTATACTTAGTTGATATATGTGATGAGTTACTTAGTTATTTTAGTTATTTCATAATTATTTCGATAATGATAGATGAATGTTCATTTAATAATTTCACTTATCTCAAGATGATTAGTAGATGGATTATTTATATTCAGTTCTATGGTTATTTACCCCATACTTGCATGTGTATGGTGTACGTGTATGTTTTACTTTATGCTTGATGTTCCTAATGTGGTTAAGGGAGGGAGTCATAGTCACCTACTAGTCGGATCTACATGATGCACCACTTCCCACTATTGCCTGTTTAGTTTAGAATATATGAGTACATTCATGTGTAGATTTTATGCAGATTGTAGGTATTGAGTATCGACTTCCCTGAATTGCCAGGATGAGCATACCCTATTGCAATATTTCAATGGTATAAGTGAAGAGATAACTCTTGAGTCCAAAGCCTAACCTAAGCCAATTGTCTTAGAAAGTAGGACACGTATCGGAGAACTATCTACCCATTTGAATTCGTCAAGTGACATGAATTCATGACTTTCACCCTAGAATTTGATTATGTTCTTTGTTTTCAGTTGAGTTATCGTATTTAGTCCTGTGGGTCTGTGATAATTTTTAGTTGTAATTAAATCATATTAAAAGATAATTTAATGATTTAATTTAATAGAAATTCTATAAAGAAAATTTGATATTTAATTATAGAATTAAATTTAAAAGTTCTAATTAAAGTTCTAATTTTGGCATATTTATATTTATTTAATTTAATAATAATTTATTTAGGAGTTTCATTTTAATAATAAACTCTAAATAATATTATTAGTTAAATTAATAAATATTTAATTAAAAGTGTCTCGTAATTTAAATAAGAGAGAGAGAAAACATTTATTTAATAAAGTTTATTTTAATTAAATTGCATAAAGTTGTTTGTGCATGAAAATTAAGATATGATTAAATAATAAAAGATAAAGATCAACAAGTCTTCTCGCATGATTGCAGAATCAAAGCCCTATATTTAGAGGAGAACTCTTTATCAGAGATCTATAGCTCATTTTGCAAGAATGGAGGTTTGGAGGAGTCGATTTCCAAGAAGAGGGTTTTTTGAAAGGAAGGAAATTCTTGCAAGTTTTGTGTGTTTGTTATTTTAACATCAGATCCAAGTAGGAACTTGTGGATTTGTGTAGTAGTTTCTTGTTCTTGATTTCTCTGTCTTCTCTGTGTTTGCGAACTTGTTTTCAGAATTCAATTAGGTTGAAACTCTTGTATGTGATTTTATTATGCTTCATTTGAGAAACCTCTGTATATGAATTGAGAAATTGAAACCCTTGTTTGTGAAACTATTGTTCTTTGTTTTTGATGAGGGCTGTGAATGAATTTCATCTTTTTGAAACCCTTGTGTTGAAATGTGTTGTTTTTGATCATCTTTGAACAAATTTATTATCTAAAACCCTCACTTGATTAATTTGGTAATTCATAGATTGAATCGATTTAGAAAATTATGTTCTAGATAGGGTTTAGAAAATTTCCATTTTTAGCAAGTTTCCATTTTTGGAAAGTTTTCATTTTAGCAATTTTCCATTTCAGGAAAGTTTCTATTTTAGAAGGTTTTCGTTTTAGGAAAATTTCCATTTTTAGTAGGTTTCTATTTCGAGAAAGTTTATATTTTTAGAAGGTTTCCATTTTGGGAAAGTTTCCATTTTATCAAGTTTTCATTTCAGGAAAGTTTCCATTTCATTAAAGTTTCCATTTTTAGAAGTTTCCATTCCAAGAAAGTTTCCATTTTTAACAGGTTTCCATTTTAGAAGGCTTCCATTTCAGGAAAGTTTCTACTTGGAGAAAGTTTCATTTTTAGCAAGTTTCCACTTCGAAAAAGTTTTCTTTTTTAGTAGGTTTCCTTTTTGGGAAAGTTTTTCCAAAGTTTAATAAATTTAAAATTATTATGCTAATAATTAATAATAATAATTAATAATAATTTTAATAAGTATTTTAGAATAAAGTTTCCATTTTTAGAAAGTTTCCATTTCGAGAAAGTTTCCATTTTTAGCAAGTTTCCATTTCAGGAAAGTTTTCGTTTTAGAAGGTTTCCATTTCAAGAAAGTTTCCACTTCGCAAAAGTTTCTTTTTTTAGTAGGTTTCCTTTTTGGGAAAGTTTTTTCAAAGTTTAATAAATTTAAAATTATTATGGTAATAATTGATAATAATAATTATTAATTTAATAAGTATTTACTTTATTATGTAAATATAATTCTAAAGTAAATTGAAAATCAAAGAAATTAATTGGGAGAATTAATGTTTTCTTTTATAAACTTGGATGTGTTTATATGGTTCAGATATATGAAAATGATTTGTAATACTAGGGACATTTTATTATTCAAAAACCTTAGTAATTATAATACTTTGAGAAAATGAAAACTTGAACCCTGATTGAGATTGCAAACTCTATAAATAATAATACTTGTAAAAGAAAATTGAAACCCTAGTTGTTATTAAATCTTGTATTTTGAAAACAAATTGAACTATGAAACAATGTTTAAACAACTTTATATGAATTGTTGAATCGTCTGGGATTCTAGTGAACTCGAAAACTTTAGCAAATCTATAATACTGAAAAAATAAAAATAAAAACTTGAAACCTTTAGTGAAAATTGAACTGTTATGTTTTCAAAACCTAATGAATTATGATAATGTAATTTGTATGTACTCTTTATGATGTGTGGTTACTGTTATGGGTTTTAGGGTTGAGTTAGCTTTGGCTAGTCAGGATGTTTACCAGAGGCTTGGGAGTTTTGTTCTATGATGTCATGATGATGTTTTGATTATGATCTTTTATACCCAACCATGGTGATGTGTCATGTGTGTGCTATGATGAGTTTGATCAGATATTTTGATGTGCTTTCTAGTTCTTGTGTAGAACTAAGGTGGATGATGTGTCTTTCCTGATATAACCTTTGAGTCTTCGATCAGTTATCTTTGATTGCTTCCTAGTTGCTTGTATAGGACTAAGGTGATTAAATGATTTATTTTTGGGGGATGTTATGTTATGACACATTTTGGTTTATGTTTACTTGATTTTGGATCAGTCCTTTTAGAATGATCGTATTGGTGAAATCTATGATTTGGATTAGTGATGTTTTCTATATCTTTCTAGTTTCTTATTTAAAAGCTAATGTTTGGTTTATAGTCATTTGAGAACTTTTTCTTTTATTGAGCTTAGGGTAGGGTATTTGTATGTCATGATGGGAAGTGACTTGCATGATTTGAACTAGTGATGTTTTCTATATCTTTTCAGTTTCTTATTTAAGAACTAATGTTTGCTTTATAGTCATTTGAGAACTTTTTCTTTTATCGAGCTTAGGGTAGGGTATTTGTATGTCATGATGGGAAGTGGCTTGCAATGGAGGCTAAGGCCCTAAAGAGGCTAGTAGGTAACGCGTTGTAGGTTATTTTAATAAGTGATAACATATCATTAAATGGGTTTAAATTAATAAGATATTGGTACCACAGAAAGTCACTAGGGTGTTTGAAGTATTAAAAGACTACCAAGGTAACCTTAGAGCGGACTCATTAGTATTCCTTATCTATACAAAAGGATATTGATGCCACAGAGAGACACTAGGGGGATTTAGAGTCCGAGGTGGCTACCAGGGTAAGCTTGGAGTTGGTTCATGCGATGACACTTGCCTACTTGTGTAGTAGATTTCCTACACATCTATGTTGTCTCTAGGTTTAGTTGAGGTCAGGTGGTAGTGTATTTTCTTATACCATTGAGATCCAACCGTTGGATGTCATTGCTAGATGTGTTTGTGTAGATGTTCCTTCTATCTGATCTTGTATTTCTATGATGGATGGTTATACTTATTGTATTGTATTTATAAGTCATAGATCATATGACATGATGCATTTTATATATGTTGCATATTCTTTCAACCATTCATACCCTGTGACTTGTATATTGGATGATTATAGTACATTCTAATTGTTGCCAAGTGACAACTTATGTAATTGTATATTTATTTAAATGGATTTGTAGTTGTGATTATTCCATGATGTGGATTTTGGTTGTGTTAGATTTAGTATTTAATTTTAAACTTAAATGTGATTCAGCATCATGGGACCCTTAGGAGATGTAAACTATTTATTGATTGTTGTTATGTATTTGAGTTAATGCTTCTGCTATATTATATCTATTGTTGTCAAGTTATTATCTTTCAAAAAAATGTTTGGCAAACTTAGTGAAATTTTAGGTTAATTTATTTTGGGTTCCCTAGTGAGGCATTACACTAACTAGCAAAGACTTGATTTTTTGTGTAACATCAAAGAAAATATACAATTGAACAATTTTTTTCAACATGTTCATGATAGGATGAAAGAATTTTTTTGGGATAGGTGACATATGATTTTTGGCCAACCACCTTGTAACACTTGGGATGTACCACTATATTTTTTGAGAAAGCTATATTGTGAGTTTATCCTTGAATTGAAGACATTTTACCTTAACATCCAACAATTCCAAAATAGAGGAGAGGATTTTTGCATGATAGACCTAAGTACCATAGAGTGGTAGACCTACAACATAGGAGTCATGTAGCTCATAAATCCATGGTTCGTGTCACAATCCTAGTGTCCCTAAAGGTGTTTATGTAGTTACAAACTCTTTAGTTAGTTGTGTCATTGACTTATGCCATTGTCCAACATGATACATAGTTATTTAGACCAAAGGGTGGATGAACACATGTGTCACCTAACTCATCATTAGATGCACCATTTATCTTAGTACATCCCATTGAGCATATGCACCCCAATTTTCATAGTCTGTGTTGGGGTAGATACTAACATGGATGGGGATGGTTCAACATACCATTGTTGTACACATTGCAGGAGTGAATTCCATGCTTTCACTATAGAGGATATGACCCTCACTAAAGATCTAATGACCATTGTGTTTTCTAAAGAGTAGATGCAAGTTTGTTTGTTTTTGCTTTGACATGTTATTAGTTAATCACCCAAATTTTATAAAAATAAATAATTTTTTGTTTATAGAACAATTTAAATTGGTAGATGAGCAATATGCAAATGATATGCACACTAATATTATGGATAGAAAAGTGGCCACATAGAAAAAAGTCAAAATTTTCAATAACCTGAGCAAGTTATGAAAGAATAAAAAATGGGGCTAAGCTTGGGTGTCAATCCTAGTATAAAATATTTAAAAAGTAATTCCATTAAGAACATGATTAGGTTTTGAAATCTGATTGGATTTTTTTTAAAAACCCAATCAGGTTATGAAGAAATAAAAATAGTCTCTACTTTGGAAGCCATAACATTCACATCCGAAGTCTAATTAACTCCATTAAAAATATATTGGAAAGATATACAATAGAACTAAAAAAATTCTAGGACATTTTTCTTCTTCTTCTTTTCCATCCATTTGAATCAAGCATGGTTTAAAATAAGTTGTATGTGTTTCCAAACATGAAACACATAGGTAAATAAGAATGCTAATATGTTTTATGGCGCTCTCTCTCTCTATTAGGTGACAAAAAAATTCAAAATTGGGCTAGGCTTGGTAACCAATCCTAGAAGAAAATATAAAAAAACTAATTGCATTAAGAACCCAATCATGTTTTGATTTGAGTAGATTCCAAAAAATAATAATTTCTTCAAAACCCAATTAAGCTGTGAAGAAATAAAAATAGACTCTACTCTAGAAGCCATAACTTTCACATCCAAAGTCTACTTGACTCCATTTAAAATAAGTTGGAAAGATACATGATAGAACTAAAAAGTTCTAGGATATATTTCTTTTTGTTTTTCATCCATTTGAATCAAGTATGGTCTAAAACAAGTATTCCTTGTTTCCCAAACATGAAAGCACATAGGTAAATAAGAATGCTAACATGTTTTGAAGTGTTAGAGTAAATAATTATTTATTAATTATTTATTCTTTTACTTAAGGGTATGTGCAGGATCATGGTGTGCCAAAAAGTGGTGATGTGAAAAAAATAGAGTTTGAAAACATCTAAAAGCGCTTCAAAATTTTCTTTGACTTTTTTTTATCCAGGTACCAAACTTGGAAAGCAAGGCCAAACCCTTAGCAGATATCCAATTTGATATCAAATACCCGATATTATATTAGATACCCTCTAATGAGTACTTAAAAATATATAGTATAAAATATATATAAAGTAATATGAAATAATAAATTAGTTATTACATTATATAATTATAAAATAATAAATATATATTATATTATTTATGAAGATTAATATTTTTATATTTTGAAAATCATAATATAATATAATAGTATAAATTACTAATATAATATAATATCAGATACCCAAAAAGTGATAGTGTTATTTGAAAAAAAAAGAAAGCAACCCGCGGGTTGTTTTGCATAGTGGTACATTTGTTTTCAGCATGGATATCCGTTTTACTATTAGATACGCGATAATAGGTTGGTTTTTTTAAAATTTTAATGAATTTTAATATAAATTTAATAAATTTTATTATAAAATTTTTAGTTTTAGTTGAATTTGTTAGAATTTAGGGTTTTTTTGATAAAAATTGTTAAAATTTAGGTTTTTTAAAATATAACTTATGTTGTGCAAATTAATAGGAATGGCTGATCAAAATGATGACCATGAGGCAAGGAATAATATTCCTCATAACTCCCCATGAAATGATCTAGTGCCCTTGCAAAATCATCCACCAAATGATCCTTTACCCCTTCAAAACCCTCCTTGAATCAAGGATTTGATAATTGAAAATCTCACTGAATTGAGGGGTTTGCAAAGAACATATAATAATGTACTTGCATTGGCTCCTATGTTATCCACATTAAACACCATAGTGGGTAACATTGAAACCCTTACCAACAAACATAATGCCACTCTTCGGTGGCATTACCAAATGCATGAGATTTTTGATGATGGCTTGGACCATGATGAGGTTGTGGCCCTCAATATAACCAAAGATGATTTGGTTAGCCCTTATGTGAACCCAAAAATTAGTTTACCAATCGATCACAAAAAACCCAAATTATCGATTAAATGGTGCACAAATGATGACATACGTGCAAACTTTTGGGATCATTGGTGGATGGTTCTTGATATCCCTCCACATAGCAATTTAGAGGTGCCATTTTATTTTCTTAAAAAATTGTATGTTTGTGTTGAAACTCAAAGTGAATTATTGGAGCATGAAGCCCAACATGGGTGTAGGACTAGGAGCTCCTCAGGATAGACCCTCTTCCCAGTAGAAGAAAGCTAGCACTTTTGTCCCCCCTACTAATGTCTCCCCCTCCCCCCTCTCAAGTGTAGCATCCTGATATTATCGCAGAGGCTAGCTCTCAGACCATTAGAACCATTCATAGATTGAGAAGCTTGTTGATATCTTAGATTAGGTCAGTCCTGCCTCTCCATGTTGATGATGTTGGCGCCACTTCATCATCAGCTAGCTCATCACATGTTTGTGTGACTCATACTTGCATTACATGCAAGAATATTTTCCTTGGTCCCATAGGTGATCTTCCTAAGTATCATTTTGTATTAGATGAGGATACACCAAATGTAGATGCAGAGGCTATAGACCCTAATGCAAGAGAGGAGGAGAATGCAGAGGCATGGACTCTTTCTGTGTCAGTACATGTGTACATTTTTTTGTTATGACATATGCAATTTAAAGTTAATTTTTATAATAGAGTAATTTTAATTTTAAGCCATATTGACTTATACGTGTATGTGATCTTCATTCATGTTTAGTTGATGACAGAGGAGGAGTTGAGACATGTTGATGATGCCACACTCTCAGCCATTTCATTTGGCCTTGAGACATCTACGGTACATTATGTTGTGTTCTCATTTTTTTTCTATTTGATATTGTAGCATATATGATTTATAATCTTTCTTTTATCTTGCTGGTATCACCTGTCCCTGGGGGACAAAGTGCAAGGGATGAGCTAGCACCCATCGAAAAAGGAAAGGTAATTAGGCGCTTTCTATTTGATTAAATATTGATGCATTCTTGAAAAATGTTTATGGTAATGAAATTTAATTACATTCTTTATTTTATATAGGTTGTGGCTACTAGCGATGAGCCCATATAGATTCCATGTCGCAGATGCTAAGGAATTTCTATTCGCACCGAGAGAGCCATTGTATATATAAGTATCATTTATTTTTCATTTTCCTTATCTTCATAAATAAATTCAAAACTAAATTATTTGATATTAACAACTACTATTTTGTATCTTATAGGAAACTCCTAGTGCACACGAGGTTTGATGAGAGAGTTTTGTAGATTTGATGATGCAACCACTATATCTTGAGGGGAGCCTACACTAGTAAGTTGTAGTTTGAATTCATGATCAAATATTTTATAAATTTAGCATGCTATGAATTATAATGCTATACTTTAAGTTGTAGATTCATCTGAAAAACATATTTGGACATACACAGGCCACAATCAACGAGGTATGAGCATTGCCAAGGGCATACGAGAGGATTCCTGATCAACATAGGAGGTTGACGAGAGAGGTATTTATTATGAAAGTTTAATAGTATAAATATTCATTAAAAAAAATATCATTATGCATTTGAGTAATTCAACATTAGATACAAAGAATCATATAAATGTAGTAGTCTAACTTTGGGTTTTCCTTTTTTGTTTATGTAGGAGGCATCCAATCCAACTAGTGCAACAAAGAGGTTGCATTTTGATCATCCGCCAACACCCTAGGATAGTATAGTTGTCATAGGATGCATCATGAGACATTTTGAGATGTCATATGCCACATTTTTTATAGAAACATTGATATTATACACATTCTGATGGCACGATCAACCACATTTTGTATATGGATCTATGTATTTTGATATATATTTGTGTACTTTATCTATGGATACATGATCTTTGATATATATTTGTGTAATTTGTCTATGGATACATGTATTGTGATATATATTTTTGTCATTTATGTGCACAATGATATACATATTAATCTAGTATCTAGTATTGTTTAATTTATCATGGATCATGTGTATCATTCATGTTTATGGAATATCACTAATTTTGATCATGTTTGTTATATTTGATTCAAATGAAATAATTTTTGAATAACATTTAAACAATTTTTATGATCAAATTTGGATGCAATGTTTAATTTAAAGTGCTATCATGACATAAACACACTTGTTAACCTCGTACACAAGGTTCACATAACCCATACTGATCCATCTAACAAAATTGGCTTCATTAATGCATGCTATAATTTCACACCTTATATATGTGTTTCCAACCTTGTATGGTCATGCTTAAACCCCTAACTGACTCTTTGCACTCATTTTCACTTTGCAAGAAAAAGTTGCAAAAGTTGCAAAATTGCAATTTTGCAACTTTTGGAATTTTGAACAATTTTTGATATAACTTTAAATTCTTAACTAGATAAGTTCACCAAACTTGGTAAGGGGTTATTGATAGCCCTCACAAGATCAAGTTATGACCCTCAAAAGATTGACCTCAAAATGTACTTAGAGCACCTTGGAGACTCTATGGTACGGGGTGGCTGTGGACGATGGAGGGTCTTCATGGCTAGAACAAAGGTGTCACTAGGGTTCACTTGCCCATCTAGAGCTAATGGCACTTATGATTCAATGCAAAGATTAGTGATTTCAAAGTTACGCTGTGGTGCACCTATGAATTGAGGCACACTGCGAGTTTTGGCATCGAGTGAGATCGTTGCATTGAATCCAAATAGAATATGATCTCTAAAAAATGAGAGAGGTTATTTTAGGCCTTGACATCACTATCCTATAGAATTTGACATTTCATCAATAGCTCTCACGAGCTCCAAGTTACGACCCTCGAAAGATCAGCCTTGAAATGCACTTAAAGCACCTTAGAGACTACTCGGTACGGGGTGGTCGCAGACAATGGAGGGTCTCCATGGCTAGAAAAAGGGTGTTACTATGGCTCACCCACTCATCTAGAGCTAATGGCACTGATAATTCAATGCTAAGATCAGTAGTTTCAAAGTTATGTTGTGGTGCACCTATGAACTGAGGCACACTGTGAGTTTTGGCATCGAACGAGATCGCTGTGCTAAATCCAAATGGAATGTGATCTCTCAAAAATGAGATAGGTTATTTTAGGCCTCGACATCACTATCCTATAGAATTTGATGTTTCATTGATAGCCCTCACGAGCTTCGAGTTATGAACCTCGGAAGGTCGACCTCGAAATGCACTTAGAGCACCTTGGAGACTACTAGGTACGGGCTGCCTGCAAATGATGGAGGGTCTCCATGGATAGAACAAGGGTGTCACTAGGGTTCACCCGCACATCCAAAGCTAATGGCACTGATGATTCGATGCCAAGATCAACAGTTTCAAAGTTACATTGTGGTGCACCTATGAACTGAGGCACACTGCAAGTTTTGGTATTGAGCAAGATCACTGTGTTGAATCCAAATGGAATGTGATCTCTCAAAAAAGAGATAGATTATTTTAAGCCTCAGCATCACCTTTCTGTAAAACTTGACATTTCATTGATAGCCCTCACGAGCTTTGAGTTACGACCCTTAGAAGATTGACCTCGAAATGCACTTAGAGCACCTTCGAGACTACTCAGTATGGGCTGCCCGCAGATGATGGAGGGTCTCCGTGGCTAGAACAAGGGTGTCACTAAGGTTCACTCATCCATCTAGAGCTAGTGGCACTAACGATTCGATGCCAAGATCAATAGTTTTAAAGTTATGCTATGGTGCACCTATGAGCTGAGGCACATTGTGAGTTTTGGCATCGAGTGAGATCGCTGTGTCAAATCCAAATGGAATGTGATCTCTCAAAAATGAGATATTTTATTTTAGGCCTTGGCATTGCTGTCATATAAAACTTGACATTTCATCGATAGCCCTCGTGAGCTCTGAGTTACAACCCTCGAAAGATCGACCTCGAAATGCACTTAGAGCACCTTGGAGACTACTAGGTATAGGGTGGCCGCAGACGATGGAGGGTCTCCATGACTAGAACAAGGGTGTCACTAGGGTTCACCCGCCCATTCAGAGCTAATGGAATTGACAATTCAATGCTAAGATCAGTGGTTTGAAAGTTATACTATGGTGCACCTATGAACTGAGGCACACTGTGAGTTGTGGCATCGAGTGAGATCGCTGTGCCGAATCCAAACAGAATGTGATCTCTAAAAAATGAGATAGGTTATTTTAGGCCTTGGCATCACTATGCTATATAATTTAATGTTTCATTGATAGCCCTCATTAGTTCTGAGTTACGACCCTCAAAAGATTGACCTCAAAATGCACATAGAGCACCTTGGAGACTACTTGGTACAGGCTGCCCGCGAATGATGGAGGGTCTCTGTGGCTGGAACAAGGATGTCACTAGGGTTCACCCACCATTCAAAGCTAATGGCACTGACAATTTGATGCCAAGATTAGTGGTTTCAAAGTTATGTTGTGGTGCACCTATGAACTGAGGCACACTACGAGTTTTGACATCGAGTGAAATCCCTGTGCTGAATCCAAATTGAATGTGATCTCTCAAAAATGAGATATATTATTTTAGGCCTTGGCATCACCTTTCTGTAGAATTTGACATTTCATTGATAGCCCTCACGAGCTCCAAGTTATGACCTTTAGAAGATCGACCTCGAAATGAACTTAGAGCACCTTGGAGACTACTCGGTATGGGCTACCTGTGAATGATGGATGGTCTTTGTGGCTAGAAAAAGGGTGTCAATAGGGTTCACTTGCCCATCCAGAGCTAATAGCACTAACTATTTGATGCCAAGATCAGTGGTTTCAAAGTTACGTTGTGGTGCACCTATTAACTGAGGCACACTGCGAGTTTTGGCATCGAGCAAGATTGCTATGCTAAATCCAAATGGAATGTGATCTCTCAAAAATGAGATAGGTTATTTTAGGCCTCAACATCACTATCCTATAGAATTTGACATTTCATCGATATCTCTCATGAGCTCCAAGTTATGACCCTTGGAAGATTGGCCTCGAAATGCATTTAGAGCACCTTGGAGACTACTCAGTACAGGGTGGCCGTGGATGATGAAGGGTCTATGTGGCTAGAACAAGGGTGTCACTAGGGTTCACCTACCCATCTAGAGCTAATGGCATTGACGATTCAATGCCAAGATTAGCAGTTACAAAGTTACATTATGGTGCAGGTATGAACTAAGGCACACTACGAGTTTTGACATCAAGGGAGATCGCTATGCTAAATCAAAATGAAATGTGATCTCTTAAAAATGAGATATGTTCTTTTAGGCCCTGACATCACTGTCCTATAGAATTTGAAATTTCATTACTAGCCCTCACGAGCTCTGATATATGACCCTTGGAAGATCAACCTCAAAATGCACTTAGAGCAGCTTGGAGACTACTCAGTATGGGCTACTCGCGGATGATGGAGGGTCTCTATGGCTGGAACAAGGGTGTCACTAAGGTTCACCCACCCATTTGGAGCTAATGACACTAACAATTTGATGCCAAGATCAATAGTTTCACAGTTACGTTGTGGTGCACCTATAAACTAAGGCACACTGCGAGTTTTGGCATCGAGCAAGATCGTTGTGCCAAATCCAAAAAAAATGTGATCTCTCAAAAATGAGATAGTTTATTTTAGGCCTTAGCATCACTGTCCTATAGAATTAGACGTTTCATCGATAGCCCTCACGAGCTCCAAGTTATGAGCCTCAAAAGATCGACCTTGAAATGCACTTAGAGCACCTTGGAGACTACTCGGTATGGTGTGGTCATGGACGATGGATGGTCTCCATGGCCAAAACAAGGGTGTCACAAAGGTTCACCCGCCCATCCAAAGCTAATCGCACTAACGATTCGATGCTAAGATAAAAAATATGAATGAGATGGTAGCAAACCAAAGCTTAAAAGATTATTTTTATAGTATTGTAAAAGTTTTTTATGAGAACCTCGCTACTGAAAATTCAAAGTATATGCATTTTTCCTAATGATTTTAAGCATGAATGCAAGATGGATCCATTTCTAAAGAGCATTTAGTAGGTTGATAGTTTTTATGAACTTTGAGCTACCTTAACAAAAGGATGGGACTCCTTGACCATGGAGGAAGAGTTGGCATGGTTGTAATAATGCATGGTAACCATGATGAACCAACAAAAAGGAGAAACACTATAGAAACCAGCAAATCAAGGTTAAAGTTTGTGCTTTCAAGAGGTTGTGCAATCGGGTATTTTTCCCAGCTCAAGTCAAGGGAGGAGTCACCATTCAAACTAGCACTTGAACATAAAGATGATTATGGAGAGGATCAAATGCAACATGTTGATTCAGTCCCAAACGCTGATACTTTCAATCAACAATGTGAATTAAGTCACACCATTTTCATTCCTCAATAGATGTTACATCAAACGATTCAATATTGTTCATTTATCCATATTTTGGTATTTTCCTTTAAGCATGTTAATCATGACACTTTTAAGAATAAAGTCAACTATTTTAGCCAACCAGTGAATGAATTTATTTAGCATTTATCTTGTTACTAGTTAGGGTAGAGTAGGTTAGTTTTCAAGCTTGCTACAAGTGTTACCGTTGGATAATACTTGTCAATTGTGGAGTTTACATTAAGCCTAAATTTGGCTCATTAATATCTTTTGTTTCTTGTACATAGATTCAATAGGAATTTTGAATTCGAGCTCAACATTTTTGGGTAAGTATGATGATGTGTCACTACCATGTCTCTCTTCTAATAAACCAACATGGAAAAAGGTTGAAAGGTGAAACACTTATTTTAATTTGACATATCTTTAGAGATGTTAATTCACCCCCTTTAGGATCATAAAATCGATAGGCTTTACCAGAGTCATAATAACCAATAAGGATTAATTTTTCAATGTTATTATCATAATTCATTGTCTTCTCTTTTTGGGATATGTTAACCTAGGTTGACTGAGTCTAGAATAGGTTAACCTAGGTTGATTGAGTCTAGAATATGTTAACCTAGGTCCAACTATTCCAAAATAGGATGACTCGTGTTGACCTATTCCCTAGGGACTTTGGGTCCTAGTGCAATTATTTTCTTAGAGTTGTAAATTTGGAATTTGGGTGACTTGTAGGCTTGCTTTGTTTTTTACCATTGTAGAATTAGATCAATATAAATTCATGAAACCCTAAAGAACACATGTATGCAAGAACTTGTCACAGATAGGTAAAGAGAAAAAAAGACAAGGGTTTAACTTTGAAAATATACAAGATCACATTATTAGAATAAAATAATGAGTAAAATATACAATGGATATATATCGACAACAATACTTTGAGTTTATACAAATAGATTAGATAAATGTAGCAAAGCACACAAGTGTTTCAATAAGTTTATGTGATTTTTGTCACACAAGTAGAGCCTATATAATATATAGAGCTCAAAATTTGACTTGAACTATAACAACCAACTTTAATAAAGTGTAACAGAACCACCCTAGCATTCCCAAGATATAGAAAAACATTATCCAAATCAAGTATTTCTTCCACCCATTGCTCTTCTTGCACCATGAATCTTTGTTTATAATAACCTAAAGATGGAAACCTCACACCATAAAAAGAAATGAAATGCATTGATAAGACTTGTAGTAAAAGGCTTACACAATATTAGCATCATAAAACCACTTCTTGTCTCAATGCTTCATTATGAATGAGTATTCAAACTTATTGACACCTCTATGTCATAATGGTTTTAATAACAAAATGTCATCTCTATGTCAAATAAGAAAAAGCCCAAACTTGTAATAAGATATCCACAAGCAATTATCTTTCATTGTCTCCTTGCTTCAATACTCATATAGCTATAAATGCTCTTAAAATTGTCCTTATAGCCTTGTATCACATGCAAATATGATTTGCAAGAACTTGTTCAATATCTTCCTCTTATAATTCCTATTAAAGAACCTACAAAAATACAAATTATGATATGTAATTAATTTAACCTGTCTTCTTCATTATTACAAAAACCATATATAAAAAAACTTCACATTTTACATCATAAATCTTAGGAATTCTCCCTAACATCCTGCCCCCCTACTCTTCATGATGTATCTACATTCCAATATCATAAAAAATATGAGTAACTTATTGTATTAAATAAGATGATCATTGGTTCATTGAATCATTATGAAGAAAATAACATAAGAAGTAAATATACCTAGTCAAGTGTTCTAGTAGGGTCCTCTCTCTAATTTAGGGTCTCCATGAGGGCTTTATGATCAACATTAGTAATAGTAAAAAGTTCTTTTACTTTTGTTCTTCCTTGATGCTTCAATAACTTTACATTTGTTGCAATAATAAGATGTAAATATATGAGAATTATTTTGTGCTTCTGATAGTCTTTGAATGAAGGAATTCCATTCCTTCTAAGCATGTATGTTTGTAGCCATGTTCCAGCAACAACCACTGAACTAGTAGGATATGTTAATCCATCATCATCTGTGATCGGTTGTGCAAGCTTTTGTTTACCTCTTACACAATGTGCTAACCAATAATATGATTTCTCATCATTCCCTTGTGGTGCAACCAATACAAAGACATGTCCTAGCTGAAGAAGATCTGATAGATGGTTATGCTCAAGTGAACTTTCCATGTCATCATTTCTGATAGAGGGTATGATAGACAATGGAGTAAGATAATGTGGAGCCCATGTGTCCACACACTCACTTGACTCACAGTGATCCCAATCACACTGAAAACAACTAGGAAAAAAAAAAGCTAGTTGTTGTGTCCAAATGGTCCATGTACTAGAATTAGAGCTCCGAAATGAATGCATTTTTGATGAGTCTCTCACTATAGCACAATTTGATCTATCACCTATGGACCCTTCCTCAACCAACCAAAAGAACCTGCGTACCACTGAATGAAGAGTCCCCCCCTGTGATAATGCTAAATTACACCAATCAACAATGCTACGAGCATCAAGAAGCTCTACTGCTGAAATCTTCAATTACTCCTTAACTAAAGCTCTCTTCACACATGCCCCTACTCCATCATGTTCCCCTTTACCATGGCCAGAATAAAAAAACTCCAAATATGAGGCACCCCCCTCTCTACATGCATTCTACACAACCAGTAAAACATGCTAGCATTCTTGAATTGACCTATACAGTTATCTGACCAAATGATATGTCTATCCATAACAATTACATGCTTCTATAAAAAATCAAAATAATTCTCGAAACAATGTTGCAGAAACTTGTGAGAGTGAGATCTGTCATCCCTCATATAAAAATTATACTCTCTAATAATCTTTTGATTATTTTCTGCACTATCAAGAGTATGTCTATATGTTAGGTGGATGAAAATATAAATCTGAATGGAGTTGTAATACTGAGATTGTGTCTCATTTTGAGGTTGCAATGTGTAGTTCTCAGCAAAATCAACAACTGATATAATAGTGCCAATGAAAAGAGTCTCCTTACACATTCTAAATTGTTGATCCAACCACTAAGACCTGTGACTATGTATTTCATACTTGTAGAAAAGATTTTCTTTGAAATTTGAAATAAAACTAGCCACACTAATTTCTTTTGCAACCAATTCACATCCATAGCCCTCACCCCCACTTTTCAATGTGTATTTCACTATTTTATATACCTTTTTTTAAAACTATTTTCTTTCCAAGATCTTGTTCACACCCCTCATGGAAACATGTTTCAAACTTGGATAAGCCACCACATTCTAAACACTTCTCATTTAAGCAAGCATTTCTATAAAGGAAAAAACCATCAACTCTACGACATAAAAAATGATCTAGCAAGTCTCTTGATGATTTTGGAAGCCCATTAGCACCACAGTTCTCCAACATTTCTTTACTATGCAAAGTAGAATGGATGGAGCATAATAGTTCAAGGTGCATAGAAAACTTGACATGATATTTGCAACAACAGGTATTTCAAATTTTAAGGGGCACACAATAAAATGGCTTCAAAGATTCAAAAGCCCTTTGTGATATATGAAGACTTGGATGACTCTCTCTAAATTGTTTGAACAATATAGTTTGACTTACTTCCAAATAGTGTTTAGGATGTGGCGTGCAGTCTTTGATGCCAATTCTCAACTTTAACACATCTTTAGCATTGGGTGATACTAGTGAGCTAAAGTGCCAAAATTGTGTAATTTCTTCCTTCACATCATCAGATAGCTTCTTATGAAAACATGAAAGTCTCCTACCAAAAGCCCATGTTTCATTTTGAAAAGGATCATCAATTCTCTCTCGTCTACTAAGTGCTCTTCTCAAAGTAGTACGATTTAGGTTCAAGTCAATACAAGTTTGTCCAATATATCTACCCTTTCTCAAATGATGACTTACCCAAGAGGTTGTAATAACCCTTTGAGTAGCTCTCTTATCCTTCTCCCTGCTATTTTTTCCAATGCTATTGAGAGCATTGAAATGATTCTTCACAATAATGGCATTTATTTCTAATTTTTTATTTACATGAATCTTCAATTTGGAAAGCATAGGTCTCATCTTTTGCATCTTTAATAAGTGCATGAAAAGTTGACATTGCTCCATCATTGTCTTGTTGCCGAAAAAAATCTTATATAGTCTTGAAGCCCATAACCAAATGGTTCTTTCTAATTTTTTCCCTTCTAAATTGGTAATAATTGTTTCATCAATTTCAATTATCCATTTTGGTGTTCTAGAACCTTCATGTTGATTATAATTAGGAGATATGTAAGGTTCCTGTGCATTAGGTTCCTATGCATTATCATCTTCAACATGGTCAATCATGCAATTTACATTATGACCTGGTAGCATTTCATCCTCCAAATTTTCATTCTCTAAATTTTCAATCCTAGCATCATCATTTTCAATTGGTACATTTTCATTCCCCAATTGCACATATTCATTACTGGACTCTATTATTTCACCTTCGACTAATTCATCGTCAACTTGACTCACATTTAACATACCTTATATTTTCCTTCGATGATTTACTTTGTCTATTTCCCTATATGCTGCAATGTCTTCATTAGATACCTTCCTTTTGTGTTTATCCTTTCGACGACTAGTGCTCTCCATTCAGATGATAATATCGGACACCTAGGGGTATACTATTAAACTTTTTTTGATGGTTTGGGTCCGAAAATGTGACTTTTCCAAAAACCCATGAAAATGGCCCACAAAAAAAGATGTTGGGTTTGTAGGGACATGGAATATTTTAGGAAAATCATGCCAGTAAATATTGGGTATCTGATTTCAAATGAGATACCCAATTTTAAATCGGATATCCAATTTGAAATCAGATATCCAATTTGAAATCGGATACCTAATATTGCCACCCAAATATTGGAGGGAAAAAGAAATTACTATTGATTATTAGTGAGTAATGAGTTATAAATTACCAAAATAAATGAGTTATGAGTTATCTATTATCTTATAATGTATTATTATATTATATTATTAAATATAATAATATATGTTATTATTATTATAATGTATAAATATATATATATTTCAATATATATATATATATATATATATATGAAATTATTATATTATATTATTATTATTATGACCTATGTTAACTATTAATATATAATAATATATTATATTAGTATTATAATTATAATCTATGAATATAATATATATATATATATATATATTTATATATAATTATTATATTTTTACTATATTATTTTTATTTGTTACTATAACAACATATAATATTGTTACATTATTATTATTAGAATCATTTATATGGGTTGAAAGGGGCCATAGGATGACCTATGACCCCTTTCGACACATTTCATGAGGAAATATGTCTCTAGGAGTCCTAGGACCCCTAGGGACATTTTAGAATCATTTATATGGGTTGAAAAAGGCCATATAATGACCTATGACCCCTTTAGACACATTTTATTACAACATATGTCTCTAGGGGTTCTAGGACCCCTAGGGACATATTAGAATCATTTATATGGGTCGAAAGGGGCCATAGGATGACCTATGACCCCTTTTGACACATTCCATGACGAAATATATCTCTAGGGGTCCTAGGACCCCTAGGGGCATATTAGAATTGTTTATATGGGTCAAAAGAGGTCATAGTATGAGCTATGACCCTTGTCGACACATTTCATAACAACATATGTCTCTAAGGGTCTTAGGACCCCTAGGGACATATTAGAATCGTTTATATGAGTCGAAAGGGGCCATAGGATGACCTATGACCCCTTTTGACACATTCCATGATGACATGTTTCTACGGGTCTTAGAACCGCTAGGAACATATTAGAATCATTTATATGGGTCGAAAGGAGCCATAGGATGACCTATGCCACCTTTCAACACATTTTATTACAACATATGTCTTTAGGGGTCTTAGGACATATTAGAATTGTTTATATTAGTTGAAAGGAGCCATAGGATGACCTATGACCCCTTTTGACACATTCCATGACAACATATGTCGCTAGGGGTCCTACGACCCCTAGGGATATACTATAATCATTTATATGGGTCGAAAGGGGTCATAAGATGACTTATGACCCCTTTGGACACTCTCCATGATGACATATGTCTTTAGAGGTCCTAGGGCCCCTAGGGACATATTAGAATCATTTATATGGGTCAAAAGGGGCCATAGGATGACCTATGACCCCTTTTGACACATTTCATAACGACCTATGTCTCTAGGGGTCCTAGGACCCCTAGGGACATATTAGAATCATTTATATGGGTCAAAAGGGGCCATAGGATGACCTATGGCCCCTTTCGATACATTTTATTACAACATCTATCGCTAGGGGTCCTAGGACCCCTAAGAACATATTATAATCGTTTATATGGGTCGAAAGGGGCCATAGGATGACCTATGACCCCTTTGGACACATTCCATGATGACATATGTCTCTAGGGGTCCTAGGGCCCCTAGGACCCCTAGGGACATATTAGAATTGTTTATATAGATCGAAAGGGGCCATAGGATGACCTATGACCCCTTTCGACACATTTCATGACAACATATGTCTCAAGGGGTCTTAGGACCCCTAGAGACATATTAGAATCATTTATATAGGTCGAAAGGGGCCATAAGATGACTTATGACCCCTTCAACACATTCCATGATGACATATGTCTTTAGGGGTCCTAGGACCCCTAGGGACATATTAGAATCATTTATATGGGTCAAAAAGGACCATAGGATGACCTATGACCCCATTCGAGACATTTTATTACAACATGTCTTTAGGGGTCCTAGGACCCTTAGGGACATATTATAATCGTTTATATGGGTTTAAAGGGGCCATAGGATGACCTATGACCCCTTTCGACACATTTTATTACAACATATGTCAGTAGGGGTCCTAGTACCCTTAGGGACATATTACAATCATTTATATGGGTTGAAAGGGGCCATAGGATGACCTATGACCCCTCTTGACACATTTCATGAAGACATATGTCTCTAGGGGTCCTAGGACCCCTAGGGACATATTATAATTGTTTATATGGGTCAAAAGGGGCCATAGGATGACCTATGACCCCTTTTGACACATTCCATGATGACATATGTCTCTAGGGGTCCTAGGACCCCTAGGGACATATTAGAATCATTTATATGGGTCGAAAGGGGCCATAGGATGACCTATGATCCATTTTGACACATTTTATTACAACATATGTCTCTAGGACCCCTAGGGACTTATTAGAATCATTTATATGGGTCAAAAGGGGCCATAGGAGGACCTATGACCCCTTTCGACACATTCCATGTGAGATATGTCTCTAGGGGTCTTAGGACCCCTAGGGACATATTATAATCATTTATATGAGTCGAAAGGGGCCATAGGATGACCTATGACCCATTTTGACACATTCCATGATGAAATATGTCTCTAGGGGTCCTAGGACCCCTAGGGACATATTATAATCATTTATATGGGTCGAAAGGGGTCATAGGATGACCTATGACCCCTTTCAACACATTTCATGATGACATATGTCTCTAGGGATCCTAGGACCCCTAGAGACATATTAGAATCATTTATATGGGTCGAAAGGGGCCATAGGATGACCTATGACCCCTTTCGACACATTCCATGATGATATATGTCTCTAGGGGTCTTAGGAGTCCTAGGAACATATTAGAATCATTTATTAGGGTCGAAAGGGATATTACAACATATGTCGCTAAGAGTCCTATGACCCCTAGGAACATATTACAATCATTTATATGAGTTGAAAGGGGCCATAAGATGACCTATGACCCCTTTCGACACATTTCATGATGACATATGTTGCTAGGGACATATTACAATCATTTATATCAATCGAAAGGGGCCATAGGATGACCTATGACCCCTTTCAACACATTACATGATGACATATGTCTCTAGGGGTCCTAGGACCCCTAGGGATATAATAGAATCATTTATATGGGTCAAAAGGGGCCATAGGTCATCCATGATGACATATGTCTCTAGGAGTCCTAAGACTCCTAGGGACATATTAGAATCATTTATATGGGTCAAAAGGGGCTCTAGGATGACCTATGACCCCTTTCGACACATTTTATTACAACATATGTTGCTAGGGGGTCCTAGAACCCCTAGAGACATATTACAATCATTTATATGGGTCGAAAGGGGCCATAAGATGACCTATGACCCCTTTCGACACATTCCATGACGACATATGTCTCTAGGGGTCCTAGGACCCCTAGGGACATATTATAATCATTTATATGGGTCGAAATGGGCTGACCTATGACCCCTTTCAACACATTCCATGATGACATATGTCTTTAAGGGTCCTAGGACCCCTAGGGACATATTAGAATTGTTTATATGGGCCGAAAGGGGTCATGTGATGACTTATGACCCCTTTCAACACATTCCATGACTACATATGTCTTTAAGGGTCCTAGGACCCCTAGGAACACTTTAGAATCGTTTATATAGGTCAAAAGGGGCCATAAGATGACCTATGACCCCTTTCAAAATATTTTATTACAACATATGTCTCTAGGGGTGCTAGGACCCCTAGGGACATATTATAATTTTTTATATGGGTTGAAAGGGGTCATAAGATGACCTATGACCCCTTTCGACACATTTCATGATGACATATATCCATAGGGGTCCTAAGACCCCTAGGAACATATTATAATAATTTATATGGGTCAAAAGGGGCGATAGGATAACCTATGATCCCTCTCCATGCATTTCATCACAACCAATGTCCCTAGGGTTCCTACGACCCCTAGGGATGCATTAGGTTAGTTCTAATGCATCGAGTGGGGTCATAGGTTAACCTATGACCCCTCTCGATGCATTTCATGACAATTTATGTCCCTAGGACCCCTAGGGACATATGTTGTCATGAAATGCATTGAAAGGGCCCCTTTCGATGCATTTTATGACAATATTATATTTAATAATAATATAATATTGTATATTTTAATATAATAATAGTATAGTATTAGATTATATAACAATAATAATCATATATGTTTCTAGATTATGGATTTAATAATAATTATAACCATATATATTATTATATATAATAATAGTCATATAATATTACTATATATATATTTAATAATATTAATATTTATCATATATATTACTATATTATATTTAGTTATAATAATAATAATTATATTTATAGCTATATTATATTTAATAATAATAATCATACATATTACTATAATATAATAATTATTATAATCATATATAATAATGATAATATCAATGTCCACACTTCCCCCAAATAAATTACCCTGTGAAATACTCTAAAGTTTCCCTCTCAAATTTGCCTCCTTGCAAAATTACAATTGGAATATATTTCCTCTCAAATTTCCCTCCAAATTTTCAATTGAAAAATCATGAGCCTAATCAGATACTCGATTTCATATCGGGTATCCGATTTCAAATCAGATGCTCGATTTTATTTCAGGTATTTGATTAGGCTCGGTATTTACCCTGTCATGTCTCCTAATTTGAGTAATATAAGTAAATTATTATGAATAAATAAATATATTATTTCTTAATGTTCTAATATAATAAAAGAAATATTGATATATTATTAATGGTATAATATATTATTAGAGAATAAATAATAATATATATTTGATATAATAATAATACATTACTAAGGTAATAAGGTAATATTAAAGGTCAAATCATTATTAATAACTAAAATAATAATAATAATGTTATTAATAAATTATGTACACTATTATTAAATAATTATTGAATATATAAATATTAATAATTGTGCATCAAGCATTATTATATAATATTGATAGTATAAAAATATATAAATAAACGATTAATGATATTATATTATGAAATGGACATATTCAAGACATACTATTATAATATAATTGAGAATT
The DNA here is from genome assembly GCA_028749045.1 of Cupressus sempervirens. Taxonomy (NCBI): domain Eukaryota; kingdom Viridiplantae; phylum Streptophyta; class Pinopsida; order Cupressales; family Cupressaceae; genus Cupressus; species Cupressus sempervirens. The sequence goes on along the minus strand of CM053793.1, from coordinate 614,632,082 downwards.
AATTATAAATAATATATAAAGAAAATATACTACATAATAGTATTAAGAATAATAATATTACTAATATTATTATTAATATAATATATTATATGTTATAATGTTGTTATCAATATAATTACAAATACATGCACAAAGCAATATAATAATAAAATTAGATAAAATATTATTATAATATAATATATGACATTACATTATAATACGAACAATAAAATAATAATAGAGATATTATTTTAATTGGTAAAATATTAAGAGAAAATAAGGAGGAATATAATGTTGATTCTCTAGAGACACGTTCCTTTTGAGCATGACCTAGCATAAGGTATAAAAGGTGAATTCTTTCATTGGAGAAAAGGGGAACATTCATGTCAGGAAGGAAATATGGAGGAAGAATGAATAACTGATAAAGAATCAAAAATTCATTTTAATCATTGGGAAATAACTTCACGTTCATCGAAGGATTATCATTGAAAGGAAAAGAAAAAATCGTAAATAAATGAATGACCTAAAAAGGGTCATTACATACCCAGCCTATTTGGTCAACCCAAAAAACATTTTTGAGAAGAGTTTCACTAACACTTAGACTTCTGGTAACCATCTGACAATGTTATTTTCATCGAAATTGAATGAAACGAAAAAAAAAAATTTATAACACTCTCGAGATTCCATTGGTATAATATCTATCAAATTCTTAGTTCGATAAGTATTTATTAGTTAATTTTCAATGAAGATAATTGTAAAGTGCTAATTGACATACTAATTGAAAAGTAGCAATAGCTTTCAAATGGTATAACATTTTTTAAATCCAAAAGTTGCGTCAATTATATGCTTCGCTTAGTATAAGAAAAATAAAATAAAAATAAAATTTGATAAAGTTTTCTATTAGTTAAGGTGGTTAGACATTGGATTTTTTTTTTCAAAAAAGTTATAGTAGAAAATTCGTATTTAATTATTTATTTAGAATAAAAATACTCAAAAATATGCATCACATCGAGTCATGAGTCTAATTTTTATATCTATAATTATATTAAAAAAATATTATCATTTGATTTTGATTAAGGTGGTTAGACATACACCTACTTTTTATTTTTGCCCTAAAATTTTTGTAGTATTGCATTAAAATCCAAAATTTTGACCAATCAATTTTTTTTTCTCCAGATAAGGCCTGGTAGTTTAGAAACTACATTCAATTTCCTAAAGATTATTTTCTTTCAACTTTTCGATATAAAGTACAAAAGCACTTTAAAATTATGTGTCAAGTTGACATAACCCTGATTTGCTAGTTTTTCACTGCCACTTAAGGCCATAGTTTGGTTGACCATGATCCTACACATAACCTTAAGCTTACTTAGGTTAATGCATGTAGTTATTAGTTGTAGTGATGAGTTGTTGACAATGCGAGAGTTTGTTCCCTTCTAGTGTATTCCACCTTTTTGCGGAAGTGTGCTTAGTTGTTAACCTTATCTTCTACCACATTCTAGCTTGTTCTACAAGCTTCGTTGAAGCCTTTATATTCGGTCTCTCTCTTATTCTAAATTCATTCACATAGAATTTCATTTTCCTATTATGAAATATTTTCTCTTGTACTGTGCTTCAAGCTCTTGCTTCTTCAATTTCACTTCAGCAAGCTATTTGCATGTAGGTGATCTTGGTGCACTGCGGAGTTGGATTTTATCAACTCCTACATGAATTCTCTCTCTCTCTCTCTCTCTCTCTCTCTCTCTCTCTCTCTCTCTCTCTCTCTCTCTCTCTCTCTCTCTCTCCCTCCCTCCACACATACACATTCTTCCTTCATCCCTCCATTCCTCTCCCCTATCCTCTCCCCTATCCTCTCCCTGTCCTCTCTCTCTCTCTCTCTCTCTCAAAATATGGATGTGAAAGCTCTAACTTCGAGAGAGAAGCTCTTTTTAGCTCAACAAGGATTTGAAGAAGTAAAAACAATGCCTTTTATTCTTCATAACCTAATTAAGGTTTTGAGAATCTAAGCTCTCTCTCTCTCTCTCTCTCTCTCTCTCTCTCTCTCACACACACACACACACACACACACACACACACACACACACACACACAATGTAAAATTTATAGCTTCTAGAGTAGAGTCCTTTTTATTTTGTCATAACTCGATCGAGCTTTGGAGAAGTAAAAAAAATGTCTTTTCTTCTCCATAACCTAATCAGGGAGGGATAATTTTAGATGGATGGAGGTAGAGAGCGAGAGAGAGAGAGAGAGAGAGAGAGAGAGAGAGAGAGAGAGAGAGAGAGAGAGAGAGAGAGAGAGAGAGAGAGAGAGAGAGAGAGAGAGAGAGAGAGAATAGAACAACACTAAGAATAATATTGATGCAAGTGCACAGTATTTATAGGATCCTTAAAAGAGACACCATAAATATCCTCTATTTTATATGCACTGAAGTCATATACTTTTTTGATAATGTGAGAATCGAGCCAATTAGGAATAAATTTTCATTTCTATCCAAGAAGGGCATTGATATTATATTAATTATTATATAGAATCATGTTTCCAACTAGAAATAATGTTTAGTCACTTTATTTTTGTACCTCCTTCGAAGAGATTTATAAAACACTTTTATATGTTTAAGACTATTAATTCATTATTCATCTAACATGTCAAGTTGTTATAAATATTTCCCCATAAAAGTTCTATTGTTTATTGTACCATTAAAGGAAACTCATAATGAAGTAATTTCCAATTCTAAGAGAGAGAGAGAGAGAGAGAGAGAGAGAGAGAGAGAGAGAGAGAGAGAGAGAGAGAGAGAGAGAGAGAGAGAGAGAGAGAGAGAGAGAGAGAGACATGTTAGCATTCTTATCTAACTATGCATTTCATGTTTGGGAAATAATGGCTACTTGGAGGTCAAGCCACAATAATTCTTCCAATTTTCCATCACCACAAAATCAGATAGAAAGTTGGGTTGCAAATACTAATGGGCTTTGAATGAAGTCAAGACTTTGAATGAAGGCCCCTATGGGCTTTGATCGAATCCCATCTACTAGGGTCTTCAATCAAATCCTTGGGTTTCATTCGAAGTCCCACATGACACGTCAGTAGTGGGATTCGATTGAAGCCCTATAACTGTTGATAGTTTAAATTCCAATTTCCCTATTCATTTTGTCATTTTTACTTGTTTGAATCAGTGGACCAAGGGGCTTAGAGATAAGCTAGTGATGTCATAGGTTGCACCAATGTTTCCATCTACATTTTTTACTTCTTTTGAGCATTTAGGTATGCATTTTCTTCATTTTGTGTTTTTTTTACGAATATTTAATTATTTTTAATGAATGTTTAGTTATTTTTAATGAAATTTTAGTTATTTTGTAAGGTATCTTAATTAGTTTTATGTTTACATGTTGTAGTTAGTTTTATGTACATAAAATAGTATTTTATTATTATGTTAGATAGTTTTAAAACATAACAATAGTTAGCAAATATTGGAAAAACATAGTTAAAACTATAGTTGGAAAAAAATAATACATAAAAAAAATGAAAAACTCTAGATCAAGATAGAAAATAAAAAATGGAAAACAAAAATCTAGTACTAGGTGGATAGAAAATATTGGAAAAATATAAACTATAGTTGAAAAAACATAGTTATTTTTAAACTATAGTTGAAAAAACATAGTTATTTTAACTATAGTTGAAAAAAAATAGTTATCTAAACTATAGTTGAAAAAACATAGTTAAAACTATAGTTGCAAAAAATAATAGTTTTAGAAAAGGAAAAACTCTAGACTAGATAGAAAACGAAAAAAAAAAAATCTAGTACTAGGTGGATAGAATTTAAACAAAAAATAATTTAACTGACTCTCTCCTCTCAATTTCTTTCTTTGAGCACTTTCTCTCTCCTTAGTTTCTCTCTCTGAGGACTTTCCCTCTCCTTAAGTTTTCTCTAATCTCCCCTCATTCTCTCTCTTCTCACTCGCCTCACTTGAATATCCACTCTCTCTATATAGTGTCTCTCTCCTCACTCTTTCTCCTCAATTTCTCTCCTCTTACTTTCTCTCTCCTTTCTCTCTCTCTCTCACTTTCTCACACCTCACTCACTCTCCTCACTTTCTCTCTTCACTCTCTCCCTGATTCTTCTCTCCTCACTATCTCTCTCTCCTATCTTTCTCCTCTCACTTTCTCTCTCCTCACTATCTCTCTCCTCTCACTCTCACTTTCTCTCTCCCTAGTCTCTATTAAGTCACTTTTCTCTCTCCTCATTATCTCTCTCTTCTCACTCAATCTCCTATCCTCACTCTCTCTCCTCACACACTTTCTCTTCAATTTCTCTCTCCTCTCCTCTCCCCTCTCCTCTCTCTCTCTTTCTCTCTCTCCTAGCTCTCTCTTCTCCTTAGTCTCTCCTATATCTCTTCTCTCACTCTCTCTCCTCTAACTTTCTTTCTCCTCACTATTGAGCTCTCCTCTCACTCTCTCTCCCCTCGCCATCTCAATTTCTCCTCACCATCTCTCTCCTCATTTTCTCTTCAATGTCTCTATCTTCTTACTTTATTCCCTATCACTCTCTCTCTTCTCTTTTTCTCCTCATTCTCTCTCCTCATTATATCTCTCCTCACTATATCTCTACTCTCTCCTCTAACTTTCTTTCTCCTCACTATCTCTCTCCTATCTTTCTCCTCTCACTTTCTCTCTCCTCACTATATCTCTACTCTCTCCTTTTACTTTCTCTCTCCTCATTTTCTCTCTCCTCACTTTCTCTCTCCTTACTATCTCTCTCCTCACTTTCACTTCTCTCTCCTCTCACTTTCCCTCTCCTCACCATCTCTCTCATATCTCTCTCTTCTCACTCTCTCTCTCTCTCTCTCTCTCTCTCTCTCTCTCTCTCTCTCTCTCTCTCTCTCTCTCTCTCTCTCTCTCTCTCTCTCTCTCTCTCTCCTCTCACTCTCTTCTCATTTTTTGGTGACATTTAATTTATTTTTATATGCACATTAGCACCTAATTTGACCTATTAACCTGTAATAAGATGTAAATTAAGACATAATATACCTATTGTAGATCTTAATATGATAGGTCCCTCTTAGGGCCTAACAGGACCTCTTAATTTGAATACCATATTAACATGTCTTTAATATAACCAATTAACACCTAATAGTCCACCTTCAAAGTTTTGCAATATGATAAGTATCAGCATTTAAAAGGACCTAGTTAACATTTAATTTTCACATGTTACACATGTAGATGGCATCACATGGTAGAGATGAGGGTTAGGGACTAGATCATGGGCAACCTAAAGATTAGGGATGTAGATAGGATCATGGGAAGCCTTAGGGTCAAGGACTGGGATAAGGGCATGGGCAAGGAGAGGGAGAGGGAGAGGGACTACATATTCACCCTCACACTTCTAATATGGATAATATATTCTATTTTGTGGCTATAGAGATGGCATGACTTAAACAGTCGATTAATGATAGATATGTCAATCATTTATATAGAGGTATTTGTGAGTATATCTATACAAGTCTTTGAGATATTACTCATAGACTACATTCACTACATAGTATATCGATAAGATGTTTGCAGAGCTCAAACAAGAGGTCTCAGGTGATATGTCCTTTGCCTAGGTTCAGACCATGGTCCCTAAGGACATTATCAAATGAGAGGTTTTCCCATTTTATGATGGTCAGTCTCATGTAAAAGCCTATAAGGTTACGAGATGCATTGTGACATAGATTGCATGCATGATATACCCTTAAGTTCTTGCATCACATGGTCGTTATCCTAATAACAACCAAATACCATTATATTTTGCATAGCAATTGTACGTAGAGTTTCATTCGAGGCACAATGTCAACTATTTAGATCTTCTAAGATATTAGGGTTAGGGACATGAAAAAGTTGCAAATCATGATGAGTACCATTTGGCTAGTTGACCTTGACATGATTGTCAAATAGTTAGTGGATTAGTAGATTCTAGCTATGACCCTAGTGAAGGCCACTACTACAGATAGAGTTGTTATTTCTTCCCAAAGGGAAGAAATTGATAGGATAGGACACATTGGAGCTGCAACTAGTATTATTATATCTGACACTCTGGGTAGATATATTATGAGAAGATCGAGTCAACCCATATCATCTTCAAAGGCATCATCTAGTACTACATCTATCATGTCGAGTGATGAGGTTTACAAAACTGAACATCTTCCTACTCTGGGAGATATACGCGACCTTAGTGGGGAGACCATACATATGGATATGGCATTATATTTTTTAATGATCTATTAAAGGCCTATTCATACATTGTTGATATTCAGAGGATACCTTTATAGGAGGTTGCATATAGGATTTGATATACACAATAGGATGCATAGGACATTGGTGATCAAAAATCAACACAAAACCCAACATGTATGTTAGCTTAGCACTTAGCTCAGCTTAGAACTCAACACAACACCCAAATGCACAACAATCTACTATAGATCTAGTTGAGGGGATACGAGTTGTAGATGTTACTGTTACTATTGATGGACTAGACATTCTTGAGGAGAAGCTCCTAGAGTTGAGTCAAACTGAGGTTGGCATTGGAGTGGGATCATATATGGAGATGATATTTGGTCATAATTCTAGTGACTCTACACCACTTACATCTCAGTTGGTCACCCCTTTGCACTCTTCATTATTAAAGATGATTGACACAATTAGAGATGAATTTTATGTTGATGACACTACAACATGTGTCATGGATGATCCTCTTGCTCCTTAGACCCAAGTGCCTCTTTTAAAATTTTGTTTTTATACAATAGTTCAATTCTATACACAAGTGTACATATACATGGACTGATATTTGTCAATGAATAATCAATTTGAAACCTACTACTAGTGGGAGTACACATATGATGGATATGACACCCATCTGACCATACATAATGTTTATCAATACTTATGCCCCTTTCTTTCATATATGCAAAACATTTCTGGAAACAATATTCTACATAATGAATATCATGTTCTTTATCATCACTTATGTAGAAGTAATATTCTTCTTGATGATGTGTACTTCATCTGTGCTTTGAATACCATCTAAATATAACGGTGCATGATGATTTTTCACACCTGTACCATAATAGTAACCTAATTAAAAAATAGTAGTATGATTGAATAGCCTTTTGATGAATGAACAAATAGTTTTTTGCAAAGTCAACAACTGATAAAATAATTCCAAGTGGAAAATTATCTCTAAGTGTTTGAAATTTTTGTGCTTGCCACTTAATATACAATTGGATCAAACTTTTAAATCTATCCATAAAAGCTCCAACAAATATCTCCTCTTCAACATCTTCCAATCTTTTTGTTTCTTTCCCAATTTTAGTTTCATTCCTTACATACTGTAACACTCACAATTTATCATTTTTGTGACATCAATATCATCATTTTTCAAAGGAAAAAGAGCCAAATTAGCACATGTGTCACATGTTCCTTTATTGAAATTAATTTGACCAACATGATCATCTATTTTGTCACATAAAATAGATGAAATGAACTGACTTCATCTAGTGGGAGGTGCATTTTTATAACCAAATGTATCTTCTACAAACTTTCGATAAACCTAATAGTGTAAGATTATCATAGAAATTTTAGATATTCCCACTTCACCTTTTTAAACCTAATAAAGGAAAAGACGAGGATTCATCTTAGAGGATAAAAAATGTCTAAAGGATTAAAAAATGGAGGGAAAACAAACTCCTGAGCCTTTGGGCCATTTTCCTAGGTTGTTACCAAGCCATAATCTATTCATGTTTCTAAGATTCAAATAACCCGATCAAGTTATGAAAGAAAAAAGTATGTTATGAATAAATAATTTTTGCTTCTTTAAAACTCGATTGTGTTATGAAGAAATAATTTTTACTAGTCCAAAATCTGATCAAGTTATAAAAAAAATTAAAATAGGTTGTACTCTAAAAGCCATAACTCTCACATCCAAAGTCCTTGTTCTTAGTTTTCTAACCATATAATTTTTTTCTATTTTTTGCCAACATTATCATCGTAAAATTTAATTACTTTTACCAGTGTCTTGATAATCCTCATGGACATATGTGGGTAAGTGCACAAAGTTGTGGTGCCAAAAGGGGGGTATAAGTGGACACCTTTTTCCTGAAATCTTAAAATTTTGAACTTCAACAAGAATTTGACGATAGTTAAGCTCAAAATTTTTAGATATCACAAAAAAAGAGTCGTAGTCCTTTGAATCTAGTTTCTAAACTACTAATTTTTTTTCAAAATGGTTTAGTTTTAGGTCCTCAAAAAAGGGGGCCACAAAAAGTGGTACTGTTTATTCCAAAAAAACATAGCACAGTACAAAGTGTGGCCCCCCTAAAATTTTAACTTTTTTTTTGAAATTTTTTAATCGCTCTAGTCAAAAGTTACTTAACACTATGTAGTTTATCCCAGATTTTTTGAGTAATTTTATAATGTCTTTTTTTTTTTAACGAATTTTTTAACTAAACACATCCCAAAAACGTGAAATATCTGTGTGCTCCCCCTAGAAATAATTGAAAACTAATCTAAAATCAAATTTATTTTTTCAAAGTGTGTAGAATGGAGTCTAGTTTCTAAAAAACTAAGTTGTTACAAAATTCGATGAACGAGCTAAAATCTATAGCCCAATTAGTACGTGGTGGTTTTTGACAAAAAATGAACATACATTCAAAAGAAATTATAGATGAAAGGCTTGAAATAGTTCAAATTAAAAATAAATTATATGGTTAGATAGCTAACATAGAGACCTATAATGCTATGTAACCTAATCTTATCGATACCCAACCGCGAGAAATCTTGAAGGGGAGCACAAAAGAAAAAATAATCATTTTTTGTATGTTTGCTGGAAAACACATCTCAGGCCTATTCATCAAATCCAAACCTTTGGGTTGGATCTCCAAGGAAAAACTAAGCCTTAGGCTTGGGTTTGATTAAGGTTTAAATAGTGCGTGCGCCCTATAGCACGCACACGCTATAGCGTGCATGCGCTATTTAAACCTCAGTTCTAAATAACGCGTGCACACTATAGGGCACAAGCACTATAGTGCGCACACACTATTAAGATGCAAGTTGCAAAAGAGAACTAGGTGGGGGGGGGATAGGGGAATGGCTATGTGTGTGCATGAAAGAGATAGAGAGAAAGTAGGGGATAGGAGAGGGGAGAGAGTACAAGATGGGAGAGAGAAAGTGAGAAAGAGTAGGGGTGGCAAAGAGAGTATAGGATGAGAGAGAGAGAGTAGGGGTGGCAAAGAGAGGAAGTGTGAGAGAGAGTACGGGTGGAAAAGAGAGAGTGCGAGATGGGGGAAATAGATTTAAAGTAGGGGATGGGAGAGAGAGATTAAGAGTAGGGGATGGAGAAGAGAGAGAGTAGGTGATGGGAGACAGAGTGGGAGAGGAAGAACTTGAGAGAGAGGAGGATGGGAGTGGATTCGTGTGAAAGAGAGAGAGTATGGAATGGGAGAGGGGGAAGACAAAGTAGCTCAAGAGAGAGTAGGGGATGGAAGAGAGAGTAGGCGATGGGAGAGGGAGTGGGAGAGGGGGAGATAGGGGGGAATAGAAATGTGTGTGTGTGTGTGTGTGTGTGAGAGAGAGAGAGAGAGAGAGAGAGGATAGGAGAGAGTGTGAAAATTTAAGAGAGACTAGAGGGTAGCAGAGAGAGAGAGAGAGTGTGGAGAGGGAGAGAGTAAGAGTGAGAGTGAGAGAGAGAGAGTAGGCAATGGGAGAGGGAGTGGGAGAGGGAGAGCAAGTGAGAGAAAAAGTAGGGGATGGAAGAGGAGAGAGGGGAGGGAGAGAGAGAGAGAGAGAGAGAGAGAGAGAGAGAGAGAGAGAGAGAGAGAGAGAGAGAGAGAGGGAGAGAGAGGTGGAATGGAAGAATTTAAGAAAGATAGAGTAGGGGATGTGAGAGAGTAGGCAGTGGGACAAGGACTGCGAGAGAGAGAGAGAGGGGGGGAATGGGAATGTGTATTTATTTATAAGAGAGATAGAGTAAAGGATGGGAGAGAGTGTGAGAGTTTGAGAGAAAGTAGTAGGGGATGGGAGACAGAGTGAGAGTAAGGGATGGGCGAGAGAGAGAGAGAGAGAGAGAGAGAGAGAGAGAGAGAGAGAGAGAGAGAGATAGAGATAGAGAGAGAGAGAGAGAGAGAGAGAGAGAGAGAGAGAGAGAGAGAGAGAGAGAGAGAGGAAGAAAGAGAACTTGAGAGAGATAGACAGTAGGTAGTAGGAGAGGGAGTGGGAGTGGGAGAGGGAGAGGGAGAGGGAGAGAAATAGGGGGGATGAGAGTGTGTGTGGAAGATGTAGAGAGTAGGGGATGGGAGAGAAGAAGAAGAGTGGGGGGATAAGAGTGTGTGTATCTATAAAAGTGAGAGAGTAGGGGATGGGAGAGAGTGTGAAAGTGTGAAACTAGGGGGTGGCAAAGAGAGAGTACGGCAATGGGGGAGAGAAAGTAGGCAATGGGAGAGGAAAAGAGAGAGGGGGGATGGGAGTGTGTCTGTAAGAGAGATAGAGTAGGGGATGGGAGAGAGTGTGAGAGTGTGAGAGTAGGGGGTGGATGAGAGAGAGAGTAAAACGATGGGGGAGAGAAAGTAGGTAGTGAGAAAGGGAAAGAGAGAGGGGGATGGGGGTGTATGTGTAAGAGAGATAGAGTAGGGGATGGGAGAGGAGAGAGAGAGTAGGGGATGGGGGAGAGTGTGAGAGAGTAGGGGATGGGAGACGAGAGAGAGCAAGGGATGGGGAAGAGAAAGTAGGCGGTGGGAGAGAGAGTGGGAGAGGCAGAGAAAGCTTGTACAAGATGGGAGAGAGAGAGAGAGAGAGTAGAGAGGGAGAGAGAGAACTTGAGAGAGAGAGATAGTAGGTAGTAGTAGTGTGAGTGTGAGAGAGAGTAGGGGGTGGTAGAGAGAGTACGATGATGGGGGAGAGAAAGTAGGCAGTGGGAGAGGGAGAGAGAGGGGGAATGGGAATATGTGTAAGAGTGAAAAATTAGGGGATGGAAGATAAGAGAGAGAATAGGGGATGGGGGAGAGAAATTAGGTGGTAGGAGAGGGAGAGAGATAGGGGGATAAGAATGTGTGTGAGAGATCTAAAGAGCTGGGGATGGGAGAGGAGAGGGGGTGAGAGAGGTAGAGAGAGTAGGTAGTGGGAGAGGGAGAGTGAGAGAGAGTAAAGGATGGGAGAGAATAGGAAGAGAGAGAGGGAGGGGATGGGAGAGAGAGTAGGGAGGATGGGGAGTGATGTGTTTTGAGAAAGTAGGGGGTGGCAGAGAGAGAGTATGATGACGGGGGAGAGAAAGAAGGCAGTGGGAGAGGAAAAGAGAGAGGGGGGATGGGAGTGTGTGTGTAAGAGAGACAGAGCAAGGGATGGGATAGAGTGTGAGAGTGTGAGAGTAGGGGGTGGCAGAGAGAGAGAGTACGATGATGGGGGAGAGGAAGTAGGCAGTGGGAGAGGGAAAGAGAGAGGGGGGATGGGGGTGTATGTGTAAGAGAGATAGAGTAGGGGATAGGAGAGAGTGAGAGTGTGAGAGAGTAGGGGATGGGAGAGAAGAGAGAGAGTAGGGGATGGGGGAGAGTATGAGAGTGTGAGAGAGTAGGGGATGGGAGACAAGAGAGAGAGAGCAGGGGATGGGGGAGAGAAAGTAGGCGATGGGAGAGAGAGTGGGAGAGGCAGAGAGAGCTTGTACAAGATGGGGGAGAGAGAGTAGAGAGGGAGAGAGAGAACTTGAGAGAGAGAGATAGTAGGTAGTATTAGTGTGAGGGTGAGAGAGAGTAGGAGGTGGTAGAGAGAGTATGACGATGGGGGAGAGAAAGTAGGTGGCAGGAGAGGGAGAGAGAGGGGGAATGGAATGTGTGTAAGAGAGACAAAGTAGGGGATGGGAGAGAAGAGAGAGAGTAGGGGATGGGGGAGAGAAATTAGGTGGTAGGAGAGGGAGAGGGAGAGAGATAGGGGGGATAAGAGTGTGTGTGAGAGATCTAAAGAGTCGGGGATGGGAGAGGAGAGGGGGTGAGAGAGGTAGAGAGAGTAGGTGGTGGGAGAGGGAGGATGAGAGAGAGTAAAGGATGGGAGAGAGTATGAAGAGAGAGAGGGAGGGGATGGGGGAGAGAGTAGGGAGGATGGGGAGTGATGTGTTTTGAGATAGTGCGTATGCGCTTTATAGTGCGTACGTGCTATAGTGCGTACGCACTATCTCAAATCACCAAAAAATGGTTAAAAACCAACCTTGGGGCCCATTTCATCCATTTTTAACTTTTGGTCTGTTATGCTCTCTGTTATTCCGATAGAAAATACAGGTTTCAACATCTAGCAAACACTATTTCAACACTTTTGGAAGCTAGCAAACACCAAATTCAATCATTGGATACGTGATTTGAAGAATTTTTGAATATTCTTTTAATAGAAAAGGTTAGTGCAATCCATTTTAAATATTGTTTGTCAATATATAGATACAAATTTAATTATAATTTGATATGTTATGTAATATATAGTGAATTCATTAAAAATTGTATGTTTGAATGAAATGTTATTTCGAAATGGTTAGAAATTTGACAAGTCGTTTGATATATATTATGTATTCATTCAAATAATTATAATTTTTATATGTAATTGAATAATTTGTAATTTACACATTTTAAGTAATTCGGATGTTTGAATAATTTGACATGTAGGAATCATCATCATGCCAAGGAAGAAACCAAAGATTCAAACAAATGCAGATAGGGAGAGAGATTTGAAAATTAAAAGAGATAAAATGAAATTACTACGTGAACAAAGAAAATTGCAAAGCAATGATGAAGAATTAACTTTCGAAGAGGATCAAGAACCACCAGTACAAAGAAACAAGGAGGAAGAATTAGAAAGACAAAGAGAACGAATGAGATTGTTATGCTCAAGAAGACAATTGAATTGTGAAGCTACACCATCCTCCAATGTTGGAGTCATATCATCTGCTACACCATCTTCGAATGTTGGAGTCATATCATCCACTACACCATCTTCCAATGTTGAAGTCATATCATCCTCTCATGCTGAAGAGACATTGATTTATAGATCCGACGATATACACACTCCATCATGTCATGTTGAAAGCACAACATCAACACATCAAGTAAGTGATATTCTATCTTTTACATCTTATTGCCAAGGCACATCATCTTCAGTTCAAGGTACGCAATACACTCAACCTTATATTGACGTTCAAAATGTTGAGAGAATTGAAGAGATTAGAACACCTTCTAGAATTCATTTTGGAAAACCAAAATATTTAATTGATATTGATACTAACATTTTGAAATCAATGCCTAACAAGATTAGCAAGCGTACTTGTCAAAGAAAATTTAATCATATATGGAGATTATTTTTTGAAGAATTAAATATTATAGGTCAATGCCAATTATTTGTTGAAATGATGAGGAATTTGAAATTTAGGCCTATCATGAAGATTCTTGGGCTAAGAACGATGGATGATTCAAATGAAAGAAATATTGTAAAGAATCTAATGAGTGCTTATGACAAAGTGGGTTCTAAATCATGCACCAAAGATAGTAATATCACAAGACGAGTACTCACATCGACAATAGTAAGTAGCCAAATAAACAAAGCTCAACTCATGAGAAAGACAAGAAAAACATTAAAAATTGGTAGAGGTACCTTAAGGAGAGCCATGCTAAGGCGTGAGAGATTAGAAGATCCAACAAAAAATGAGTTATGGACATTTAGCAGTAGACTACCACGAAAGGATAAAGAAATTAGTGAAGCCTTGAAATCATTGATCGAAGATTTTTGGAAAAATAACACACATGTTTCTCCTAATCAAAGAGATGTTGTAAGAAGGAGGATTGGTAGCTAAAATCACGAGCCACATGCAAAACATTTTTTGGACTCAACTCATACGCAATTTTTTGCAAAATTTATTAGTATGTATCCTCAAATTCAAATAAGTAAAAGATTTTTTGAGATGGGTAAACCTTTTTATGTGAAAATAAATCACACATGCACAACTTGTTGTTGTAGGATATATATTGAATTTTTTAACCATTTTGATGTTTTTAGGCACATATGCGTAGTTTTGCATTCTTAGTTTGTTTTGCAGGATTGTGACATAAAAGAGCCACCAAGATCTTCAAGGGAATTCATATCCAACATTTTATGTGAAATAGGGGACGGCCAACAATTTTACAAGACATCATGCTTGGATGGTACGTGCTTATTTTGTGGTTCTTTGCAACTTTTATCAACTTGTCAACATATGGATAGTACACATGCAATTGGAAATGAAATAGTAGATTACAAAAAATTCAAGACAGTGACATATGCTCTAAAAGATGGGAAACATGGTAAAAGATGTGATCTAATTATTGAAAAGATTCCAGTGTATGAGTTCATGAAGATTTTTCATGAAAAGATTATGGACGAGTATGTAAGGCATACCCATAGAGCTCGATGGTTGGATTTGCAATTCAAGTTGTGCAAGGATACGTTTCCATTGGATACCATTGTTTTGGTTGTAGATTTTGTAGAGATCTACACACTACAACCACAAAATGAGGTGCAAGCAAAGTATTATACATCTCAACAGGTTTCTATATTTGTTCACATAACATTCATGCATTCACCTACAAGTACAGAGGATGACAGGAAGATTTTGAGGGAGTACCATTTTTACAATCAGCGATGATCGATCACATTCTACGGAGTTTGTACATGGTTGTTTTCAACTATTTTATGGAGATTTGGCTAATAGGGGCATATCATATCGTCAACACATTATTTGGTCAGAAAATTGTGCATCTCAATTCAAGAATGCACGGATGTTCTATTAGTTGAGCAGGATGCACAGGTTGTGTAGAATTCAATATATGTGGAATTTCATAGAGGCTGGTCATGGTAAGGGAGAGCACGATGGTGCAGGTGCATGCATTAAAAGAGCCCTGGCTCGTGAAGAACTAAAGTACAAAGATGGAGCAATATTGATAGATGCAAAATCCATCGTCCAATGGTGTAATGCTACAATGGGTCCAGGTAAGGAAGGTGAGTCTACAATTCATAGATTTTTTTGGTTGATAGATAATACTAACATTGCACCATATCTTTCGTTGTGGGATCAAATTGTCTACTCCATTAGCTCTGAGTGGCCGGGTAAACCCTATCCCCAACCTTGTCTTGTCCCCTTCAGTGCTCGAACGTTCTCAGGCACGCTGAACTGGAATGTCCCTAAGGGTCACTAAATCCCACAGGGCTGCAATCTTTGATGGGGCATATCTCAGAGCTCGTGTGAGATATGAATGAGATTCCAATTCCTACAAGACCGTGTTGTAGAGACCTACAATAACCTCTCTCTCTTTTTGGAGATCGCATTCCATTTTCATTCTACAATGCCATCTCGGGTGATGTTGAAATTTGCAGTGTTGGCCAGTACAAAGTTGCCAACTGACAAATCTCTCTCATCTTTCGTCATGGGATCAAACTGTCTGATCCATTAGCTCCGGGTGGCCGGGTAAACCCTATCCCCAACCTTGTCTTGTCCCCTTCAGTGCTTGAAAGTTCTCAGGCACGCTGAACTGGAATGTCCCTAAGGGTCACTAAATCCCAAGGGTTGCAATCTTTGACGAGGCATATCTTGGAGCTCGTGCAAGATTTGGATGAGATTCTAGTTCCTATAGGACCATGTTGCAGAGACCTACAATAAACTCTCTCTCTTTCTGGAGATCGTATTCCATTTTCATTCTACAATGCCATCTCAGGTGATGTTGAAATTTGCAATGTTGGCCAATACAAAGTTTCCAACTGCCAAATCTCTCTCATCTTTCGTCATGGGATCAAACTGTCTTCTCCATTAGCTCTGGGTGGCCGGGTAAACCCTATACCCAACCTCATCTTGTCCCCTTCAGTGCTCAAACGTTCTTAGGAACGCTAAACTGGAATGTCCCTAAGGGTCACTAGATGCTACAGGGCTGCAATCTTTGACGGGGCATATCTCAGAGCTCGTGTGAGATATGGATGAGATTCTAGTTCCTAAAAAACTATGTTGTAGAGACCTACAATAACCTCTCTCACTTTTTTGAGATTGCATTCTGTTTTCATTCTACAATGCCATCTCGGGTGATGGCCAGTACAAAGTTGCCAACTGCCAAATCTCTCTCATCTTTCATCGTGGGATCAAACTGTCTACTCCATTAGCTCTGGGTGGCCAAGTAAACCCTATCCCCAACCTCATCTTCTCCCCTTCAGTGCTCAAATGTTCTCAGGCACGCTCAACCAGAATGTCCCTAAGGGTCACTAAATGCCACAGGGCTGCAATCTTTGACGAGGCATATCTCAGAGCTCGTGCGAGATATGGATGAGATTCTAGTTCCTATAAGACTATGTTGTAGAGACCTACAATAACCTTTCTCGCTTTTTGGAGATCGCATTCCGTTTTCATTCTACAATGCCATCTCGGTTGATACTGAAACTTGCAGTGTTGGCCTGTACAAAGTTGCCAACTGCCAAATCTCTCTCATCTTTCGTCGTGGGATCAAACTGTTTGCTCCATTAGCTCTGGGTGGTTGGGTAAACCCTATCCCCAACCTCGTCTTGTCCCCTTCAGTACTCAAACATTCTCAGGCACGCTCAACCGAAATGTCCCTAAGGGTCACTAAATGCCACAGGGCTACAATCTTTGACGGGGCATATCTTGAAGCTCGTACAAGATATGGATGAGATTCTAGTTCCTACAAGACTGTGTTGCAGATACCTACAATAACCTCTCTCACTTTTTGGATATCACATTCTATTTTCATTCTACAACGCCATCTCGGGTGATGCTGAAACTTGCAGTGTTGGCCAATACAAAGTTGCCAACTGCCAAATCTCTCTCATCTTTCGTCGTGGGATCAAAATGTCTACTCCATTAGCTCCAGGTGGCCAGGTAAACCCTATCCCCAACCTCATCTTGTCCCCTTCAGTGCTCGAATGTTCTCAGGCATGGTCAACCAGAATGTCCCTAAGGGTCACTAAATGCCACAGGGCTGCAATCTTTGACGGGGCATATCTCAGAGCTTGTGCGAGATATGGATGAGATTCTAGTTCCTAAAGGACCATGTTGTAGAGACCTAAAATAAACTCTCTCACTTTTTGGAGATCCCATTTTGTTTTCATTCTACAATGCCATCTCGGGTGATGCATATCTTAATTATATTGTTGGAAAGCGCATCAAGCATGTCATTTTTGGAAAGAAAAATCATGGAACTTGGTAAATGTTTCATAAGTTAATGAAATGTGTTGCTACCAAATTATGTAAACTTAGGATTATATGATCTCCAAGAGTTTGGTTATGTTCTTTAGCGCACCTTGGACGCAAGGTAGTGTGTAGCTTCTACTCCCTCTTTGTGAGTAATGTTAGTCACTTTGTATATGTAAATTGGTTTTCAATTGGGTATGTTATTTTCAACCTTAATGGTGATGAAGGATTAGCTTGAATCAGCTTGTAACTATCTAGCCACTAGATTTTCTGTGATTCCATCAAATGTGGGTTTTGTTCATATTTATTTATTTTATTTTATTTGTTGTGCTCTTGACCTTTGAAGCTTTGAATTTAAACTTGTGCACTTTGGTTTTTGAAATTTTATGTTCTTGAGGTGGCTAGGAGGTATGTTCTATGTTGCTAGTTATGTGTTGTGATGTTCTCTATTAGGTTCAATGTGAAACATTGATAGAATGTATAAGGGATTAGATTGCAAAGAACATACCATTCTCCTTTTTGTAATACACTATTTATTATGTTTTAATTAAACTCTCTTCTAAATCCTATCTTCCACTTGGACCCATTCCTCTTTTGGCAATCCCTGAGATTGCCAATTCTTATTAATTCGAGTAGAGACAAGATGAACCAGATTAATACAGTGACCTATAGATCGAAGGAGGATGGTTAAGAAATGGTCTACCAAAGATCAGCCAAGGATAAGGATAGCATAGTAAGAAAATGATTATTTATCTGGTGGATATAAGTCTTTTATATAACAAGCCATTTATATGCATAGTAAAAGAACCGAATATAGATTTGAGACATATTGATCACCTGCAGTCTGATCATCTTCACAAGTATGCAACTTTTGTTTCACTATTTCATGCGGGTTTATTGAACTTTCTTTATGAGGTCATTTACATATGGGATGTTCAAAGGTTGGGTTCCTATGGGCTATCAATACTTTGACTATACTTTAAGTCAATGATTATCAATATGGGAAAAAATGGAACTTGTTGTATTTCGAAGTATTGAGAAGATGGCCTTGCCCTTCCCTAGGAGTTTCAGAAATGGGAGACATTAGGTAAGAGAGTAAAAATGTTACTATCGCTTCAACACACATGACACAATTGGAAATGCAAATTTTGATGGTAATCATTTTGTGATAAGGGAGAGACTAGGGATGATCATTGTTACTATCTCTTTAGTAGTGGATTTTTGTTTTCTCTTGAATTTGGTGGTGGGGGATCAGTGGTAATTCTCCTTGGATATTCCTTCTTATGATGTTAGTGACAAGTGTTGCTCTTTGAAAACACTTGTACAATCTTTTTTAAATTATTAGATAAAAACAAAGAATTGTAAGTATTAAACATGATTAGCCTTTAGTTCCTAGAAGATCTTTATTTCCCCATCAATGCATTTAGAAAGTTAAGTTTTAAGAAGATCATAAATAGAAAAAATTAGAGAAGCGATTTAAACATTTGTATTGATTGGAAACATGTGAGTCTTGAGTTTCCTCTTCCTTTTAAAGAACATTCCTTAGCTAGCATACCTAATTCCACATTCCATAAGAGTGTCATTGTGCTAAAGAATTAGGAAACCAACTGCTCTAAGATAAAGCTTCCTGGTCAATAATAATCTAGCCTATTGAGGTACATAATACTTCTCAATTAAACTTGTGTTAATTCAATATTAATTTTGTAATTAACTACAATTTCAATATCTGTGTACAGGGGGTGACTGAGAAAACTATTTGAGGTCCAATTAAATATATTTGTAAGGATCTCGACCAAGGTTCACAACTTCGATGATTAATACATTCATTTAGGCTAGAACCTCACTACAAAAAAATAATATATAAAAAAGGTAGTGAATAACGTCATGTCTAGACCCAAATCAACCAATGAAAGTCAAATCAGCATAATGTGGAACAACAATATATGCATTGAGTGGGTTGTCATAGAAAAGCTTCAGAATAAAATTCATGTCTAGAATTAAAAGACCTTAAAGAAAATTTATGCTTGTAACACAAATGGCCATTCAAAATTGAATATGATTACAATATGTGAAATAGCATTACGAGAACTTGTAATGCTCTTGTGAACATCGTGTTAATTCTTGTAAGAATCCCTAAGATGCTTGTTATACTCAAAATTTTGTTGAAATTGAATTAATTTTTATCCTGTCAGTTAATTGGCTTAGGGTGATATATGCTTCTTGGATGGAATAATGAGTTCGTGATTAACTCTATATTAAGATTCATAGCATCTTCTAGTTATCTGCAAAGGAAATTTATAAATTAAGCTAATGTCATATGGCTTGCTTGAGAAAGATGTCCGTGTTCTTATTGATAGGTACTAATGACTGTCCACATTTAGTTCTTCAATATCCTATTTGACAAGCTTTCCATAGACATTTCTTTGCCATACTAATTATTTTTGAAAACATATTTGAGTAGAAGCACTATAGTAGATACTACATGATGTTTTAACAAATAAAGTAATGGGTTAAAGACTATTATTTCCAAGATATTATGTCATAGTATTTTAATTGTAATGATCTTAGACTAATGATATTCTTGAAGGTAACTTTGACATGCAGCAAGAAAGACAACCTACAGCCAAGGCTATATTGTGCCTACAACCAAAGCCATAAATGCTCACAGCCAAAGCCACTAGTGCACATAGCCAAAGCCATGGATGCTTATAGCCAAAGTTATGAGTGTTCGCAGCCAAAGCAATGAGTACATGAAGTCAATGATCACAATTGTTTACAACTATTCACCAGAAATAGCTTCTTTGCAGTTTTTGAGAAATACTAATAAAGCAAAAAATAACATCTACTAGTTGGTAGACATAATGGCAACTCTCTAGCAATTGAATTTAATTTCATACATGCACATATCTAATTTAATGTCATACACGAACATATCTAATTTAACGTCATACATGAACAAACATATAATATAAAATGATAACCAGTAATGTCATATACATTAACAAACACATAATATATTATGATAACCAATAATGTTGTATATGAACAAACATATAATATATTAACCAATAATGTCATACATCAAATAAATGTCATACATCAAATATAGAATGTCATATGTACATCAAATGTATGTCGAATATGTCTCTCTAATGCCTATATATACATGGGGAAGGAAACAAGTCTCTCTCTATATGTATGTATCGAATATCTCAACTACATCTTTTCCTTCCCACGAGGGAAAGGAAACAAGTCTCTCGACGTCCTCTATCGTCGTGTGGAGGGAGACAGTGGAGATGACGGGGCCCTCCTGACACGCTCACTTGACCTCTTGTTGAGGCTCTTCTCCAGGTTCAATTGATACAAAGAAAGTAGATATGAATCAATATTTATTATATGTTGAAATCAAATATATGTACACACAAAATCAATTATTTTCTTACCGCCAACAAATAGTCACTCTGTAAGTCCACCTCAAATGCTCGTGGACGATCAAGCGTGACAAGACCCTACAGCAATTCAATAAATATAATCACTTATAAATAACATTAGAAATTTTGAGATTAACTATTATAAACAACAACTAAAACAAAGAAAATTCTTTCATACCTCCGTCAGTGGTTGTGAGCTAGCCACAGCTGCGGCCACTCCACTATCAACAGACTGTTGCAGATGAGGAGGTGTGTCCGACATCATGAGATGCATGTAATACAATACATGTTATATCTAACATGAAACATGGAATAAATATAATCAAATGAATTAAATTAACATTAAACAATTGTACTTGTGTGAAGCTTGTATGATGTCTCTGCTCTGTGTCTGTGGTAAAGGTTGAGGGTCCTGTGGAGAACTGATGCACATGCATAATTTTTTTTGTCAATCCTTAATATGATTACGTAATAAATATATGTATTAATTAAAATGATTAAATTGATACATACCTCAGGACTCGTCGAAGGGACAAAAAATGGGCCTAGAGGATCGCTGCTAGGCCTAGCAACACTTTGACCCTAAATTTTGAACAATGTCAATAAATGCTAATTAATTAATCATTCACTATACATATGAAATGTGATCAAATTATTAATTTACCTGTGTGTCAATGCCAAATGTCTCGTTCAGGAACTCATCGATGACAAGCCCATCATCCACACCATCTCTGGCATGAGTGCCAAATGTGCATAGGGATCCGCATGAAGTGCACATGTGACCATGACGCATAGAAGGCTCCCCCTCAACTAATGGGCTGGTGGAATGGATGAGGGTCTATGTCAAAGCATTAATGGTCCCTAGAGTGTTGGCCTCTACATGTTCCTTCACAACTAAAGGAACAATCACA
Source organism: Cupressus sempervirens (assembly GCA_028749045.1). Taxonomy (NCBI): domain Eukaryota; kingdom Viridiplantae; phylum Streptophyta; class Pinopsida; order Cupressales; family Cupressaceae; genus Cupressus; species Cupressus sempervirens. The sequence continues at coordinate 614,610,549 of CM053793.1, read as the reverse complement.
TGCTAGTGCTGTGGATGGACCACAGGTGCCCTAACTACATTAGGGTCACGACGTGCTCCTGGCCTCTCAAATGATGACCCCCCACCTCTACCCTGGGAGTCTAACATATCAAAATAATTGGGGATCTCCCCAAGGATAAACTCACAATATAATTTCTTCAAAAAATACATGGGGACCTCGTGATTGTTGCAAGGAGGGGCATCAAAAACCATCCACCATCTATCCCAAAAATTATTTCTAATAGCATCGTGTATGCACCAATGGATGGGGAATCGTTTAGCACCCTCTCTAATAGTATTTGGCTCACCGGGTTTTCTAAATAATGCACATATACTACCTTTTGATATTTCTTTTTTTTTAACATCTTCATATGACAATTTATTTGTATAAAATCTTTTTTGTTCATCCCTCTTAGCCCACCAAATATCTAACTGACCACTAGCTGAGGCTATCTGAGTGTTAATGGATTCGAGGGATGATGCCAATTGAGCCCTCATTGGATTGGTTTGTCCGAATTCTTTCAACCGAGCAATGAGTCTTTCTAATTCAGTTTTGCCTCTCTGTATTTCATTTCTTATATTTTCTTGTGTGCCTGGCAGAGTTCTTGCAATTGGTTCGGGCTTTGGAATTTGTTGTTCTTCTTAAGGAGGGTTTTGATTTTGAGGTTCTTGAGGGTTTTGTGGATTTTTCGGTTGATTATGGACATTTCCTGATAAAAAATCAATTGAAATCCAACTAAATAAACAAATCTAAATGAAATTTGTAAAAACCCTACAAAAAAATATCAAAAACCAATAAAACAATATGGAAAACATATTAAACAATGCAAAGTTAAGTTTATATAACTTACCTCATCGTCGTGGGTGTGCTCGTTGTCTTGGATTTCGTTGGTGAGGAGGCATTTTGGAAAATGGTGGTAAATTTTTGCTGCCAAACCCACGTACGCGCTGTTGGAGAGCCAAAAAACAAAATGAAAATGATGGGCCGCGGGTCTGCAACCCATCATATAACTTTTTGGACATCAGAATAGCGCGTACGCGCTATTGAAAATTAGAAAAAAATAAATAAAATAACTTGTCATCTTTTTGGCACCACAACTCGATGCATATGCCCATGTCCACCTTTTTTTTATAACTATTGATATACTTAATAAAATTCAAAATAAATTACATATTTTAGTGTTCTATACTTGACTCTACACAAGTTTGAAAAAAAGTGTTTTCATCTTTGATTATTTTGGTGTAAATTATGCTTAACACACGAACATGCATTGCAATTTTGGGATATGGTCATTTCAAAATATTATTAAAATAAAAATACTTATCAAAAAATTATAAATAATACACATCTTCTAGATATCACTCTTACCTATCATCATACCAAATAGATTTTTAAAAATACTAAAATAACTATGTATTTTGTGCAACCCACAAAAACAACTATGTTATAATTTTCTAAAAAAATTAGGAATAGTTTTTCATGCAAACAGGGTTTGACCCATTTAATATTATATGTTTTAAATTTTTATAGTAGTTTAGAAACTACATTCATAGTACTAGAATTTTTACTTTTTAAAATACTTGGCATTTTGAGTGGGTAGCCCTCAAATGTCTCTTCAAAGTTTAGGTGTACCTAATTTCAGAAAAAAGGTGTGCACTTATACCCCATTTTTATTCACCCTCTGAGTGCACTTACCCATCATGTTAGACAACCTTGGAGGGAATATAACAGAGGAGAAAGTTGAAAATCTCAGTTCAGTAAATAAATTTATGGTGTGGATTTCATAATGATTGAACTCCATGGAACTCCTTGTTCCATGTGTCAAACAACATTTTTGTTGAATTTGTGTTTAAAGAGAATTTTGATTCAATGACCATAATATATATTTAGATCATAGAACATTTTTGTTGAATTTGTGTTTAAAGAGAATTTTGATTCAATGACCGTAATATATATTTAGATCAAAGAACATTTTTGTTGAATTTGTGTTTAAAAAGAATTTTGATTCAACGACCATAATATATATTTAGATCAAAGATAAGGAGACTCAACATTACTAGTGTTATAGAATGAGATGTATATTCGTATGTGGGAGCCATAAACACTACATAAAGAAAAAGATCAATCCTATGAAATTTCAACCCTATATTTTGTAGAGCCACAATTGTCATCAAGACATGCATATGAAATGTGCCGACCAATACTAATAAATGGTAAGGTTATTTTCAAAATTTGAGGTAGTATAATGCACAACATTATGAAGAAAATAAGAAGGCTTCAAATTCAACTTGCAAATAATTTTGAAATGATTGAAGAACATTTTTATTTTATATAATTAAGACACTAATGTGGGATTCATTATATTGATCCATTTGTGTTAATACATGCTCTAATGAGGCGGTGGTCATAGGAAAGAGACCCTAGAAAGACATGAAATACACTAGGTAGTATAATGGGGCCTTGGTAATAGAATATGTGAGAATGCCGAGTTGGGATTGCCACATTAAAAAAAACTATCTGGAAAACTTTGTTTAAAGTCTCGCAATCTCATCCAAAATATTATTTGAGAACTTGAAGGAAATTGACTATATTTTGATTGGAGAGACTAGGTAGTATTATAGGGCCTTGGTAATAGAATATGTGAGAATGCTGAGTTGGGATTGCCACATTAAAAAACTATCTGAAAAACTTTGCTTAAAGTCTCGCAATCTCATCCAAAATATTATTTGAGAACTTGAAGGAAGTTTCCAAAATATTATTTGAGAACTTGAAGGAAGTTGACTATATTTTGATTGGAGAGATTTATCATTGCTTGCTGTAATACCTTGAAGGAAGTGATCTCTAGGCTGTATAATACTTTGATTGGACGTATTAATCGTTGTTTAGTGTATTGACTTCAAACATGGGAAAACTCGTGCTTAGCAGAAACTGCACTGCAAGTGGCAACTCAATGTATTTTCAATTGTCTGCTCTATTAACCACAATGACTTGCATAATGTAAGTGGCGAGTCAAACATGGTAGAACGTGCTATATTTAAACTAGAATGTTTTTTCGTTTGGCAAATTGAGAGACAATTATGATGTTTAAGGATAGCCCTTGTCTATATAATCATCACCATTGTATACCATCTTTCTACAGAAAAAAAGGCATGGATATCCTAAGTAGCAATGGCTTAATCATTGCTGCAGCTTTTGTGGTCCTCTTTGTTATGATTAGGAAATGTTTGCTCTCAAAGGCTTCGCATGCTAATCTTCCTCCGGGGAGCTTTGGATGGCCTCTGCTGGGAGAGATGCCCGAGCTTATTCTCTCTGCCAAAATGAACAGGCATCGAGACTTTTTTGAGCAGAGAATGAAGAGATATGGAGGAGATATCTTCAAGACTTTCATGTTTGGACACCGGACGGCCGTCTTATACAGTGCTGAGGGCAATCGATTTCTCTTCAACAATGAAAACAAGCTCTTTGAACACTACTGGCCCGATTCGGTTAAAATGTTGTTTGGGAACTCTTTGCTTGGCAAAGTTGGGGAGGAGGCGAAAGATGTAAGGAAGATGTTGATGACATTTTTGAGGCCACAAGCTCTGCAAAATTTTGTCTGCAGAGCAGACACCATTGTTGAGAAGCATGTGAAGAGCGAGTGGCTTGAAAAGCAGCAAGTGGAGGCCTTTCCTCTCATCAGGCGCTGCATTTTCGCTGTGGCTTGCAGTCTCTTCATCAGCTTGGATGATGACACTGAAATATTAGAATTGTATACCCACTTTGAAGAATTGGTGAAGGGAATGATGCGAATTCCCGTTGATCTGCCGGGAACACCATATCGGAAAGCCATGAATGCAAGGCGTCATCTTGGCCGAGTACTCGGAAAGCACATCCAACGGAGGAGAATTGATCTGGCGAATGGGTCCGCTTCGGGAGCAGAAGATCTATTATCCTTCCTTCTCTACAATGGAAATACACTTACGGACGAAGACATTAAGAATAACATCATACTACTCTTAGAGGGCGGTCAAGACACAAGTGTTGCCACTGTAGCGTTTCTGCTCAGAAATCTGGCTCTTAATCCTCACTGCTACACTCAACTTTACCAAGGTAAACCATGATTTTCTTCATAAATTTATCAATCTTTCTCTTTCAATTTTCAAGATTGATAAGCTGTGGGAAAAGGCTCATATGAGTACAGAATCGTATTTTGTTTTGTTTTGTTTTGTGTGATGGTAGATTGACGATGGTTATAAAATATGATCTGAAATCAACCCAACAAAATGAAAGGGTTTAAACATCATACATTAAAGTTTATTTCTCATTCTTAGGGTCTGTTTGGTTGTGGGAATAGGAATAGCTATTTTGGAATACTTATTTTGGAATAGAAAATGGGGCTACGTATTCCTATTCTCTGTTTGGTTCAGCCAATATTTGATGGAGAATTTGCGGACCCCAAAATTTATGTTTTCTAAAATAAATAAAACTAGAATAGGAATACGTATTCCAATAACACCTATTTGGGTGGAATTGCAAAACCTCATTTTTGGGCCAAAATTGGAATACGTATTCTCATTTTACTTCGTATTCCAATTCCAATTTGGTGCATCCAAACGAAAAATTCAAAATTTTAAGAATTTACATATGTCTATTCCCCTTGTATTCCCATTGGCAAACATGCCCTTAAGGTTTATTTCTAGACTAAAAGTGTTAAATAGTTAAAGTTGACTTATTTTTTCCTATATTAATTTTTCTCTTAGTGTGTGATGTTTAAGGATAGCCTAATAAAACTAAATCGTATTATCATGAATTGGAGATATTTCTTATCTTAAATGCCTTAATACTTTTGTTTAAACTACCTATAACAGAGCAAATGGAGATTTTTAGGGCAAGAAAAGGGCATGAACTAAAGTGGGAAGACATTCAAAAAATGAAATACTCATGGAGAGCAGCCCAAGAGACATTGCGACTTCAGCCTCCAGCTCCAGTCTCATGGCGGAAGTGCATTCAGGATATCTCCTATTGTGGATACATCATTCCCAAGGGATGGAAGGTAGGTGTTAGGTTTTTATAATTTAAGCCAACATTGAAGGCATTTAGCTTATAATCTAGGTATATTTTTAAAAATCAATATTTCTAATCACATTCTATAATCTATAGTTAGGATAAATAACTAGAGAATAGAAAATAAGGAGTCTTACATGAAAACAATAGTCTTACACATATCAATAAATTATGTACTTATGTTTTAGTTAGAATATTGTCTTTATACAAGCTTTATTATTTTCTATTTTCTTGTTCTTGATTTTGATGACGGATTATGTTATATGATCCAAAATGTTGATTCAAATAGATAAATATAATTAAAATCTAATAGTCTTCAAATATTATTCTTTTATTTTAGTTAAATTTCTAATAAATAATTCTACTATGCAGGTATGTTGGATAGCATTCTCAACACATGACAATCCAGAGCATTTTCCTAATCCAAGCAAGTTTGATCCATCAAGGTTTGAAGGAAGTGGACCACCTCCCTATACTTTTGTGCCATTTGGAGGTGGACCATGCATGTGCCCTGGGAATGAATATGCTCGAATGCTCATACTTGTGTTCCTTCACAATTTAGCAAAACATTTTGAATGGAATTTGGTGGATGTAGATGAAAAAATTATTGTTGATCCCATACCTCGACCTGCCCATGGACTACCTCTAAACCTCTTTCCCCATTCTAATAAATAAGCTATAAATATTCTAAAGCATATTTATCTATATTTTGGTTTGTTTTTATACTATTGATTATGTTCAAATGGACTTGAGAAAGACTTTGAATAAACTAGCAAGTACAATTCAATCTATCTATGACGACATTCATATTAATCAATAAGTTGTTAAAGATTAAAGTATATTTATCTAGTACTTATGTTGAAATATAATTCAATCTATAAAAGTACTTATAGTGATTGAATTTATATTGGTAATGCATATTTTCTTTAAAATAATAAAATGACTTATTTGTAATGTATAGTACTATAAAATGAGAAAGAATATTTCTTCAGTGTAATTTTTCTTACGAATATAAATATAATTTTAGATTAAATAATATATTTTTAATATTTCTATTTTTATTTACAAGTATAAATGTGAATAAATGTAATATTTGGCTATGAAGGTAGCCACCCAAGATTTAGAGGGAATAAAAAATACAATAACAAGAGAGATAATATGATAAAAATAAAACTGCTTCTCACCAAGAAAGAAACAAAATTATCTTGAATCATAATGACTTGTTTGGAATCAACTTGAATTGAATGGACTTTGATGAATATTAAATAAGAGATCTTGTGGTTATCAAGTCAAGGTGAGTACAAAGGAGTTAATGAGACAAGTACAAGTTATCCCTCCCCAGTAGAACTTGGTAGTGTTGAATTCCATTGAAGGTCCCAATAATGCCATTGAAGAGAAGCATGGGAGTCCCTTGGAAGATGACAATGCATCCTCTTTGGTTGTGGATGATTCTTTTGATTCTAATAAGAAGATTGAGGTATTGTAATCGAAGAGGGAAGACTTTCATGAGAATCATGTTCTTCATGGAGAAAAGTTCAATAATGGGAGTTCTAAGGAAGTAGTAGGTGAGGAAATGAATGTATCTATAGGGCCCCATGGGATGGTTGAGGTTGAGATGGTAGGATACCCTTCTTCGAATGAGATGATCTAGAATTTCCAAGTGGTGTTACTTGGATCACCAATCACCAGTCTGAAGGTAGCAGTGAACTTTGTGGAGGTAGGTGTCTAGTCTTGGAGGTCCTCTAATCCTTCAAAGGTCCTTTCTTAGGTTCCTAAAATGTTTTTATCATTTTTGGGTCAAGAGTTTGAAGCTTTGGTAAAGTTGGACTCTTTGATCTCTTCTTCTGATCAACCATGGCAGTTTGTGAACCATAAGAAAGATTTTAAGTAGCAAATTCCAATTTTTATCAATAAAGTGACCAAGAATCTCATAAAATCAGACATGGGGGCAAGAAATTAGGCCCTAATAAGAAAAATTAAAAAAGGAGGCTTGGGAGTCATCTAGCAAAGAAGATTGTAGATAGGACCATCCAAGAGGTTTGCTGCCCCTGTTCTAAATGAAGATCATGTCCTAGAATATAAGGGGATTGAATGCCCTTCATAAGAAATATGTAGTGAGGAATGTGATTAGGGGTCATAAATTGGATGTGATGTTAATCCAAGAAACCAAAATGTCTAAGGATAAAGTTGAATTCATTTCTCTTTTCAAGAATGGAAAAGTGGCTGGGTGTTATTCTAAAGGAGCCTTAGAAGGTGTGGTGGTCTTTTGGAATAACTTTCTAATTCAAGGTGAGATTTTTTTGGCTGAAAATAATATCATTTTTATTAATTTTTCTCATATCGGGGATAATTTCACTGGGATTCTCTCTCATATGCAGTGAGCGTATGAGCCCCTTCTAACCCTCTTTTCTCCTGTCTGAGTCCTCCTACTTGTCTTAGTTTTCTTCCTTCTCAAGAACTCATTGGGCCTTGTTTTCTCTCCCTACTACCTTATCGAGGGGGCATCACATAGCCAAGTCTCTTATCTTTCTACTCAAAACTAGGGTAACTTTTTTTCTCTAAAAATATTCTTCACATCATCTATCTTCAAATTTTCTTTGAAGTAGTATTGTCACAAAACTATGTCAAAGAGGGGTAAAATATACACACCTAAATATGATTACATCATTTAAGTAATTCTATTTTGTCATCTCCTACAGGCATTGTTGATTAAATATTAAATATTAAATAAATGTATGCTATTCCTTGGTTAATTAATTAATTTAATTGACTATAGTTCAATTGATAAATTAAATGACAACCAAAATTATAATTATTAATTAAATCCCTATTCTTCTATTGAATTAAGTAAATGCATAATGTTTATTTAATTTAATCCCAAATTTACCTTTGATTAAATAATTATTTTTAAATTAAATCTTCAACCCCTAACACACACTTAACCCAATCCTAAATCCTTAGTTCTAACTCAATCTGACTCATTGACACATGCTAACCCATTTAATTAACTAATTAAACCATTTAATTATCCAACCCACTTGCACTTCTCTCATGCTCACTTGCCTCCTGGTCCCCCTCTAATATAATCCTAATCATTAGCCTAACCATTTGCACAACTTTAAGTATGGATTATGAAATCCTAAACCACACGAAAGTCAAATCCCCTCTTACATCCCCACCCACATGCATTGAATGCTCTTACAAAAACTTAAAGGCTTCTTAAACACCTCTTACACACTCCAAAGTTCCAAACCCCTAATAATTCCTTTTCCCCCCTCTTTCCTTCCATTTTTCTCATCCTCTCTCCTTGTGACACTTTTGGCAAGGCTATGGATTTGAGAAAGCATAATCCATGTGCTTCTCTCTCCTTGCATCCTACCCTCCCTCATCCTTCCTTCACTTTGCATCTTGAAGCTCCATTCCACTACCCCTTGGCCTATAAAATGAATCCCTCTCCCTTCACATTCATATCCACTCTTTATGCTAGTGTTATAATGCTCTTTTGAAGAATAAACCCATCAACCATACCCTTATCATGCTCAAATTCCTACTCATTTTACACTCAATTTTTGAATCCATTTAAATATTTGAAGCATACTTTGAGAACATGTACCTCCATCACTTGGACAAAGCTTTTTCATCTTGGAGCTACTTGAAGGAGTAAGGTTTTTCTTTGTTTGTTCTTAGTTCTATTTTGAAGGTCTCCTCATAAGTGTCAACCTAGTTGTTATTGTTTCTTTGCTTAGTCTTAGTATTCTTTAAAGTACTACATCTTAGGTGATACAAAGAGGTTATCAAGTTTAAAGCCTCTAACAAGCTCACTTTTAATAGGGTGAGAAAGATCTTAAAAAGTCTCACTTTAGTTCCTTTACTATAGGGTGACTCATTAATTAGTTGCAAAATACTTTTACAAGGTTACTCCTAACATGGTAAAGATCTTAATAGGTTCAAGTTAAATCCCTTAACTGAGTAACTCCTAACATGGTTTTCTCTTAACTAGGCATCATTTTGAGTTCCTAACATGGCCAAGCCTTTAACATGGGGCATTTCAGAAGAGTGCAAAATACTTTCATGGGTATTGATCCCCATTGTAATTTTTCCCTCTCACCAAGGGTTTCCATGATAGAAATCTTAGAGTTATTGTGTTACTTGTCTGAATTCTTTTATTAGCTATCTTAGTGTTAGTTTCACAAGTTAAATATTTGCGAAATGAATGGATAGATGATTAGATGTTATATCTAATATTGGTTTATCAATGTTGTTAAGTTGTGGTTAAAGTTTGAAGTTAGTGGATTACTAATTCACCACCCCTCCCCACCCCGATAATCTTGGACCTTAAGCATAATAACAATTACAAACCTTTTTTTTTTTTTTAATACATGAACTTAATGAATTGCATTAATAAAGATTAATGCAATTCACAAACCTTGACTAAGTTGCAACTTTTTTGAAAAGAAAAGAAAATTATCCCCTTTGTTATTAGTGACATGGATTTCTAACATAGATAAAAAAAGACCAAACCTATAGTTAATATAGGTTTAGTTAGTACGTGTTAGTGATTATCACTCTCCAAAGTCCTTGAAGAGTGCATGAAGCTAGTATATGTCAATGATTATTTCTTTGTTGGATTCCCACATGACCTTATATCTTGCTTGCAAAAGATGCCAAGGGTCACAACCCATGGGAGTTTTCCCCACCATCTTATTTGACACATGCTTTGTTCAAAAGATTACAAAAGAAGATTTTTTGGGTTTGAAGTCATTAATATGCAATGATGAAGATCAATGCTAATAGGTTACCTTTTCATGCATAGTGAGGACTCAATTATATGATAAATATGTTGTACAACCTAGTGGTTACAACTTATTGTGTTTGATTTGTTCTACTTATTGTTAGAGGCAAGAATTTTTTGTTGCAATGGGGGAAATATTTATTTGAGGGCTAGCCTTATTTAAGAAATGGATTTTTATAAATTTGAGATTATTAATTTTATGCAAGAAGAATAGTAATGTTTTTAGTGTTTGTATTAAGACTTGATACATTATTCAACTAAAATTCTTATTTATTTAGTTTGATCATACCATATCAGATAATGCTTTGATAAGCATTTCAATGTGCCTTTGACTATTGAATATATAAGGAATTCTTTGTCATGTGATTAGATTATCTTGTTCTTAGCTTCAACTCTTATAATTTTAATTTGTAGACTTACATTATTGGTTGAACAATTTGAATGATATCATGTGTTTGTAATGAAGGAAAATGGAATTAAGTACATAGTGTAATACTATGGAAGATTTGCATTACCTATTGAGTTTTTTCTTAAGGTTATTTAAATATGAGTATGTGTTAATGACTTTTTTACTTTGTTCTCACTTAAACAATGAAGTGATAGTGGTATTTTATGCTCAATTTATGAGATTTTAGTATTTCAGTATGTGTTTGTGATCTATTTATTTTTATCTCACTTTAACAATGAAGTGATGATATTTTTATGCTTATTTAATTCAAACATTCTATATATGGCCATTATATTTTGCATCCATCGTAAATAGAATGTTTGAATTAAAATATTCATAATAAACTCTAAAACTAAAACTTAGACAAAAAGGGAGGAAAAATAAGAGGGAAATCAATTCGTGGTGCCTTTTTGGTTTTTTGCTATTTTTTCTCAATAAGTTGTTGCTGCTTATTTCAGCACCCTCTTTTTGCACAACTTATTTTTCATTTTTAAGCAACAATTGCTCTAAAAATGATAAAAGAATCAAGGAAAAAATGATCTCATGTAGCTATTAGACTTATTTTGTTCAACATGCTAAGAAAATTTACTTCTTATTTAAACTACTAAATGATATTTTTAAATGAACTTATTTCTAACTCTCTTTTTTTTACAACTAATTTTAAATTCTTAAAAAATATATGGTCTACTAAAATAGAAAAGAATTCTAATTTATCCTCTTTCTTTTTTAAAATGAAAAATGTAAGAATACTTACATGCCAAATGAAGGGAAGTGCAACCTCCATTGATGGAATTAGATCAAACACTTCAAGCAAGGCCCGCGAAATGGAAGATAATGAAGAATATGTGAAAGAGTTGGTTATTAATCAATAAACTCCAAAGGGACACAAAAATTGGTATAGAACTTGTCAAGTTCAATCTTTGGAAATAACTATTTAAGATTATACTTGAATGACCCTTGTGTGCTTGATATAACCCCATATCTTATGTGGAATATTTTTGTATGCTTATCTTCTTAACAATTAAAAAGAGATTGTGAAGTTAAATAACATTGCATACTAATGAAATGGTCAACTATCTTCACATTGCTTCTTCTCTTCAATATCACATTTCCAATTTATGTACATAAATTATTATAAATAATTTTTTTTTGCTTATAGATTTTGCAATCTGAATTTATATACATTTAAGCAGTCACATAGAAACATGGAGTTACTGTTATGTGCCCCATCTCTAAACTTTCTAATAAATTAGTAATACATGCAAAAATCTAAAATTAGTAAACACATTTAAACAAATTGTATGTATGAAGTTCCAAATTGAGCACAAAATTGCAACTTTTCTATATTGGTATCTCATTATTTCAAATTTTCTAAATAAATTTTTACTAAATAGAAATTTTGAAAAAGGTCTGTCAAGTATAGGTGAAAAAACCTCATTTGGTGAGATTATACTTCAATAATAAAAAATTGGACTTTGGATTTGTCAAATTGGAGTGATTCTATTTCATTCAGACGTTCAACCGTTCAAAATAGAATTTGTCATGGCGGGGTTTTTAGTTGCTACGTGGTGATAAACCCAATGCCTAAATAAGTAGTTATAACTGATAACTGCTTCCACCATCCTCAAACATTTAATCCTGCAACCACAAGATAAATTCTGCACATTTTTCTGCTGCATTTACTTTTCCTGCGTTTATGCTCATGTAACGTGAGAACACCGTTTTCCTTTTGCTTTAAAACCCACTACTTCCTTTCATTGAAGCGTTCTTGTGCTTAACTGATTCGACCACATATCTATTCAAATTGGACGCATTTTGATTATTTGTTTAAAAAAAAAATTATAAACAAAATGGTTGGTCGCCCTCTACAGAAAACGCAAAAAGTAAAATTGTAAATATATATTAGAGAGAGCATTATTTCTTAGGTGGGTGGAGCATTCAAACATGGCGGTCCTTTCACTGACAGCATTTTTACTGTATTTCTGTTGGAACATGGCGGTCAGTTCAAATGGTAGGGGAATTCAATGTGTATTATCTTTTCATTTATTCAGATCTTGATCATTTGATAAGATTTTTGATATCTGGAATCTCCACTTACAGGGGCCTATGATTATGATACCTCTGGTTATACACAGGTATGTATGTGAAATCCTCTGCTAAGGCATTCATTTAGTCTGATGATAACTTTTTGGGTTCAATAGTCCGTAGTTTGATTCAGAGTAATTTTTTAATAGTGCGAGATATACCCAGCAGCACCTCTGTACAATGGAGGCATACTTGTCAATCCCGGTTTTGAAGATGGAATCCATGGTTGGACTGAATTAATTGGGAACGCAAAGTTACAAATAGAAACCCAAAATAATGGCAACAAATATATTGTGGCATCTAACCGCCAATTGACATATCATTCCCCATCACAGCGACTGCAAAATTTAAGCCAAGATGCAAAGTACACTCTCTCTGGTAGGTAATCAGTAGTACCATGCTATTAATTCTTGATTCATTGGCAATGAAAATGCACAAGTTTATTGTTTAAATTGTGCATTATGCTATTTTTTCTTTTTGATTATGGGACATTGGAACATTGAATGTGATATCAAATGTCCACATAAAATATACAGTTTAACCAGAAGCTTTGCATTAATTGATATCTCCATAAATTGAGGGATTCAGTGAACAGCATGGGTGCAGATCAGAGGAGCTGAAAACTCTGCATTGGTGAAAGCAATTGTGTCTATGGATGGTAGAAATTTCATTAGTGCTGGAAATGTCATTGCTAGAAATGGATGCTGGTCTTTCTTAAAGGGTGGTTTCGTTCCTGAATGGTCTCCTACTCATTCTAGGCTCTACTTTGAGGTTATTTACTTATCATGCCTCTCTTATCTATCATGTACAAGTGGAAGAAATTATTTGGTTAAAACATTAGGTTTTGCTGAGCCAAGTCAATCCAAAAAAAATGATCTTTAATTCTATGAGCCTATGTAATTTGGTTTTCCTCCCGGTAACTAATCCATCAATGAGTGGGAAAGCAGTTCAAAACACACTTTCAATGGAGCAAGTTTCAGGACTACGGCCCTGCCTCCAAAAAACAACTATTAAAAAAAGATGATTTGCACAAAGTTTCTACATATCTAGATAGATATTATAAAGAAAATTCAGTCTGCTGGTCTGTTCCACTCTCATGGGACAGTGGATATATGTATTGTTATATTAATCATGTCCTTACTTTTTGTTAATTTGCAGAGTAGCAATAAAGATGTTGATATTTTAGTTGATAGCGTCTCCCTCCAACCATTTACAGATGAAGAGTGGCTTCTACAGCAAGAAGAAAGAATTAGAACGGTAGTTACTTTCTCTTTAATGTTTCCATTAGATGGCCACTTCTATTAATTCAAAATTTATTTCATAATGACTCAAAATTTTATCTGATTTATCTTGATTCTATCGATTCCAACAACAGAAAAGGATGGGAAGGGTGGTTGTTCATGTCACAGACGTTCAGGGCAACAGGCTGGAAAAAGCAAACGTGGCTGTGAAGCAGAAATCAAGGAAGTTTCCGTTGGGTTCTGCCATAGCTCAGACCATTCTTGGAAATGAACTGTACCAGGTCATTATTAATTATGCGCTCTGATGTCATCATATCCACTCATAGATTTTGCGCAGTGTATATACATTATTGTCAGTTGAAATGTATTTTCTTTTGGGTGGGTGGAGGATTCTATATTATTTAGGAAGAATTTTAGGTATTGGACATGAGAAATTGGGAAGTAAGAATTTATTGAAAATTCAAACTTTACCAATATTTATTTGCATGGATTCATAGGTTTTGATAAATTCTAAAATCATGGGTGTGTGGGTTTTCATAAATTCTCAAGATCATGGGTATGCAGTTTTTAGTAAGTTCTAAAAACAGTTTCGTTTAGATATTATTTCAAATGATATATTGTCTAATCCATTAAATGTGTAAATAATGAAGTATACTATTCATGATTAAGATTCATTAAATTTACATTACCTGATTGTAAAATCTGATGAGTTAAGTATTGTTGGATTAATTCATTACAGAGATGGTTTCTGAAGAGATTCAATACTGGTGTATTTGAAAACGAGTTAAAATGGTACTTCACAGAGCCCAAACAGGGGAATCTCAATTACAGAGTTGCAGACCAGATGTTAGGCTGGTGCAATGCAAATGGCATTCCTGTTCGAGGGCACAATATATTCTGGGAGGACCCAAAATATGTCCCATTGTGGGTTACCAAACTGAACAATGAGGAATTGCAGAAAGCAGTCAATTGCAGAATAAATTCTGTGCTGAGCAGATATGCAGGCAAGTTCATCAACTGGGACGTCAGCAATGAAATGCTGCATTTCTCATTTTACGAGGACAAACTTGGCCCCAACGCTTCAGACGCCTTCTATCTGGCAGCCCAGAGACTCGATCCTTGCACGCCCATGTTCATGAACGACTATAATATCATCGAGACCAGTCACGACTCTCAGTCGACTGTCGATGCCTACATTGAAAAGCTTAGGAAAATCAAACACTCTGGAAGAGTTATGGAAGGAATTGGACTCGAAAGCCATTTCGGCAAGCCAAATTTGCCATACATGAGAGCAGTTTTGGACAAATTGGGCACTCTTGGCCTACCCATTTGGCTCACTGAAGTTGATGTTAACAGCAATTTTGATCATAAAACACAGGTATGATCTGTGTGAATTGTATTGTTGTGTTTTCAGATTTTGAAATTTTGATAAAATGCATTTATAAGAATAAGGGTTTTCAATTTTGCAGGCCACATATCTAGAACAGATATTGAGAGAAGGATTTGGTCATCCAGCGGTGGAAGGAATAATAATGTGGAGTGCTCTTCACCCGAATGGGTGTTATAGAATGTGTTTGACTGACTACAACATGAGGAATTTGCCAGCAGGAGAAATAATTGACAGATTACTATTCCAGGATTGGATGACCAATGTGGAAGGTGAGACTGATAAAAATGGTTCCTTCAACTTTCAAGGATTTTATGGGGATTATGACTTGTTCGTCTCTCTTAACGGGAAAACTGCTACACAAGCCATGTCTGTGTATCAGGATAACGGAATTCAACATCTGTACGTTCAGGTTTAGAACAACAAATCATTGATCTTCTGATTTTTGTATGGCATGGAGGTAAAATATTGCTTGCTTCCTTTTGCTTGTGAACGCCCTGTTGTGATGTCAAGTGGTTGTTGATTTTGTAATCAATTCTGCTGTGGCACTGGCTTTTTGTAATATACTGTTGAGCTACTTTGAACGGATTGAGTGGAAGAAACTACGAAATGATCGTTTGTGAATAAAGGAATATTGTCTTTAATCCAAGATATCATATGTGTCAGTTTCCATTAATAATAGGGAAATACTATTTTTATATATAGAGAATGAAAATGTTTTTGAAATTAAAAGCGACCAAAAACAAGGGGGTCGGCCCTTAACAGTTAAAAGGCTGGTAACAGGAGTACCAGCAGGCAAAGACTTATACCCTAAACCAGAAAGCTACCAGAAAGCTAGAACCAGAAAAGAAACAACCTAGCTACTAACCACATAGTCCATAAAGGCACCCAAGCCTAATAAAATCTTAAATACAGCTGATTACCAGCAAAACCATAACTGCCATAAAAGTATATAAAGTCTTTTGATCCTTAGATCCCCATAACTGAACAGAACAAAGAAAGACTTAGATTTCTTTTTTCTCTTTTCCCCTTGCATGAAGTAGAATTTGGGCCCAGTCATCGGCAAGAAACTTGAAGAGTAATTTGTTGTCCTTCATGTCCAAGCCAGCTTCCTCCTTCTCTTGTGCCAGCAATTGGAGGGTAGTAGCAGTAGCATGGGTAATTTTAAGTCCAAATTTGGAGAAGGTGAAAAATCCCTCCTCCAAAGCTTTGACCCTTTCCTTCAGGTTCATGAAATGCTCCTCCACCGCCTCAGTCTCCTCTTTATGCTCCTCGACCTTCTTTGCAGCAACCTCCTTCATTTTCTGTCCCTGTGGTTTATCCTGCAGCACCTGTGGGTTAGAGGAGATCTTCGAATTTTCCTTAACAGGGGAAGAAATGGTAATTGGAGAATTATCCTTTTTGCTCATCTCATCACAAAAAGTAATAGGTTTAAGTGAGAAGCTGGCTGAAACATGGGTTGTCTTAGTATTCATTTCTTTGTCGTCTACACTTGAGTTTGAGTATCATCCATCAAAATGTTCCCAAAATTGAAACTTTTTTCCCCCTCCTCATTATCTTCATCCTTTTTGGAGTTGGAAATATTTTCCTCCTCCCTTCTATCATTGTTATTGCCTAAGCTATCTTCTTCAACTTCCTCAACAGGGTATCTGATGGACTTCTGCTTAACCCTAGCCTAGGACTGAGCTAACCTACCATACCTTCTTCTTGCTTTTCCCCCAATATCCTCACCAAAATCCTCTCCAACAACCTCCACCACCTTATCAACTTTAATTTTCTTGTTTCCCTTTTGTTTTAGGGCTATGTCAAGTTTTTTCTTTTTCTTAGTATCCTTGCTAGGAGATGGCCTAGGAGTATAGATTTTCGTCCCCGTATTGGAGCTCGGGGGGGAAACCAGACTATGGCGAGGGTTAGAGAATGAAAATGTTATTTAGTATTATGGTTTAAATATTATGGGTGACTAACATAATAAAATTAGGTATTGAGACTTCAATTTTTTAAATAAAAAAATGTCGGTGAGATACCCTCTAAAATGGTATTCATTGCCTTGTTGTTGTTAGAATATTGACACTATATAGTTTTGATCTTAGTTTCTATTATTCAAGACTCACCAAAATGTAATAGTCTTGAAATTGGAGTACACACAAATATAGAAGGAATATCAAGATTCCATAACAAAATAAATTTGGGAACTTTTTAATGTAAAAGTTCTTAAGATTTTGCTTCTCATTTCCCTTTAGAGAAGGAATTACAATAGTGTTATGAAAGAAATAGAAATTGAGTGATAGGAACTTGTAAGATGGAATCTACAAACTCTAAAAATTTGGAAGTCTTCAGTCAAGATAGACTTGGGAGGTCGAAGTCGAGTTGGGAGGTTGAGGTAGAAACTATAACAAATGAAGAATAGTGCATGAAAGTGATCTCCTCTTTCATGGCTAAATCCACTTGGTTGTTTTCTTTCTTGAATACTCTTGAAAATGAAAGGGCTAATTATACAACACATGAAACTAATTAAAACTTAGACAAACTATTTCTTTCTTGAAGACTCTCAAAAATGAAAGGCCTGATTATACAACACATGAAATTAATTAAAACTTAGACAAACCAAGAGGTGTTAACTTCTAGGAAAAGCATTTAAATTATGATTCTTGTGATTGGAGGCATAAGAATTAATGTTAACTTAGAGTTTTTCAAGCAAGTTTAGAAGAGGGAAAATGACCTTGATTTAAGTAATTAAATGCAACATAAATTAATGAGGGTTAAAATGATCTCACAAGGGAAGTGTCATTTTAAGACAATATATTTAGCCCCCACTTTGGGGGGAGTGCAAGACAAGTCATACTCACAATAAATGAAGAGAAAGAAGAAGAGAGTTATGATAGTAATAAATTATAAAGAGATAAGATGTCACCAAGTTTTAAGGCATAAGCCTCCAAACTAAGGATCTCAACTCCACATTCGTGCATAAGGGAATGGAAACAAAGAAAAAAGGAGAAATGTGAAAGTTAAAACAAATGACACATAAAGATCACTTAAACCCATTAGGGATTGATTGTAATAAAATTAAAAATCAAAATGTATAAGTACTGTACAAGGGAGGTTGTATGTAAGCCCACCTCTTTATGATGGCTATATAGTAGACATTATAAAGAAGATAATCAAGGATAGAGTTACTTCTTTTAACAAGAAAATATCCTTAAAAAAATGTATGCCACAATGTTATCTAAGCTTATATGTTGAGAAAATAGGTAACTGTAAAAGGATATGCCACTTATAAGAAGATACCCTTGAAAAGAAGAGATCTTTTTTACAAGACATTTACCTTCAAGAGGAGCATCTAAACTATGAGAATTTCCCTTAGGGAAAAATTCACCCAAGAACTAAGAACTCAAACACAAGCACAACTATAGACTAGAAAGGAGTATGATCATAATAACAATGTATTGAATTCAATGTATGCATTAAGAGTACACTAGGAGTGCCTGTATATAAAGGCCTCTGAGATGCATCTAGAATGCCTTAGAATTAGCATCATGATAAGTCATACAACCATGCACATGTCCACTAGATATGGGTTATCCTTGATTAAGCATGAAAGTAAGTGCGATGATGAGAGGATAAGCCTACAAGGGTGTAACACACAAATCAGTGTTGCAGACAACATGTGCTAAAAAGGGAGTGTGAATAACTGTGTTGTCTAGATGACAACTCAGTGAATGATGCAAACTCTAGTGTTGTAGACACCATGTGCTAAAATAGAGTTGCGTACTTCTATGTTATCAACATGACAACTCAAAAAGGTACGCAAACTCCTAAGTGTCTCACAAAATAAAATAATAAAATAATGCATTAACCTAAGTAAACTTAAGTAAGTGTAAATATTAAATATGTATTTACACCAACATAAACAAAGATCTAATAGCTTCAAGACAAAAGGGGGTAGGGGAGGGGATGCACCCAATTAGCCCTTTATTTCTAGGTAAAATAAGGATTCTTGGAATCATAAAGTAAGGGAATATGTTAATGATGAACATAGTTTTAAAAATAAATAAGAGACAATGATTAAGGATTGTCACCTCTTGTGTAAGAGAGAATCTCAATCAAAACAAAATTTCTTATAGAATATCACATGATAAAAAAATATCATAGTACTAAGGAAAGTAGACAAATATAATATACCTTGAATAATAGTTACCTTGTAATAGATACATAATTCCAAGCAACATAAATTGTAACAAGAGATATTTCCTAAAACATGCATATATGTTAGAAAAAATATCACATATAAAGTAAACAAGGCATCAAGGAAAGAAAGAGAATAAGGATAAGTTATGGATGATCATGAATGATAAACATGACCCTTCAAGAAAAGTAAAGAATTTGTTAAGTAGAAACATTCATGTCTTGCATGAAACAAAGTATCACATGCCAAAAAGAAGGATGTATCATAAAATAATAAAAATCCATAAATAGATGAAAAGAAAGATGGAAGGATTCCATGTTAGACTTACTTAGTGGTCATCTCAAGCATATACAAGATATTAACTTCCAATTAAGAAGGACATCATAGTATAAAATACAAGAACAACAAATAGATAATGAATCCTTGAGAGAAATGAGAAATAATATCCAATATATGCCCTAAGTGATAGATATTTTATTATAAAGATGCACTTTCAAGAAAGCATAAGGTTGCAACATGGAATATAAATATCTTTGTATTAATAACAAATCCATGCAAGAAAGAATACCAAACTATAAAGGAATACATGTTCATAGGGGATATATTAGATGCATTAAATAAGAAAAGAAGACAAGGACACATTATGCTTTCATAAGTGGTTTCTGTTTATACTAGATGTGGTTTTAAGTAAACATAAGATTTCTCTCATGATGTTAATTCTTCTATAAAAAAATAAATGTATGCAAGAGAGGATGGCATCATATAAAAAGAAAACAAACTGGTCAAGGAGAAAATAGATCCTATGAGATAGATAAGACAATGAAATAGGGTCCTTTCCCCCATGTGAGTAAATAAGGAAAAGGACTATTATGTTTCTTGCACATGATGGCGATGATGATCTCACAAAGATCAAGCTAGCAATGTCTCATAGTGAGGAAGGAGAAACATAATAGGAATGTAGATGTACTAGGTAGAATTATTATGAAAAGATACCATTATGTACTGTCTTAAGAAGTGTACACTTGCTTTGTAAGACCTTTTATCCCTCTTTATTAGGCCCATTTTAACAATCTCCTAGAATATGGATACATTTATGATCAAATTACACTTTTTTCTTGATTTTTTGACTTTTTCCAAGTTTTTTTTCTCTACCCCAAGATTCCAGAAGAAACTTTGATGTGAAAAATCCCCTAGGTAAGGGTCAGGGTTGTCTTGTACTCCAAGTAAGGGGTGAGGTCACCCTTATCCCTTGGATAAGGATCAAGATCATCCTTCATCCCAAATGGTTATCCTTGTACACTAGGCTTATTTCAAGCTTTTCAATATTTTTTTGCTTAAATATGTAGTCAACCCTTTTAATTTTTATCCTAAAATCTCTTTAAAAGGAGGCTTAATCACTTCATTTGGTGACCACACACATTCATGATCCATTCATTCTATAATTTTTTTTAATAAATAAGATAAATTATATAGGCAAGATATTGATTCATATCACAGACAAGAAATCCATATTTTCATGGTCAAGCATACATTCAAGTCATCATTTACAAGTTAGACTTCAAGGTGCGTTCAATGAGTTTAAGCTAAGAAAGAAAAGATTCATTTAAGACCCTTTTTCCATGTCATCAATCATGAATTTCCTTCTCAAGATCACACTTCTTTCTTGATAGGATATAGTGTAGTTAGCCATCAAGGAAGAATATCTACATTCATCTAGATCACTCAAGCACTCAAGTATTCTTCCTTCAAGCATTCAAGAACCTACTTATTGTAATATGTAAATATTAGAACACACACAAATATAGAAGGAATACGAAGATTCCTCCACAAGGGAGATTTGATTAGTATAAAGGGAAGTACCAATGCATAATATTCTCAATGTTGAAGTCTATTGGGGTTTTTTCCCTATTTCCCTAAGAGAAGGAATTATAATACTATGATGAAAGCAAGATATATGAAATGAAAAAGGGGGAAGATATTCTTACCAAAATATAAACCTGCAAATGGACTTTCAAACTAATGTGAAAATTAAAACTAAATCAAACTGACAACCTACATGCTGAAATTTGCAAACCCTAGAAAATTTGGAAGTCCTAGGTCAACTAAAGGTATAGGTTGACTTAAGGCATAGGCCTAGGTTTACCTCAATCTACTCTATACAAAAACTAAAAATATGAAAAGTTTGTCAAAAATTAAAACCCTAGATTCGTGAATTTGATCCAAAATCTTATGAACATGCACCTACACACAATAAAGGGAAAAAATAATGAAGGAATGCTAACATACAGTATAACTATATGTAACAATGTAGAATATCATATGATTATTGATTAAATTATGTTTCATATGTGGTCAATTATGTTAATACAATAACCTTGAATCAACACAAAAATGAAAAGGAAATTATGTAAGACAAAACCTCATCGATGTGGATTCTTGTGATTTTTGCCTCAATGATAGATTGAAGAAATTTAATGAATGAAAGTAGATCTCCTCCTTCATGGTCAAAATCCATTATCTCCAATAAAGAAATAAGCTCTATCTAGAACAAGAAATGCATGATAAAAAATGTAGATCTTGAATGCTTGATGGATGGATGCCTCACTTTCTTGAAAACTCATTGAATGCACTTGAATGATTGTCCAAGTGTAGATAAATCATATGAATAATGGATGAATAGATTTCCTATATAATTGATTACATGTCTAATAATGGATCCCAAATGAAGTGAGAAAACCCTCTTTCATATCAATTTTGTGATGAAAATTGAAAGGGTCAATTGCACAAGGTGTGAGAAAATGACAATATTTTGCATCGGGCCTGTTAACCAATCAAAGATTACCTAATGAGTTGAGTTCAACCTCAACCTCAAGTCCAAGTTGTTAACTTCCAATAAAAATTCTTGGATCTAAGAAATATTGCATAAATTAGGGGAAATACAATAAAATATGCAAGGAAAGTGGTTAGAAATGCATTTAAAACATGATTTTCATGATTGGATGAATAATGGAAAGACAAGAAAATAAATTTATGCGAACTTAGAGTTTTGAGTAAGATTATAGGAAGAAAACAAAAATTAATTTAAGTAATTAAATGTAATAAGAGGTCCTAATATATTAAACTAGCACACTAAGAATGGCTAAAAGGTTTTACAAAGAGAGTACATACAATTTTTTAACATGATACATTTAGCCTTCACTTTATTCATACTCACATTAAAGGGAGGAAGAGAGAGAGAGAGAGAGAGAGAGAGAGAGAGAGCAAGGAAAATTTCAAAGAGATAAGACATCACTAAGTCTAAGGAGACGAACCCCTAAACTAAAGATCCCAATATCATGTTTGAAAATCTATTGCAAGAGCTTTAATAATCACATAGGATATATAATAGCACCATCCATGATGAAATAAACACCATGATCTAATATACTACCATGAGAGAGAGAGAGAGAGAGAGAGAGAGAGAGAGAGAGAGAGAGAGATGATTACCTCACTTGGTAATATTTTCATTGCTTAATGTGAATCATAAAAGATAGAATTTAATAGTCTAATAGATTTGTGTGCTTGGTAGTCAATCATATATAAAAAATTGCACCTTCTAGTGGCTTTGCATGCATCCATATGTGTGCTCCTTATGAATGTATTGTGATTTTCTAGTCATGAAAAAATGTTCTCATGTGCACCCCATGGATTGATATGTATGTCATGATATGGCTTTCCTATATTTTTTCTCTTTGTGGATGGATAAGGGTTCATTATCCTTAGAGATAAGTGCATATAAATATGAATCTTAGGGATGGACGAAGGCCACTTAACCCATTAGGGATCAATTGCAACAAAAATAAAAGTTAAAATGCATATGTATATTACAAGGAGGTTGTATACATGTCCCCCTCCTTATGAGGACTATATATGAATAGGAATCATAAGGAAGAGAATCAAGGATACCAAATTCCATCAACAAGGAGATACCCTTAAACAACAATTGATGCCACAATTTTATCTAAGGGCATGAAGTTCTATAAGATAAGAAAATAGCTCACCATGAAAGGATATTTATCTTATGAGAAGAGATCTTTGAAAAGAAGATATCTTTTTTGCAAGATATCTACCTTCAAGAGGTGTATCTAACAAAGATGCAAACCTCAAGACAAAAGAGGTAAAAGAGAACAAGAATGCACCCATTTAGCTCCATGTTTCCGAGTGAAATAGGTATTCTTGACGAAGGATGAGAAACTCTAAATTACGTAGTAAGGGAAAATGGTTATTATGAATATAGTTTTACAAATAAAGAAGAGGTCATGATCAAGGACATAAAACTTTTGTACAAGATAGAATCCTGATCAAAACAACAATTCCTTATGAACTTTTATTCTTTTATAGAATCCTGAAGTTATTTTTATTTATCCTCGACATATGATTTAAGTAAGCATTAGATTGCACTTAGGATGATAATCATTATGTAACATAATAAATGTGTGCAAGAAAGGATGCCATCATATAAAAGGAAATCAAGCCAACAAATGGAGAAAATAGATCATGTGAGATAGATAGAAGAGTGAAATAGGCCCCTTTCCCTAAGTGAGGAGACAACAAAAATGACTATTATGTTGATCATAAATTATGACAATGAACCTATAAAGATAGTGGAAATGATAAAATCCATCATTAAAATCCATTTGAAACATACCACAAGAAATGAATCCTTGAATTTTATATTGCCAATAATAGCATTTACTAGTCTTATAGTTATGAATTTGATGAAACATACAAATACGAAATTTATTTTATTCAAAAGGTTGGAGACATAGATGTTTATTGGAAATGGAGATATTATGGAGCATGAACACCTCATCTAGAAAAAGTTTTAAAGCTATAGGAAGGCAATGACCTGAAAATATTATTCATTATGTGATAATATTATTTGATTAATATGTAAGCCTTCTTAAATCCACATGGATTTTAAATCATAAAATTAGGAAATTAATGAAGTTGTACCAGATGTAAATGGAATCTTGTTTTACCAAATAGAATAGAATCCAAAGAGTCATGTAACCCACAAGAATATGAATAGTCGTTTGTAACTTTCCATCAAATTATTATAAAGGGTTGAAGTGTAGTGCTTGCCCCTAGTTCACATTTTTGTTATCATTGCCAAACTCTATTAGATTGGTTTTATGCTAGATTACTAGTAGTATGGTTTTGAGATTATTGGACATTGTTTTAGATTCAGTTGACTTTATGATGAGATTACTTGGTACTCTATATTTCATGGATGCATGATGATTATTCAGTGATTTCAATTATTAATGGTAATTATCACATGTGTTTTCTTATGGATACTTACCCCATACTTGCATGTGTATGGTGTGCATGTTTGTTTTCTTTATGTATGGCATTTTTGATGTGGTTCAGGAAGGGAGTTGTAGTCACCTGCTAGTTAGAATCTACACGATGCACCACTTCCTGCCATTGCCTGTTTAGCTTAGAATATTGTGTTTGTACATGCATGGATTTTATGTAGGTTGTAGGTACCGGATATCAACTTCCCTAAATTGCCAGGATGAGCATACCCTATCACATTATCTCAATGGTAAGAGAGGGGAGATAAATTCTTAAGTCCAAATACTAAACCCTTAAGCTATTTGTCCTAATTGACAATTAGGACAAGTATTTGAGTCGTGTACCCTCTGAATGCATCGAATGACATTAATTCATGATTATAATCCTTTTTGTTTGATTTAGTATGTGTTTTGCTATGATGGGTTTTCGTATGTTGCTTTATGAGTCTTTGGTGTATTTTCTATTAATTAAGTCTAATTAAAAGATTAAATTAATGATTTAACTTAATGAAAAATTATTATGAGATTTTAATGTTTAATTATATTTAATTAATTGAAAAATTAATTAAATAAGAAAGAATTAAATTTGGAGACAAAAGTTATAAGTATAAATTTAGAACGTGATAATATTTATTTAATTTAATAATAATATATTTAGAGTTCATTTTAAATAAATGCTAAATATTATTGTTATTTAAGTTAATAAATATTTATCAAATTTAACATTCGAAAATAAAATTTAAAAGTGTAAAAAGATATTAAATTGTTAAAAGGATTCAAGTTCGCATGATGCGTGCATGAGTTGAAAATAAAAGAAATTAATTAAAAAGATAGAACATGTGTACTTAATAAAGATTTTTTTTTAATAAAGTGTGCATGAGATTAAAGTAATAAATTAATTAAAAATAGAAGTCAATTGAAAATTAAATAAAGTTATTTGATTATTCACTTAACGTGCATGAAAAGATAAAAGAAAGATTAATAAAAACTAGTTTTAGAGTTGAGTCTTGTTGGTGAACATATAGTTAGTTCCCCGATTTAAGGAGAGAGAACCCTTTATCACAATGAGAAGGTTCATTTTTGAAACACGTGAATTTTGGGAATGAAATTTTGGACACGAATTTTAGATACAAATTTTGGAGAGGAATTTGGAAGTGAATTTTGGAAGCGAATCTTCTCACAATTCTCGGTTGATTTTGTGTTAGCATCAGGATCAGGTAGGGTCTTGTGTTTTGACCACTAAATGATTCTTGAAATTTAATATGTTCTGTCTACTTCGTGCTTGTAAGAAAATTGTTTTTTTCAAATCTTGTTGCATTAATCTTGCCATCGTTTGTTCTGGATCTTTTGCTATTCATTTTCATCTGTAAATCTAGATTGAAACCTATTTAGGAGAACCTCGTTCTACAATTTAAAAAAAAAAAAAAAAAAAATAGAATTAAATCGGGATTTGGAGTTTGAATTAAATGAAATTAAGAAATTTAAAATTGAAAAGAGATTGAATTTGAAATTGGAAATCTTAGATTGAAAATTCAGATGGTTAAATGAATTTTTCCTATTAAGCTATAGTTGCAATTGTTATAAAAAATAATAATTATAATAATATTTGAATTTTATTTTATTGAGTTTTAATAAAATATAAATATGAAAAAGAGATATAATTAATTCGTATTAAAATTTAAAATAAAGTTAATTAAAATTATTTATCTATTTAAAATATTATTATTATTAAAAATTTAAAATAAAATAAAATAATGCATATTCTCTCATGTAATTTGGAGAGGTATTGTTTAAATGCTTTAATTAAATATAAATATAAATTACAAAAATAAAAATATAAAAATATAATATAAGTGGGAGGGTTTTACCCCCACCACTTACCATTTTATTTTCACCACTTACCTAGGTTGCTGACGCGGCTCCCAACGCAGGTCTGCACTGCGTTACTCGCAATGTACCTTCGATTTGCTTTTAAAACTGCCGCACAGCTATGATAAAACCGGCGGCCTTATTTCATAAAGGAATGTGTTTTAAGTTTTTAAAAAATTTATAAACTTATTACATTGTTACGTACTATTAATGTTTCAAAAGTTATATAATATAAAGTTATTATTATTAGATAACTTTTTAATTAATATGATTTATAAATAAATTTTATTATTATTATTTAATAATTTTTTATTAATAGATTTTATTATTAAATTTATTATTTATTAATAATAATTTATTAATAAGTTTTATAATGTAAACTTTATTATTATTTAATAATATTTATTGATAGATTTTATTATTATTTGTTAATTTAAATATTAATGCATGTCAATATAGTGAATTTTAATTAATAAAATTATTGTTAATTTTATTAATTTTTATGATTGATAATTATTGAGAAATTAATTTGGATATTTATAATATTATTAATTAAGTCTAATTGATAATTAAGTTATTCAATTGGATTTTAATTTATTTAATTATTGATAATACCAATTTTAATAAATTGTAAATTCTTCTACTTGAAAATTGATATGTGTTAAATAAATAATTATCTTTGATTATTTTGGAAAAAAAGTAAAAAATTACTTAAATCGAATTTGGGTAATAGTACCTTTTATTCAAGTACGGGAAATGGGTTAACCTATAAGAATTAAAATGTAATCTTTTAAGCTTGAAACTCACATATATGAAAATTGGAAAACTTAAACCTTATTGTCTAACTCAAAACTATGTGCTTTCAATTCAAAACAATTGTGAGACTATGATGTTTTTCAATGTATTGTCTATGTTTTGGGGTTGTTTTAGCTTTGACCAGTCATAGGATGTTACCAGAGGCTTGGGGTTTATGCGATTGTGATGTTATGATGATTTGTTCTCGATCTTTCTAAACCTAACCACGGTGATGTGATGGTATGCTCTATGTTATGGTTGTATTTACTATTGTAATTGCTTTCTAGTCTTCTTGTGTGAAGCTGAGGTGTATGTATATGAGATACCTGACTTAACCATTTTTGAGTCATCAATCAGTTATATTTGATTTACTTTCTAGTCGCTTTGAGAGGACCGAGATGTTTTGGATGATTTGTTCTTGATGATGTCATATTGTGACATGTTTGACTTGACCATTTTGGAGTCTTCAATCAATATTATTTTGGGATGCTTTATGGTTGCTCATTGAGGACTGATGGATATTGTGATTTATCATTTGATGTCCTTCAATTGCTCATGGAGAACTGTTGTGGTTATGATGATTATCTTTTGGATGTTTTCCAATTGCTCATTGAGAATTGATGTGATTATTGTGGATTATCTTATGATGTTTTCAATTGCTTGTATAGGATTGAGGTGATTTTATTATGATTTTTGATTTGTGATTTCATGAGCCTAGGGTAGGTTATCTATGTGTAGTGTTGGGAAGTGTCTTGCAATGGGGGTCGGGGCCCTAAGAGGCTGCCTGGAGAAACCCATTGTAATTTGTTTTTAATAAGTGATAACATTTACATTAAATGGGGATTACAATGAACCTAATAAGATAATTGTATGTTCTCTCCCATGCCTTGAGTGCTAGTACAAATTAGGATGGGGTCACTAGTACATTTGAGACCATTTTTTGACCATTATTGGTCAAAATTTTGACCTAATTTTCAACCAAACTTCGACCAAATTCGACCAACCCATTGGTTGAAAATTTTCTGGTCGAAATTTTGACCAATATGTTGGTTGAAAAACTTCCATAGCCATGGTGCAAGTTTTGCTAGGAATTGGTCGAAATTTTGACCAATAAAGGTAGAAAATTTTGACTAATGAAGGAAGAAAATTTTGACCAATAAAGGTAGAAATTTTGACCAATGAAGGTAGAAATTTCGACCAATGACGGTCGAAAATTTTGACTAATGAAGGTAGAAATTTTGACCAATGAAGGTAGAAATTTCAACCAATGAAGGTAGAAATTTCTACCAACGCCTAGGTGTAAATTATTTTCAGGCATTTTATAAAATAGTTCACATGCCTCATGTATGATATGACATTTTGCATGCATCATGCACTCTCTCATCCGGCTGATGATGGATTACGGAGAGTGATCTGAAATGATGATGCTAAAAAACACACACAATCAAATCCAAAACGAACTTGCATTACAAATGGATTTACGAAATCTGATATTGTTAATTTTGCATGCATGTCTACAGGACAATCACAACTGAAACATATAAATTATATGTTTAAGTTGTGATTGTCCTGGTAGACATGCATAATTTATATGTTTAAGTTGTGATTGTCCTGGTAGACATGCATGCAAAATTAACAATATCAGATTTCCACAATCCATTTGTAATGCAAGTTTGTTTTGGATTTGATTGTGTGTTTTTTTTAGCATCATCGTTTCAAATCACTCTCCGTAATTCATCATCAGCCGGATGAGAGAGTGCAAGATGCATGAAAAATGTTATATCATACGCAGGGATGTGAACTATTTTATAGAATGCCTGAAAAACATCGACAGTAACTAATCAAACTGTCGTAAACATTGACAGTAACTAATATGCTTCTTCATTAATATGCCCGATACAATAAGAAAACTTGGTACTATGCACAACAAGTTATATGATAAAAGGAAATCATTTAGGAGATACAGAATTTGAACAACCATATGTTAAGATTCTACAATTTGTATCACTTGCCTGAGTCTGATAGTTGAGAATAAGTTTGTCATCCTCCCTACAGTATGTTCCGATGGCCTGCACATCCACAAAAGTTCTAGCGTCTCAAATTTGTAGAATATGAATTGTTTGGTAGTGAATGGACATGACTGACAATAAATCATCATATAAAAAGACTCTCATGTGAAGAATGAATTGCAAAGGAAATGAATATGGGTGATAGGGAAGAGAATTCAATAATAGAGGCTCTTAACTTTAGTTACAGTCATGATATGGGTGATGCATAACTACCTCCTAGATTCACGTTCCATCCCACCGATGAAGAGCTCATAACACATTATCTCATTAGAAAGGTTTTCGATAGCAATTTCACAGGAAGGGCCATTACTGAAGTGGACCTCAACAAGTGTGAGCCTTAGGGAGGGTTCAATTCCCTCCTTTATTATTCACTATGCATATAATCCCACACATCCATTTGATCTCGAATGATGATACATACTGAATGCTGAGTGTCTATTTTGAGTGCTTGAAAACCATCCATTTCATGCCTTCATCTATACACAATGTCTTTCTAGTTTCTATCTACTCGCACGCCCATTTCATTTCATATGATCATCTGAAAATTGTGTCACTCTAAGCTCTCAACTATTTCCTCTTGATTGATCATCTCATAACTATTGAATGAGAGCTTTGGGATATGCTATAGGCATCCATGAAAGCATAAAGGATTCTGTTAGACGGTGTAGATGAAGTAGTAGCATTTGCCTTGGGAGAGATGCTTGCAAAATGGAAGCATAGATAAGTCATGTGAACTGTTTGACATGATGCCTAAACGTAATGTGGTCATCAAAAGCCATGGTTGCTAGATATGCACAAAATAGATATATTGAGAGAATATATTTGTTTAAGTTGCAACTACCCTGGTAGACATGCATGCAAAATGTGGAGTCCTAGACGAATAGTTCAATTGTCATGCTATTGTTTAACTGAGATCACTCTTATCTTGTTTAATCCTACATGTGCCTGGTTAGTAACTTATAATACATGCAGTCAATTCTGATCATTCCATGAATATCGAGCCCCCATACTCATGGAATGATTTCCATTATTCTTAAATTCTATTGCATAAAGTAAATAGTTAAAAGAAGTCACTGGTTCTGCAACTAGTGCAGCAGCAAGTTTAACACAATGTGGAAAACCAATGCATTAATAAAGCAAAACAACTTGATTTGAGACTCCTATCAATGCATTAATAAAGAAAACCAACTTGATTTGAGACTCCAAAGGATCAAGGAAATCTTGCAGAAATTGAAGTTTCATTGCTTGTGGTATTACACCAATCCATACACCCAACTCCCTCTTCTATATCTATAACATCGACTCCCTCTTACATATATAAGACTTCACAATATAACCAATTCAACCATCATTGGGTTGAAAGGTTCAAGTCTAAAACTAATACTTCCCTCCAAAATCTAAATGACCGTTATATGTTTGAAAATTTGAACTTAAAACAAAAATCATTTTATTAAATCTACATGAACAGTGAACAAATTTTATTCAATAGAGGTATGAAGAATACTCGTGATAGATAGTCATTGTCAGTATGCTCTAGAATACTGTCAGCTGGCTTGTTCTCGTATGTTTTGATTGTCTCCAAGTAACGAGCATTAATGGGCAAAGCATCATCATACGAAACAAAGAGTTAATATGAATGAGAAAAGAGAAAAATGTAGAGTCAACCCAAAATGTGAATAGTCAAGAAACAAAATGTTGAAAAATCAAGATACTGCAAAAATAACTAAATTTAAAACCTTCAATGCACATTATGGTTGAAGTCCATAATTGTACCTTAAAGCTATACAAATGAGACACAAGATTCATGATAGTATTTTGGTGTCACCGTGTGTTGTGTACTATAGTAAAGACCAATTTGCCAATTCTAGCTCTTTAAATGGGCAAAGGAAATCAAATTATCACAATAGAAGTAGATGCAAATTTCAGTCCTGATATGATTTGAATTAGAATTAGATGCAAAATTGTCTCTATTTAAGTTGACAAGGAAGACCTACAGGACAAGGAAGACCTATATTTGAAAATCAACTCGTATTTGAGTTGATTTGATTTATGTGATTTTGAAATAAATCAAATCAACATGGTTTCATAGATTCAACTCAAGCTCACTGATTTAGCTAGAAGCCATCCAAATTTTCAATTAGAATTCCAAAGAAATTGATAACCAAAAAATCACATAAAACTTATATTTAAGAGTCAAAACATCAATGTGCAACATCTTGCACTTGAGCACTTTTCAAGCTTTTATGAGACAAAATATGTTGGAAATCTTTAACACATTGACATCAGTATCTGCTCATATCAATATGATGGCATTGGATTCGTAATGATAACTGTATGTTATGGGTATGTCATTGACAAAGTTTCATTAAACTTGAACTTAAGCACATATCAGTCATCCCAACGTTTTATCCAAATAATGTTAAAAAATAATATATTTTGAATCTTCTTCTGTCTCATTCCAAAGAGAAAACTAAATAAATATGAACCTACAATTCCAAATTATAATTCTATATTAATTGTTTTTTGTTTACAAAGTTCTACTTTTACAACTTGTGTTATTTCTAGGATTGGACCTTCCCATAAACATTCATTAAACATTCTACATTAATAATTTTCTATTTACAAAGTTCTACTTTTACATCTTGTGTTACCAGCATTGGACCTTCCCATTATCCTTCAAGAAATAGGAAGACTGACCAACAATGGCTTTCATGGTTTAGGTGGATCACTAGGTTCAGTTTACTCCCGATCTTGAGAACAAAATCAAATCTTAAAGGTGTGCAAAATTCTAATATTGAGTGTAATATAAATGTTGGAAAGTCTACTCATTACCATATTAAGTCATATACGCAGCAGAAGCATACTGCCAGGACTGAGAATTACAAAATCAACATTACCATACTAGAATTTACATACAGTATACTTGTCCACGACAATTAATAGTAACACTCTAAAAAGTGTCTTTAACCTTTGTATATTTCTTTCAAATATGCACTTATAATTGCCACTCAAACAAGTTTTGCCCAGCAACCTACTCTGTTTTGAACTTTCTACATTTTTTTTGCAGATTACCTATTTGTGAGTAACCAGAAAAAGAGCTAATCAAGAGCTGAGGCCAAGCAAGCATTACTATCACATTCTAGTAGATATAAAGCACCACCTGATGCAACAAGAATGCAAATTAAAAATACAATGAGAACATAAATCAGGAGAATATCTATATACTAAAAATGAGACTTCAAGACAACGTGTGAGTGATAAATACGGTAGGTCGTTCCCCAATACCAACTACAACCAATTTCTTCAGCAACATTAGGCTCACTTCTTGTTGACACCCTCAAAGAAAAGAAAGTTAGATTGTATTTTATGTTGCACATATGTTAAATTTTCTCTACTGATATCCATAAATATAGACAGATACATCTCTAGAGCACCTCACATATATCATAGATAATACCTTTCATTGGATCTGTAAAACCTTTGTTCTTTCACTGTTATTTCTAGATTTCACGTATTACAGTCATTTTTTGATAAGTTTTCCATCATCAAATGCATTCCTTCTTAGTTGTAAAAGTTATAGAATGAAATTATAATGAATTAAGAATATTTTTATCTTTGTGGCACTCGATTTGGTTTTCATTTGAAGAAGATATCATTGTTTGTTTAAAAACTGTCATAAACCCTGGGTAGGGCAAATAGTGGGCAAAGAAATGTAATATCTTTTTGTTTTAATGCATT
Source organism: Cupressus sempervirens (assembly GCA_028749045.1). Taxonomy (NCBI): domain Eukaryota; kingdom Viridiplantae; phylum Streptophyta; class Pinopsida; order Cupressales; family Cupressaceae; genus Cupressus; species Cupressus sempervirens. The sequence continues at coordinate 614,577,560 of CM053793.1, read as the reverse complement.
CAAGACCCCATGTTTGGAAAGGGGATGGGGGATTATGTATATTACCTTGCCATTTTTTGTGCAGGTTTCCATGTACTCATAAGCATGTGGTTTGAAGGAGTTTTGTGACTGAAATGACAGTCATTTTCTGAATATGACAGTGGCAGAGAATAATAGTGACAATGGGTTTTTGGCTTTGTTCACATGTTTGGTGTTTCTATAGGAAATAAGACAAGAAGGGAGATGGTAGGGTGTGTTGGAAAACCTTTCCATGCTGTTGGTGTGTAGAGGAAGCCCTAGAACAAGGATAAAACCATTGAGGTGCAGCAATGTGCAGTGACTACCATTTAGGACAGCAAACCCAATCTGAAGTATTTATGATTGAGGGGTCAAATGAAAGAATAGGATGCTAAAATTTTGGGAGATGATAGATATTGAAGTTACCTACAATGTTTTATCTTTCCAAAAAAATTAATTTGTACATCTAAGGGGTCAGCCGATGAGATTTCTAGAAACTGGTCCAAGAGGACAGCAAGAAGCTAGTTTTGATTTTATTTAATCAAAGAGTTATGTTTTGGTGAAACCAATGAAGGTGGTGATGGTGAAAAGAGCCTAGGGTAAATGCTAAGTTTTCCTTAATGCCTTTAGAGTTGATAGAACCTATGGTGTGGGTTGAGTAGTTATTTGAAACAAAGTTGACTTTATGCATTTGACTGTCCTAAGACAGTAAAAACTGAGTTTTGTGTAAAGTTTGTAAACCCAAGGAGTGGGTAGGGGTTTTTGAACCTTGAGCATTGTTTTGGGAATACCTTTTTCTTATTGCCTTGGTTATTGTGTGAGATTTTTCATTGATCCAAGTAAAGAGCCTTGTTGAAACCTAGTTGAGTAGGTTGATGTTGCAACCTTGAAACTTGAAACAATATATTATTCAGTCATACAGTCACAGATAAGAGACTAACCTAACTAAAACATAACTTGTTTTCAGCATATGAGTTAGACAGTGCCAAATCATACACATGTCCATCTTAGAGATTAAAAGAAAAATAAATATTTAGGAAGCAACACATATACCATCAGAAGAGTGCAATTGATATAATCTTCCCAATAGAAAGTGGAGTGGTTGAATATAAAAAAGTGATTAGAAATAGAGGAGGAATAGTATACAACCATCAGCATTCAAATGGAATATAATATGTGTGTCTAGAAAGAAACAACCATTTAAAGTGCCATCGAGTTTGAAGATTAACATATAGGAAACATCGAGCACAGTGTGGAGAAACATATTAAAGCTATATATTGGCATGTTTGACGGAAATATTTAGAGAAACTTTAGACGATGATAAGAATGTCACAATACCATCATTAATACAAAGCAGCGGATGATAAATAATATGGAGTATATGTTTTGTCTTCGAGGAAACTCATTAGGAATGAATCACAATGATAATCATAAATATGAGATAATAATTTTGAGGATTAAAAACTAGTAATATATGTAGAGGAGCCATCGCAAATTTGGTATATGTGAAGGACAATGAGAAGAGAGTCTCACGGTGAAGAGAGAAATATATACAGGTTGAATAGAGAAGACATGTGTATTTCAAAAAACTGTAAAACTAGATTAAATAATATTTCAAAATATATTCATAATACTGAACTTCTCTACAAGGAAAATCAGAGTATGAGATCACTATAGGTGAATCCTCAAAATATACTCATAATACTAAACTTCTTTGCAAGGAAAATCAGAGTATGAGATCACTTCAGTTTAAACAAAGGAGTTCATTACACATATGGCATGCTAACGCAAAACTATTTTCAAAATAGTATAAAAGAATTTCATTGCTGAAAAACAAATTGTGATTATATTTTAAATAACAAGTAGCCCTTTCATATATTTCAAATAGGACATAATGACTCAAGACAATGTATGGATCATTCATGAAATCTTCCATGCAAAATCTTCTTGTATTAACCCATTTACTAATTTTTTGAGCATTAGCATGGATCATTATTTTCTTTTATCAATTTTATCTTTTAATGACCTGTAGATTAACCAAACAAAAAGCAGCAAGCACATGTTGTATTTGAGCTATCAATCAGTGAAGTACCTAGATGCAATTAGTGTTAAGTGTTCCATTCATTCTCATCAAAGATGGATTCTTATGAACTCCTACTCTTAAAATATGGGTTGATGAGTTTGTCTCAAGATTACACACTTGAATCCTGATAGCAATATCACAAGAAGAAGAGCAGTCAAGAGATCCTAGGCTCCATTTGAAAGTATTTGAGCTTTAAGGTATAAGATGCAATTGTATACCAAAGATGGCCATGGTGTTGGTAGTGAACTAAAGAGGATAAATGTTTACAAGTAGATAAATGATAGTAGCACAATGCATGAAAATAGACTCCTAATACAAGGAGAGTCTAAGATGCAAAGGATTAAAATAGTGGTATTCACTGTCAACACAAAGAAACCAATGAACAAAAAGCATTACAAATGGTAATGTGTTTGTAGTCATGAAAATGACATGAAGGTGATGAACAATCATCAAGAACATCAATCAGAGAGAAAATATTAAGAGAGTGGATATGAAGAAGTACATTGGATTTTGATGCACCATGACAGAGTGAGATTGACTGTCACAATAGGCATGGTTTTGCTCTTAGGAAAGGAAAAGTAGTAGCCAAGGAGCTAAAAGCCATAATTAGGAGCATGGAGACATATTACATGGTAACAGTCAAAAGCTCTTCAACAGGGATTATTCATAGATAGATATGACTTCTCTTGAGAAGATCCATGCATTGCCTTTGAAAATGAGTCTCATGATTGTCAATCAAAATTTTCTAAATTGTATTAAAAAGTTCTCTTCATTTTTCTAGCCAAGTTGGGGTAGAGGAATGCAACCAATACAGGGAAGAGCTTGACCATAGAAGGAATCAGTAAAGAATAAAGGGTACTTCACAGTAGTTATGACAACTAAAGCAAGTAAAAAAGTTTCAATTGTTAACAACAAAAACATATATTTTGTCAGAATATAATCATTTAACTTCTTGGTACAAAATTGAGCAAGGAATGAGACTTTGAAGGACATATAAGTACACACCTGGTCATAATATCCCAAGTTGTAGTTTTCTCTACTTCTTTGAAAGCTTTTTGGGACTTGTAAATCCTGCTACATTAGTCTCTAGACCAGCCACACCCTTTGGGATAGAAATCAAATCAATCTATATTGTTGTGTTCCTTTTTTTGGGTCATTTCTAAGTATGCAAACTTGTGAGGTTAGCCTATAATCTAATTATTTTGTAAAATCTTCCTCATAGTTGAGCATTCAAAGATTTTGCATATCCCTGTTGCAAGGTATCATAGTAAGGATAAAAAACTTCAAAAATGAAATCACTTTCTCTTAAGGATGAAAACTTCAAAAGTGTGTGTATATATATCATTCTGCACTTGCTAGAATCTCAAACCATCTTCCAATCTACCTTAACCTTTTAATTGGAATGAAATCACCCTCCCCATTGTCCATTGTGACTGATCCATTGAATTGATTAAAATTCGTAAGGCTTAATTTAGTTAGTACCATTCTTTCAGCTCAATCCAGTCAATTCTACATCCTCTAGTACAACAGGGAACTCTATAGAAGGATATACTTTCACACTATTTTATATATTCAATGTATGAACAAACCATTTAAAATTTGATCTTATCAGATAAATTAAATATTCATACATTTCTATAAGCTCAATATGTCACCCAATATATAGATAAACTACAGAGCATTAAAATAGAGATGAGATTGTGAACATAAGCTCAGAATAAGTTCACATCAATGATCATTCTTCTAAATGGATCAATCTACAATTTGGTATTAAAATTTGATGAATGAAAAGAAGACATTCAATATCATCAAAGAAAACTTATTCCCTTGTGAAGTTAATCAGTTATCAAGAAATCAACTGCCTTTTCATTATTAAAAGCTAGTGAAAATGAATCACAACAAACTTGGTGTATATAATGAAAGTAAATATATCTCTAAGTAATAAATTGTTCTATTGAAGATTTGATCAATCATAATTCAAAAATTCGAAAAACACAATGTACAGCCCAGCATTGGTGACTTCATACAACACAATATAGGCCAAAAACCTCAGATGGTAACTAAGACTAATACAAACAACAATTTCCTTGACAGACCACATAAGATATAAACAAAATAACTGGTGAAAAGTACTAGTGTCAGTAGGACTCCTTCTCACCCTACTAGCTAATTCATGGTTATAATTCCTTAGATCAACCATTCTATGAGTAGGAAATGGAAACCCTGAGTGATCATGCCTCTGATATTTTTCATGTACACACCTTTCCCCACCTACAAAATATCATCACAAAGAAGTTAAGAGGCTATGTCATGCATTACTATCATACATATATTATATAACTAAAGCATGACCAATAAGGTAATCAATAATATGTGATTATCATAATAATCATTATGATTATTACTAGAATAAGAGGTGACTTCTTTCAAATGCATCTCTTCTCTTCACCATGCATATATTATAGATGACACCATTTGTCAAAGACATTATTGAATAGGATAATATAATAAAAATTGTATCATTTGTGGATTGATCTATTTAGAGCTTGTATTGCCTTTGTCAATCATTAGTGTAGGTACAATAAATATTAGTCAAACACAACATTATACTAAAAGTATATTCACATAGGTTATATTAGAGATGAATTCCATTGTTTAGAGTATAATAATATTGACATACCACAGATAAATTGTTATAATATACAACACACATAGCTATCATGTCAAGATGACATGCATATTTGTATATGCCCACTATATATCAAAGGCATTACTAGGTTGTAGGAATAAGAATGGACTAAGTTGTAATGGGAAGTTGGATTGCTAAAATGACATATAGAATAAATGTTATCTCATTTTAAATATTTTAGTGTCGCAATAATACATTAATGGCCAATTTTTGACTTTTTCTAGTCATCAAGCTCTAGGCATTTAAATCTCCCTTCGGTGTAACAACATCAAGAAAATGAGTTGAATATGATATTCAGGTCTTGTTCAAGAAATTATACGCTATCATTTAATTTGAAGACCTCATCACAGTAATTTAGTCTGTTAACTTAGTGAAATCTGAACTATTTAAGCTAGAGATAAAATAATCATGCTGTACTATGATAGCATTTCTGATATAGCACAAGTTTATTAATAAGAAAATGATGCACCAAAATATCAAGTCCTTCATGTCATAACATCACTAATAGTTGTATCATTAAAATTCTAGATCATACCTGAAGCGAAGTCGCAAGAAAAATTAACAAAATGCACTAATTTATTGATGCACTATCATCTAGCTTTGTCAATGTCAGTATTATCTCTTTCAAAGGTTTCAAAATTTTTGAATATCTTTAAGAAAAAGGACCCATGCCAGATCGTGAAACTCTAAGAGTCCCCGTATAATCCCTATCTCTTACAAGTTTAAGAAACTCAACTTGTATATCATAACTAGTAGTCTAAAAATGTCATGATTGTGAACATAGACATAATTGACCATCCTTTTATATCAAATATACTAAAAATTATAATCAATGAGAACATCTCAATACTTTCTTTAGTTGAAATAGAAACACAAGATTTTCCTGAAAGAAGTTTGAATTCCACTGCTTGATATTTTTAACAACCTTAACAAATATGCCTTTATTTACTAGTTCTTGCATCTCCAATACAAATTCAATTTTATTAGCATAATTGTAATTCAAAATACCCTAAATAAAAGATCAAAAAGAATTGAGGGTAAGTATCTAAGAAAACATGATCTCCTTAAGGGAAAATTGATCTTTTGTTTCTCACATGTACATGATCAAGAGTCTTACTACTGATTCTAGAAAGAAGTTGATTATGATCTCTTTGTTTGGTAGAATCCACCATTAAATTCCCTTGTGATTCACTCTCATTATGTCTCCCCTTCCACCTAGGATGATTTTCTAGATGTACTCCTAATTCATCAGTATGACAAGTCTTGTTAGAGCTGCAAGCTTCACTACCATGAACATGTTCGATTGGAGATCTCAATTCAACATCTTAATAATTCTTATGTGAGAAATTTAATGGGAATTCATACATCACCACGTCATTTGAAATGGTTTTAATAACTACCTATTCTTATCCACTCTTAATGTTAATAGTAGACAATTCCTTTGAGCATGTATTATCTGGATTGGTATCATCTGTAATTAGCTTCAATGATCTACTTGTGAGAGAGATGTCTAAACCTGTCAACAAAAGTCACAGATTATGACAATTTGAAGTAATATCTTGCTGAGGATAAATTATTTATTTCAAAAATTATTGGTGTCTCAAAACTAACAAAAGACACCCTTTGAAAATGCATCTTGCATTTCCTGAATCCATAAGTGACCTTATATGAGGGAGAAATTATACTAGAATGTACAAGGCCTCTATATACACAATATTCTTGAACCGGGTCATCAAGCATTCACATGTTCAGCTTGATTCGGCTAAGTTCATTCTATGAGAAGAAATACACATAAGAAAATAAATTCATTCAAAAAACCTATGACAACTTATCATGATAGACAAAATGGAGATGATACCTTCTATTAAATAAGTAAATATTCCCAAGGAAATACCAAATTCAAACTCATGTTCAGGTTGCATGTGTCAACATTCCCCATCGACCTTAGTCGCAAGGCTAACTAACTTATCAAGAGTGTGTATCCCACAAATGAAATTGGTAGAAATGTTACAAACTCTCACTGCAGTAGAATAAGAGATCAAATTAATTTTTTGCTGACAACTTTCTGCTTTTACTCATTTTTGACGATTGAAGGATATCCAAAACACCTACTTTTCTCCCCAATCCACAAAGTTCACCTTCCCTTCTCAATAATATACATCCCCCTTCTTTTACTTATTTGATATTAATCACATCATATTATCCATAGTCTAGCCTTTCCAAGGATGCAATCTTGCAACAACTCATTGTTTTGCAATCTTCCTGCCTTCATGTTCTGTATGGATTGATACTTCCTTGGCCAGACATTTTCAGCAGACTCTTCCTCCTTAGCACCCACTAGATCAAAACACCAAAGCTATAGAAGCCACTACCAACATGCTTTGTACATTGTAAGAAGAATGTCTCTGTATGCAAAAAATATTTTTTTAATGAACTCCCTCCCTTCTTTATTAGAATGTGTCTAATAATCAAGGTAACCAAGAGATTCATGTATGCTTCTTCATCCTTGTCTAATTGATCTTCTATTTGAATAAGTTAAAATCCTTTAGAGTGTCTGTGGATAACATATGTGTTTTAACCTCTTGTGCTCTATAACTTCAAAATAGTTGATGTTAAAAATAGCATTTTCTTACAAAGTTGTACCTAAATAATCTACATTGCAATAGACTCTGTTGCTCAAGTAAACAAGGCACTAGTCTTCAAATTCATTGATAGATTGTCATTTTTTTTGTATATCCAAAATCAGTACTGACATTCCAATTTGACTAAGGAATTGAATGTGAGGCAAGAAAGTGAAGAAAAACTTTAAAAGGCCTTAAAAGAGAAATCAGATGAATGTCACTAATTTAACACTCACATCGAATAGATACAACTTGATTTAAATGAAACAAAGCACAATGAGCAAGAACTTGAGAATGTGAATGAAGTCTTAAGGGATGACAGAGCCAAAGAAAATAAATTCAGGCATGAATTCAAATTGAGCACTAAAAAGCTTTATGAGCAGCTAAAAAGGCAAAAACTAGTTGGAGATAAGCAAGGATTGCATTATGAACAAGGAGAATGTTCTAAGACAATTTTTTTTAGAGCATATTAGATTGAGCAACCTAATGAGATGCCTACAAATCACACCAACGGATAGAAATTCAATGGAAAATGTTTTACATGCAACAAGCTTGATCATAGGGCAGGCTTAATTGTACTCATTTAAGATCATAAGTAGTTAATAAAACTATAATTTTCCAAAAAAGTTGAATTGCACATGGTGTAAATATGTACAGTGAACTGGAAATTTAAAAAACAATTAGCGTTCCTATATAGGAAGACGAAAAATTGAATGAACGGTTCAGTGCATGTTTTCTAGCTGATCTAAAATTATGATATCACTTGAAAACTAAAATGGTTGATTTTATCAAGTGAAAAGTATACTTGAACCAAATTTATCAAATAAAATCTAATCTGCTAATAGAAGTGGCTGCAGAGTTCTAACAAAATAAATGAGCAGACATAATTTTTTTGCCAGTTTCAAAAAGTTTCTTTGATAAGACTGATATATTTAATCATTAAATATTAGGTTTGAAAAAGACTGTACTGATCTTTCATTCTATTTTTATTTGGTGGAATGTCTACCCCACACATATCTTATTTTTGCAGATTGGTACCTACCTCAAATCTATCCTAGAATTACTTTTTAAATGAGGTTCCCAATGAAATCTTGGACAAATCTTAAAAAGTTGGACTCATTAAACTGTCTGAGGTAAAATTCTAGGTAAGAAGACACCCGTAACAAATAATTGATTTTGGATTCTTTTCTATGAAATTGAGTTAAGCACTGGGCTCCACACTGTAATTCATTCCAAATGGATTTTATTCTGGGAATCCACAAAACCACCCAAGTCCCATCATGATTGATGGCTAGTGCACATTGACCTAGCACTTGTGCACAAAGCATCCTCTTTTTCTTAATGTGTGGGATCAAAATTGTGCGTTGTCTGGCTATTATATTTGTAAATTCATTGGATGGAAGAGATGAATCAGGGGTCACATTGAAGGATAAAGATAAATTCATCACTGATATTCCTTTCTTTTCCCACTTTTATTCTCTCCATCCACCAACGCTACCGATTTGGCCTGATACTCAACACCATTCACATGTTATTCAACATCATTCCCTTGCCATTGGGTCTTTTACTTTTATGGAAGATTTCATAAGTTTATTTTGTTTCCTAATATGCATCATAAGTTTATGTCATACTTCATTTTTCTTTTCAATATGGAATCATGAGTTTGTGCTGATACTTCTTTGATTAGAATTTAAAACTGAAAGGTACTTATTTCACTAAATTTTTTTATGATTAAATCTCAGCTTCATTTTTTATATCATATATGAAAATTGAAACTTGTTGTTTTTCATAATCAATCATCCACATTTCAATATCATATTCATTTGACTCCAAAATTGATTTGATGGTATATAAAAATTGTGAGAGAGCATTAATTTGGACTCGTGTCATGATCAATTCTGGACAAGATTTAGGCAAAAGCGAAGCAAACCATCAATTAGTTACCAACTGAGTTCATGAAAAAGTGACAGAAAACCAATATTTATGTGACTTCTAGGAATATTTAGTTTTATAGTTGCTGGAATTACAATCTAGTTACATAAAGATGATTGATTCAAAAGTGGCTTGAAAATCAATTGTGAATCAAACCTTAGATTCAAGGTAGACTATTCCATTACCCATTAGCCTAATGAACAAGACCTATGATTATGTTTCATGTGGAACTCACTTGGGTTCGAAACCTTATGTGATCCATTTATCAATTACTTGTGTAATGTCAAAAGATTTGAATACAATAGAATCAAACTAAAAAAAAACAAGTTCTTGTGCAAGCTAAAACAAAACCTCCAAATAGAGCTCAACAAAAGAGTGTGAAAACAACATTACCATCAAAAAATTGACTCAAATGTTACTAAAGCCTCCATTTTTTATTGATATTCTCCTTGACTAATTGATATGTAGATGCTCATTTTCTTAAGGATGACTTGATTTGATAGAATATACTTTGCTCAAACTTGATGGATTCTTGGAATGAATGAGGGAGTGGCTCAATTTATAGAATTTTGGAATGGAGAATGGATAGTAAAGATCTAATGATGAGATCATTGTGAAGGATGGTTGACAGGATCCCCGTAGGATGAAGGTGAAGATGAAAGGTGGAGATTAAAGGTTTTAAATTATGAATAGCTCGGATGAGCTTACTAATCATAGTAAGTGGTTGAAACCATGAGGGAAATAAGGGATGTGTGCATCTAGATTGGCTATATTCTTGGGCTTGGTGGAGATAATAATGGAACTATAATAACAAGTGCCTTTAGATATTTTGATTCTTGGAACATTTTAAGGGGCTTCAGGCATATTTAAATACTAATATTATTAACTATTTTAGCCATGTGTGAGGTGAAAAAAGAAATTTTTATTTATTTATTGTGACAGAGTGGAAAGAGGGATTACTTAAATAATAGGAACAAACCAACACTTTGACTATTTTAAGAGGAACGAGGGGATATATGGCACCAGATTGGATAAGCGATTTTCCCATCAATGTGAAAGTGGATGTGTATAGCTATGGCCAAATGTTGTCGGTACTCGTCAGTGGAAGGAAAAACTTCAATCCAACAAAAATCCCAAGTAAGTAATATTATCCAGACTGGTTGTTCAAGGAGATGGTGGCTGGAAATTTTGTGGGCATGTCAGATCCAAGGCTGGGCAGTGAGGTCGATCTGGAACAAGTAGAAGTGTTGGTGAGGGTGGCATTTGTGTGCATTCAAGGGAACAGTTTGTTGAGACCTCCCATGGGAGAAGTGGTGGCAATGATGCAACAAAAATACACAATACTGACTCCCAAATCCCAAAAGATCAATACTAGGTTCTATTCCAAAAACTCTATTGACTGTAGCGAAATATAGCCACGTGCTCAGAGTAAGTTCTTTTCCATGTTCACTTCTAGTCACTAAAAACAAACAAACAATATATCACAAAATAACTTACTAGATTCTCTCTAGCAACCCTCAAAGTCTAGTTTGATTCGCTTTGAAGACCAGCCCTAAATGAAACCAAGCTCTACAAAAACCATGCAAAAATGCAGAGAAAACTTGAAATGAAACTAGGCTCTCCAAAAACCATGCGAAAGTACTCCAAAAATGTGAAATGAAACTGGGCGTGTGAAAGATGTAAAAGGACAAATGTTTTTTTAACTTTGCGGATGTATAAGCCCTGTGTTGGTCAAAATTTTGACCAACATGGGTCTTGTATGTAAAAAAAAGAAATTTTTGCCTTTACATTTCGACCACCCTAAATTTATTTAGTTGATGGTCAAATTTTTTGGTCGAAAAATGATGTTAAATGTAGTAGTGGGTAGAGAGAACGCTTGGTTGTGACCTTGCATTCTGTAGTATGCCTCGTCAGTACAAGAGGATACTAGTGGCCACAGGATCACAGGGAACCTGAGATTCCTAGGGGATTGCTCGGGTAACTTCCAATGTGATTTGTGCGATGACACTTTCCCGCTTGCATAGTAGGTTTCCTATGTGTCTTTGTGGTGCCTCTAGGTCTAGATGTTGATCTATGTGTTGGAACCTTTGAGTTAGTATACTTTTAGGATTTCCTAGACTTAGAGAGTATTTGTTTCATGTGATTTGATATCCTGTTTGGGACTTGAGACTATCTCTTCAGCGCGATGGGAGTGGGCCATTTAGGTTCCACGTGATCGAGTGGTAGTGCTTTTTACTCTTACCATTGAGATATGTCTGTAGTCACCATGACTGGAGCTTCTTGATATACTTGTTTATCATGTTTAGATGATGTTGTTTACTTATGCTAAATTGAAGCATATTAGAATTCTTTATGCTTATGTTGTAGTATGTTTAGGAGTGACATCCCTATTACTATAGTAATGACCATCATATCGGTTGCTTGGGATGTTACGCACAGGGAATGGCTAGGGCCCACAATGGTCTAATGATGCTATTGGTGGTTGGGAGGAACCACACATTTAGTTAGTTGTATTTTATGATGGATAATTACATTTCATGTTGGATGTTTATATCTTTTATGTTGGATGGATGTATCATATATGGTCGATGGTTTCATTTATTTTATTGTACTTTGTATCATGGATTCAAGGATGATGATGTATCATTATTTCTACATATGTATATTCTTTTAGCCTTTCATACCCTATGACATGTACAGTGGATGATTGAGCATTCTGAATTAATTGCCAAGAGGCATTCGGAACAAATGTATATGAAATGGACATTGGACTTTCTTATTATTCTTTCATGTGGATGTGGTAGTTGTTAGACTTAGAATTAATTAAATTTAAATGTGACTCAATGTCTTGGGATCCTTAAGGAATGTAACTTGTTATGTATGTTTGTTGATGATTACATGTTATTGCTTCCGCTACTATGTGTTTGATGTGTACGTTATACTTTCTTACTTCAAAAAAAAATGTTTAGCAAATTTAGCAAAACTTTAGGTTAATTCTTTTGGATCCCTTGGTGGGGCATTACATGAAGTTAGTGGAAGAGAAAAAAACAAAGGGTGATTAAAATGTAATTCATTTTGTTCCTTTGGTTGTCGGCAATCAAGAAAATTTGCATTTGAAGTTTAGAAGCAATGAAGTTCAGCTTTAGATTTTGTTCAATCTGGGTTCATGTCATTCTATTTTGATTTTTTTATGGGTGTTGTAGTCAAATTGTGATTAGTTTGATTTAGGTTTTTAAAATTTAAATTACTAGCTTTTTTGTGGTTTGGTTGGGCATTCAAATGCTCAAAAATCACTTATAATCTCAATGTTCAATTTTGGTATCATAGGTTATTAATTGTTCTATGTATTGGATTAAGAAACCAACCAATCTTGGCAATGGAATTGGTTGGATAAATTAATGATTTCCAAATCTATATTTCACGAGGTTTCTTGGTTTCTATCAGTTTTCCTTGAGAAGATTTTTGTTTAACTTGGACCAAAAATAATCTAAGAGTGGTTGGGATGGTCTACATAGTGTGGATTTGAATATGCAAAATCTTAACTTTTTAGGGGATTTTGATGGTCATGAAATACATGCTTTCTTCCTCTACCATTTTGGCAATAATTTTTAGTTTTTGTATGGGTTGTTAGAAGTAAAGAAATCTGATTTATTTGGGAATATTTTCTTGCTATTAAATATTTTTTCAAATTTCATTATGGAGGACATTGGGTTTGAGATTGAAGGTGGATGAAAGTGTGAAATAAAATATGTATAATTTTAAGAGTGTAAAAATTGATTTGCATTCAACCATATGCATTAAATATTTCTGGATTACAATGTTGGCTAAAAATGGTTTGAATTAGAAACCATAGAGCAAATTTTGATTTCTCCAATGATTTGGGTTTTGGAAAATTCATGATTTACAAAATTTCTGATTTTGTATGTGTTAGTTTCTTTTTGAGTTGAGAAGATTAAAGATTGGAATGTTTAAGTGGCATGAAGCACTCAAATTAAGAATAGTTTGATATTGTTCATTTAGTGATAGTATGATAGGTGAATTTTCAATAGAAATGAACTTTGGCTATAGGGAGAATATTGAGATGAAAGATATGAATTGAGGAATGTGAAAGATTGATATTGAAGAACATAATTTTCCTTTTCTCAGTTTATGGGTGAAAAAATGAAGTTTTACAAATTGGGAAATGATTTTATTCAAAAGTATGTAGAGATGAATCCATTGTTGAGTCCCTTGTGTTTAATTCCTTAAAGAGAGTTCCAGTGTTGATTCCTTACATCATTTTTGGTATAAGATCTCAACAAATATTGGGAAAGAAGAAAGTTTTTGAGAATTGATTCTTGTTATTGAGTTTCATGGGGTTAGGTGTTTATTCACTTGTTGCAAGAGGTAGACATGGAGTTCTACTGAGAGGGTCTAAGAAGGAGGTCCAAGTTGTTTTCTAAAAAGTCATGGGGAGAGAGACATGGAAGGAACTCCCAAGTGAGACAGAGTTGTGGTTTGTGTATGCGAGATGCAACACTGGAGGATTCTAGATTGGTTCAACACCTTGAATGAAGCTATTACAAATTTTAGTCATGAGAGAACAATTTGAAAAGCTAGAAGCAACAATGACAAAAAAAATGAGTTGAAGATGATGAGCTAGAGGTTTATGTTTCTAGAATCCATTCCAACACATTTCCATGAGACATACAAACTTTTAAAATTTGAGAGTATGGTGTAGGAGCACCTCAGCTACAAAAAGTTTTAAAGCTATAGTAAGTTAATGAGCCAAAAATATTATTCATTATGTGATAAGATTATTTTCTTAATATGTAATTCTACTTAAATCCATGTGCATTTAAAATCATAAAATTGGAAAATTTGTAAAGTTGTGATAGATGGAAATGGAATCTTGTTTTACCAAATAGAAAGGAATCCAAAGAGTCATGTAATCGACAAGAATATGAATAGTCATTTGTAACTCCCCACCAAATTATTATAAATGGTTGAAGTTAGTGGAAGAGAAAGCAACATAATATTGTTAAAATGTAATCCATTTTTTCCCTTTGGTTGTCAGCAACCAAGAACATTTGCATTTGAAATTTAGAAGCAATAAAAATTAACTTTAGATTTTGTTCAATTTAAGTTTGACATGTCATTCTATTTTGAATTTGTTATGGAAGTTGTAATCATTTTGTGATTAGTTTGATTCCTATTTAAATCTGAATTACTAGTTTTTTTTGTGTGGGTTGGTTGGGCATTCAAATGCTCAGAAATTCGTTATAATCTCAAGGTTCAATTTTGGTATTACATGTTATTGATTGTTCTATGTATTGGATTAAGAAACTGATAAGTCTTGTCAATGAAAATGAATGAGGAAATTAACGATTTCCAAATTTTACATTTCATAAGGTTTATTGGTTTATATCGGTTTGCCTTAGAGAAGATTTTTCTTTAATTTGGACAAAAAATAAATAAATCTAATTTTGGAGTGGTTGGGATGGTCTGCTTAATCCAAATTTGAGTCTGTAAAATCTTAACTTTTTAGGGGCTTTTAATGGTCATGGAATAGATGCTTCATTCCCCTACCATTTTGAGAATTATTTTTAGTTTTTGTACGATTTTTGGAAGTAGAAAAATCTGAATTATTTGAGAATATTCTCTTGCTATTAAATGCTTTTTTCAAATTTTATTTTGGAGGATATTGGGTTTGAGATTGAAGGATAATGAAAGAATTAAATAAAAGATGTGTTTTAAGAGTGTGGAAATTTATTTTCATTCGATCATATGCATTAAATATTTTCAGATTAAAATTTTGGTTGAAAATGGTTTGAATTAGAAACCATAGTCTAGATTTTGATTGTTCCACATTGATTTGGGGTTTGGGAAATTCTTGATTTATTTTTTAAATGTGATTTTGTAAAGTGTCAGATTCTTGGTGAGTTGAGAAGATTTAAGATTGGAATGTTTAAGTAAGATGAAGATTATAATACTATTATTATATTGTTCATTTAGTAATAGAATAGTATGACAGTTGGATTTTCAATAGAAATGAAGTTTGGCTATAGAGAGAATATTGAGACGAAAGATGTGAATTGAGGAATGTGAAAGATTGATATTGAAGAACACAATTTTCCTTTGCTCATTTTATGGGAGTGAAAAAATGTGAAGTTTAACAAATTAAAGAGATGAGTTTTTTGAAAAGTATGTAGAGATAAATCCATTATTAAGTCCCTTGAGTGTTTAATTCCTTAAGAGAGTTCCACTGTTGATTCCTTTGCATCATATTAGTAAGATATCGAGATCCTTTAGGTGGAAGTGGGTTGAAATATAAAGAGAACCATTCAATATTTATAGGTGCATTGAATGAAGGTGTGTGATTTTCAAATTCAAGGATCTTGTTCTTTCTATATTTTTTTTTGTGAAATCGTTAGTTCCCCAATTTTTTTGATGAGTTGATGGGCCAAGGTTGGATCTGTCAAAAGGAGGTCATCATGGTCATCTTTTTGAACAAGCCCTAATATGATTTGAAATGTATCATGAATAGTATTGAAGGAAAAAGAAAAAGAAAAGCATCTAGGATATGATCCACTATTTCTAAGGTACTCATGGAGAAGGACAAACAAACCCATCGAAGTCTCATCTATAGAAGGAATATTAGTGAAACACATAGGAAGTGGTTGGTTATGAGGAGAAAGAATTGCATTACCATCCACTTATATCAAGGAAGTTTGATGAAGGAGAAAATAATCCATATCCTTATCACAAGGTTCATCCCAAATAGGAAAAGTATCAAAGGAAATAATACTATGTTGAATAAGGGTCACTTTAGGAGAGCAATAATCATGAAAATAAATGGCTTCATGAAGGTGAGAATAACAAATTTCTTTATCCAAGGGTTCATACAAAGTAGGAGAATCGTCAAGGGTAAGAACATCAATATGAATAAAGAACATTTTAGAAGAGGCACAATCAAAAATCACTAAATATTAATACCTACAGGTAAGGGGATGGGAGAAAGTATTAATCTCTTGCATTTAAGTGTCCATATGAGAGAGATACCTATTATTTCAATGAAAGACTTGATTATTCATCTCTTGCTTGGAATCTAGGTTCAAATTTGGAAAGACTTATTTATTTGCTTCATAATAGGGTTTAATATCAAATATTGGCAAGACAGGGACAATGTTCACCTAAAAGGGTTAGTCTAATCTACCCAAGCCACCCTTGATAGGTAGAATTGGCTAAAATCTCAAATCTAGGTTAATCTTTGTGTTTTCTTTTCAAAATTGATCTCAAAATTTGATACCAATTAAAATTATCTTTGTTTTACAAAAAGATCCTCCCCTCTCTTTCTAGTCCCACATCTTACAATATCTCATTCCAATTACACATCCTACAATCCACATAGAAAAGAAGAACCCTTATGCCTAATTCAAAGATTGAGTCATCTTGAGCCTAGTGGTTTATTTTCCTTCCTTATGTATTGATTGGAAGATGAATTTTTTTGTTCCTAGTTTTCCAATAAAAGGCATGTGAACACATCTATTTTCCTCACTATAGTTATCACAAATAAGAACTTAAAATTATATCCACAATATTGTTTTCATATATACTTGTCCCAATTTTATATTATATTTCTAAATTTTATTAATATTCATATATTAGATTTCTTAATTCATATTAAAATACCATAAATAATATTTATCTCATAAGATTAATGGTATAATATTTCTTTAATTATAAAATCTCATCTCATATGTATAAAATATGCAATTATTAAAAAAAAAAAAAAATTATATATATCTAAGAAGAATCAATCTTGTTCTCTCACTATTTATGGAAATACAAAAAAGTTATTAAAATAACCAAGAAGAATCAATCTTCCTCTCACTATGACAAGATATAGCTCCCTCTTTCTATATCTATGTCACTTGTACTATCCCCTTCTCTTTTTTTACATATATGTATTTTCACAATGCTCTCTCCATACAAACTGATCTTTCTTGTTTCTTTTTATTTCTATCTATATATTTCACCCCTTGTTTTATATTTTTGAATCTTCTATGTCCTCTATCTCCACTCCTATCTTAAATCTCTCTCATTGTCCTTTTGTCTATATAAATATTATTTGTCCATTGTCTACATACTCTGGCCTCTTCCTTCCTATCTCCATCTCTACCTCTCTCACCCCCTACCCCTTGTCTCTCCCTCCTATCTTAATCCTTTCTCCATTTTATCTCTTTATCTATCTCTATCTCATTCTCTCCATCTCTCTTTAACTCTCTCTTCCCTATCTAGCTACCTTGTTCTCATTCATCTTTCTCTCCCTCATGTCACACCCATATCCTCATCTCTATCTTCAGCTCCTTACCCTTTTCCCTCCTCTTCTCTTCTTCTACCTCTCTCCCACTTTTCTCCTCCATGTCTCTACCCTTTTCATACCCATTTCCTTACATTATTCTCCTCCATCTCTATCCATATCTTTAATGTCTATCCCTATGTGAGTATTACCCTATCTCTATCTTATTACCCTTTCCTCTCTCATGCTCTTCCTTCCTCTGTCATGCTCGTTTATCCCTATTTGAGCATTACCCTATCTCTATCTTATTGCCCTTTCCTCTCTCAAGCTCTTTCCCATATTTTTGTCATACTTTTTTCCTCTTTCCCTCTTCCTATCTCCTATACTCATCTCCTTCCTCTTCTCCTTGTCACCATCTATCTCTTCCCATACTCAACTTCATCACAGGGCCTCTGGTAGCCGCATAGATTAGTCGTTATTGGACTTTTTCCTTGTGAGGACGGATACCCAATCATTTATGTGATGTCTCCTACTTTCTTATTCTTTTGTTGTGCTTGTTCTTTTGTGGACACTGTTTGGTGCTCCGTTTGTCTGCTTTTTCTTGGTGCAAGCTTCCAGTCCCATAGACCCACGTTGTGGTCTTTTGTTGGACATTAATAATATTATCTTATCTTATCTTATCTCCTACTTTTCTCCTCTATTCCTCTCCCAATTTCCCATACTCCTTTTCTTCCTCTTCTCCATCTTAATCTCGTTTCCTCTCCCCATCTCCCTAACTCATTTCCTTCCTCAACTCCATCTACTTCCATTGTATATCTTCATTCTCTATCTATACATTCATGGTCATCTCTCTCTCTCTCTCTCTCTCTCTCTCTCTCTCTCTCTCTCTCTCTCTCTCCCTCCCTCCATGGCTATCTCTCTCATTCTCTTTCTCCATCTATATGTACTACTCTTCTCCTCTATCCCTCTCCCCATCATTCATACTCCTTTCCTTCTCCTTCTCATATATTTTTATATTTTTCTCCTCTATCCATCTCCTCATATCCCATTATCCTTCTTCATTATTTTTCTATATCTTCATGACCATCTCTCTCTCCTTAGTTCCTTTTTCTCTCTCATACTCTTCCCCCACCTATCTCTCACTTTTACTCTCTCCCTTGCCCTATACCCCTCTCTATCTCCCTATATATATATATATATATATATCTTTCAATCTATCTCTATCTTTATCTTCATTTTCCATCTCTTTCTCTATCCATATCTTTATTTATGATCTATACCCTCCCTTCTCTATCCATATAAAGTCATTGTCCATCTATAGCCTTCCTTTCTCCATATCTATTTATTTGTATCTTACGATCTATCTATATCTCCTTACCCTTTCCTTCTCCTCCTCCATCTCTATCCATATCTTCATTGTCCATCTCTATCTCCTTATCCATATCTTTATTTGTCCATCTCTATTTCATTTCCCTTCTTTCTACCTCTCTTCCATATCTATCTACACCCTCCCTTTCTCTATCCATATCTTCATAACATTCTCTCTCTCATGCTCTTCCCCACCTATCTCTCATGTTTACTCTCTAAACTTCCCTATACTCATCTCTATCCTCCTCTATATATCTTTCAATCTATCTATATCTCCTTACTCCTCTCTCTCTCTCTCTCTCTCTCTCTCTCTCTCTCTCTCTCTCTCTCTCTCTCACTCATGCTTTTCTACCATGTATCTGTCCTAATTTTTTCCTCCAATCTCTATATGTATCTTCATTTTCCATCTCTTTATGTATCCATATCTTCATGCCAATCTATACCCTCCCTTCTCTATCCATATAGACTCATTATCCATCTATACCCTTCCTTTCTCAATATCTATTTATTTGTATCTTATGATTTATCTATATCTTCTTACCCTTTCCTTCTCCTCCATCTCTATCCATATCTTCATTGTCCATCTCTATCTCATTGCCCTTCTCTCCCTTCTTTTTACCTCTCTTCCATATCTATCTATACCCTCTCTTTCTCTATCCATATCCATCAATGCCATACCCATCTATACCCTCCCTTTCTATTTGTATCTTCTAATCTACATATATCTCCTTATTCTTTCCTTTTCCTTGTCTATCTCTATCCATATCTTCATTGTCCATCTATATCTCCTTGCCCTTCTCTCCTCTCTCTACCTCTCTACCTCTCTTCCATATGTATCTATATAAATCTATACACTACCCTTCAATAATTATTCTTCAACATTTCTCTTCACCTCCTCCATCTCTATCTATATCTTCATAGTCCATCTATATCTCCTTGCCCTTCTCTCCCTTCTCTCTATCTCTCTCTCCCATATCTATCTATACCATATCTCTGTCTTCCATATCTATCTATACCCAACTGCTCAACATTTCCTCTTCATTATCCATCTATATCTACTTTCACTTCTCTCCCTTCTCTCTACCTCTCTCTTTGATCTCTATCATCCACCCTACCCTTCCACATTTCTTTTCATTGTCTACCTCTCTCTTTCATGTCTATCTACACCCTACCCTTCAACATTTCTCTTCAGTGTCCATATATATCTCTTATTCTTTACCTCTCTCTTTGATATCTATCATCCACCCTACCCTTCAACATTTCTTTTCATTGTCTACCTCTCTCTTTCGTGTCTATCTACACCCTACCCTTCAACATTTCTCTTTGTTGTCGATCTATATCTCCTTTCTCTTCATTGTCCATCTATATCTCCTTTCCCTTCCCTCCCTTCTCTTTTGTATCTATCTAAACCCTACCCTTCAACATTTCTCCCAAGTCTCTCCTCTCTCTTTCGTATCTATCTACACCCTACCCTTCAACATCTCTCCCTTCTCTCCTCTCTCTTCCATAGCTATCTACACCCTTGCCTTCAACATTTCTCTTAATTGTCCATCTATATCTCCTTGCGGTTCTCTCCTTCTCTCTACCTCCCTCTTCCACATATATCTATACCCTACCCTTCAACATTTCTCTTCCATATCTATCTCTACTTGCCCTTCTCTCGCCCTGTCTTCCATATGTATCTATACCCTACCCTTCAACATTTCTCTTCCATATCTATCTCTCCTTGCCCTTCTCTCCCTTCTCTCTACCTCTCTCTTCCATATGTATCTACACCCTACCCTTCAACATTTCTCTTTTAGATCTCTCTCCTTGTCCTTATCTCGATTCTCTTTACCTCTCTCTTCCATATGTATCTACACCCTACCACCCTACCCTTCGACATTTCTCTCCCCTTCTCTCCCCCTCCTTATCTACCTGTACCATGTACCTTACCCTTCGACATTTCTCTCCCCTTCTCTCCCCTTCCTTTCTATCTGTACCTTGAACATTACCCTTCGACATTTCTCTCCCATTCTCTCCCCCTCCTTTCTATCTGTACCCTGTACCTCATCCTTCAACATTTCTCTCCCCCTCCTTATCTGTCTATACCCCTTTGACATCTGTCTCCCCTCCTCTCCCCCTCTTTATTTATCTGAACCCCTACGACATCTATCCCCATTCTCTTCCCCTCCTGTAGCCCTTCAACACTTCTCTCCCCCTCCTTATCTATATGTGCCCCTTCTACACTTCTCTCCCCCTCCTTATCTATATGTGCCCCTTCTACATTTGTCTCCCCTTCTCCCCCGTCTTATCTATTTGTACTCTTGACATTTCTCTTCCCTTCTCTCCCCCTCCTTATCTATTTGTATTCTTTGACATTTCTCTCCCCTCTCTCCCCCTCCTTCTATTTGTATTCTTTGACATTTCTCTCCCCTCTCTCCCCCTCCTTATCTATATCTTACCCTTCAACATTTCTCTCCCCCCCTTATCCTTATCTATATGTACCTTACCCTTCTACATTTCTCTCCTCTTCCTTATACTTACACCCCTCTCTGCCATTTCTCTTTCCCCCACCCCACCTTTTCTACTCTCTTCCTCCCCTTTCCCTTTATTTCCCCTTCCCTATCGTCATTGTCCATCTCTATCTCCATCACCCTTCTCTCCCTCATCCTCTTCCATATCATTTATCACTTCCCCCTCCCCCTCCCCCTCCCCCTCCCATGTATTTCCCCATTTATCATTTCCCCTACCCATCTCTTTCCCCTACTCATCTCTCTCCCCATGTATTTCCCCATTTATCATTTATCATTTGAACCTGCCCTCCCCCTTCCCATCTCATTTCTCTCCCATGTCCGAGTCTCTCTCTCCCATTTTTGTCAACATTCTCCCTAATTTTCTCACCCTCCCTAATTTTCACACCCAAGGTGGGAAGTAAGGTGGTAAGTAAGATGGGATTGATATAATTTAACTTAAGAAACATCCTTCCCTTTCAATTTCTTTTGGAAGAAAAAAATTAAAATACAAGAATGTTCCTAAAAAAATCTCTTAGGGTGCAGTCCCATGAGAGGGACTAGAAGATCCATTTTGAGTGAGTGATCCTATCAAACCAAAAACATTAATTGGAATCTTCTTCTCAAATGAAGCAGCAGCCCCCCTACTTTTTAGGGTGCAAAGCAGCAGCCCCTACTTTTTAGGGTGCAAATTTAAACGGGTAGAAAAGATGAGGGCTAGATAGAAATTGCCCGACCTTCTTGTGCCACTTGTCAATCATACCAATTTTCAATTTTTATCAATAAAATTTGTGAACATATTTATTTATTTAGTAAGTAAACTGAACTTGAACTTAAACTTTTTAAGGATAATTCCAATACAAAATTCATGGACCTCCCACTTTAAATTATTCCTAAAAAAAAATCTTTAGAGTACCCGCTCGGCTGAATATTTTTAAGAAGCCCCCGCTCATGGGGCCACACCCTTAGTTGCTTCACAAATTTAGCTAGCCCACCCCCATGTGGTCATAAACTAATTGCTCTGAAACTTTGTTGATCACCGGATAAAAACTCAGACACTCCTCCGACAAAAAGCAGAAATTAGAGGCTTATAAATTATATATAAATACAAGTATCAATCAAAAACACTTCTGATGAAGTGTGAGCCTTGCAAAATCCATACATATTCGACCTTAGTTACAACCCTAGTAGTGACGACTTTTTGCCTATACAAACAATTTTAAACATCATCGTTCGCCAAAACGCCTATTTATACAACTGTATCCTTGAGATAGAACGAGAGATGGACAAGATGCCAAGACAAACTCATCAATGTTAGTATATTGACAAGGGATGAAAGCCTGTGAAGTAGCTTCAACTTCCTGTTCAGTCGCACAATTCTGCTTTTCAAAACATTATCTTCACTTGTGCCGTCTGTATGATAAGCTATACCTGCCACATCAGTGCCTCTTCCTTCCTCCTTTTCAACCCTCAGCTTCTCAAACACCACCTGCACACAAACAAAGCATATAAATCCTCAAGGAAATATAAATACAAGTACATCAATTTCATAGTTGTATTCATGACGAATGATGCATACCTTGGTTGTTCTGGGCTCCAAGATGAGCAAGTTGGCAAGTGTGAAAAGAAGAGAAAAAAGGAGATTATAATCCACTGATCTCTGAATATCGGTGTCAGACTTGGAGGGATGTACGGCATGATGAGTGAGAAGACAGATTGACAAGCCAAAGGCCATGGTGTTGAAGTAAAGAGGGTACATTTTACTCTGGATCAAAGCAAACTGCTGCCTTGGAATTGTGGATGCCAGGACGTGCCCTGCCAACAGATTCACCCACACGGAGCTCCCAAATATTGTAGAAAACGCTAGCAAATGAAGTATCCTTGTTCCTACATTCATTGACTCCCGGGAGGGCAGCCGTTCGAACCTTGAGGGCAACCAACGCGACTGCTTAGAAGGACCATCGGTGAGATTTATAACAGCGTCTCTCAAGAGGTTTGCGGTTCGAGTCTCAACATCCTTGGCATTTTCAGGTAACAAAGAACCATTACTGGACTTGCGATAGGCTTCGTCCATGGCCTGCCTGAACTTTTCAATGGCGACTTCTCCGGCATGTCTCAAAGCCCGCTGGATTCGAAGGTTTCTTTCACGATTCTCAGCATCATCAAATTCCTTGCCGTTCTTTCCTCCGGATGTGAGATCCTTTGCAGAATCTTTGCCCTTTGTTGCATCATAAGTCTGCTTCGCGCCATTTTTAATTTTCTCGCCTACCCCTGCAACTCTGCGCTTCACAGAATCAAAAGCCTGTTCTGCACTCTCCTTAATTTTGTGCCCGGTGCCGGAAACTCTACCTTTGGTAGAGTCGTAGGCCTGACCAGTACTTTCTTTAAAGATCTCGCCGGTGTCGGAAACTTTCCCCTTTGCGGAATCGTAAGTTTGCTCTGTACCTTCTTTGATTTTCTCGCCCGTATCAGAAACTTTGCCTTTGGCGGAATCAAAAGTTTGCTCTGCACCTTCTTTGATTTTCTGCCCCGTGCCGGAAATTTTGCCTTTAGCAGAATCGTAAGCCTCCTCAGCACTTCCTTTGATTTTTTCGCCGGTGCCTTTGGCAGAATCATATGCATCATTCACTTTTTCCTTCACCGCCTGGGAGCTTCTGGTTAAACCTTGTTCCGCTTTCTCAAAGGCTGTGTCTCTGGTTAGCTTGGCCGACTCTAGATTTTCTCTGTATCTCTCTTGAGCTTCATCTTTTAAAGTATTCATTTTCTCCCGTTTCTCTGCAGCTGCTTCTCTCAATCTTTGACTGGCATCTTTTAGGCTTTCCCCTGCCTTGTTGATATGTTCTCCAAAAGTTCTCGCATTAGCGTCCTCCCTGGTAGATTCAGGGTTAGAATCTCCGTAAAGGCCATATAACGCTGTATTTTCCTCAATCATTAGACCTTGCCCTACTTTAGGAAGATGGAAAGAGGCTTCATGGTACCTGTCTTTCAAATGCTCTTTCGCACCGACCGCTGCATCTTTAACGGAATTCACCGCTTCAGAAATCTTATCCTTTCCAGCAGTGTACATTTCTTCAGATTTATTCTTAACATTCCCTTCCGCCGTCTCATCTGTACTTGTGTCTTTCTCACTCCCTGCCAAGAAGTGATGTCAAATTACAGGATATGATCCAAGTGTTCTCAAAGATATGAATTTCTTCAACGGCAATATACAATATTGAT
This sequence comes from Cupressus sempervirens, assembly GCA_028749045.1. Lineage (NCBI taxonomy): Eukaryota > Viridiplantae > Streptophyta > Pinopsida > Cupressales > Cupressaceae > Cupressus > Cupressus sempervirens. The sequence continues at coordinate 614,552,877 of CM053793.1, read as the reverse complement.
ATGAAATTGTAAAATTTACGGAAAAATTTATACGAAATGCATAACCTAATTTCTTCAACAGCAAAATACAATATAGATATGAAATTATAAAATTTACAAAATGTTTATACGAAATGCATAACCTAACTGATCTTGAAGATATGAATTTCTTCAACAGAAAAATACAATATTGATATGAAGTTATAAAATTTATAAAATGTTTGTACTAAATGCATAACCTAACTGATCTTAAAGATATTAATTTCTTCAACAGAAAAATGCAATATTGATATGAAGCTATAAAATTTATAAAATGTTTGTACGAAATGCGTAGCATAACTGATCTTGAAGATATGAATTTCTTCAACAGAAAAATGCAATATTGATATGAAGTTATAAAATTTATAAAATATTTGTACGAAATGCATAACCTGACTCGTCTATATAAATCTCTTCAACAGAAAAATACAATATTGATATGAAATTATACAAATTCACAACAATCGAGAAGAAGAATTTTAACAGTAATTTTATTTTCAAGTTTTTCTGATATACTTATGGAATAAGATGATAATATACAAATTGTTCGTACAGTAAGAGAAGATTGAAAATACGAATAAAAACATCACAGTTTCTTACGAACACAAAATAATTGCAAGAACAAAAAGTTTAAAGGAAAAAAATTACAATGACAATTTATTCGTTTCTACAAAAAATTGAAAATAGCTTTTAATTTTCCTTAATCCTCAAATACTTCGGAAATTAGGGGACAACGAACAATTTGTTTCTACATTATATAAAAGACTTGAGAACCTTTCCAACACAAAATAACTGAAAAAAAATTCAAGCGAAAAATACGATAAAGATTCATTCATTTCAAAAACAAATTCAAGGCTTATTTCATTTCTTTTCTGAATCGTCAAATACTTCTGGAATTAGACGACGAGAAACAAATTGTGTGAACAGTACACAGAAGACTGAAAATAGAAATACATTCTTTCGAACACAATTATACGAAAAGATTAAGGAAATAAGAACAAAGACGATTCAAGGAGGGACATGACATACCGGGATGATGCAGCACAGAAGAAGCTTTGTCCTTCACCTTTCCCGCGGTAGATTTAACAGTATCCTTGGTCTTGTCAGCACCGCTTTTGATAACATGGACAACTTGCTCACCGGCATTCTCAACCTTGTGAGCGCCTCTTCCGACTACATTGGCAGCCTTTTCAGCAGCCTCCTCCACTTGAGAAGCCGCGTTGCGAATATTGTGTCCTGTCAGCTCGGCATAATCCGCAGCAGTGTGAATGGCGTCTTGAGTGCCCTTCTTTGCAGCGTCCAGAACTCCTTTTCTTTCATATTCCACAACAATAACTCTGTGCCCTTCACTCACTAAAACCTTCGGTTCCTCTGGCTTTACACTGCCCTGATGAACAGGCTCTGGCGACCACACTCCAGCAGTCACCAACGACAGCAGCACCAAACTCAAAGCCGCCGCATTCAGCATCTCAAATATTTGCGTTAACCTATTTGCTCAGAATATCAGTCTAAAGATTTCTTCTAATCTCAAACATTCTCATTGTTCAATGTTTTCTTCTTCTGGCTTCTGGATCTGTGTAATGACATGGTTGTTCGATCTAAAGCTTCCATATTTCTTCATTCTTCTGGTTACTGTTGCTCATGGTGCTGTGTTCTCTGAAACTCGACACGTTTGTTGACATTTGACAAGTGTCCATGGTTTCGTCCTTATCGAACAAGTGGAAAACCGGATAAACCACTACTTTTCCACGGCTTCCAAGATTGAGCTTATACGTGTTAGGGAGGGCGGCCATGTAATTATGGAAAATATTTTATGGCTCTTATTATATATATTAAAAAAAAAAAGGAAATATTAGGCCTAATTCATTTTTTTTGTGATGTTGCTATCAGGATTTAACTGTGTTCATTGACCCATGTTTCATGAGGGAGTGGCTTAAACATCACACACTAAGCTTAATTCCTAGACCAAAAGTGTTAAATAGTCAAAGTTGACTTATTTTTCCCAAGCTTAATCCTTCCCTTAGTGTGTTTCATGAGTAGTGATTCAACATAAATCCAAATAAATGGAACACTTAGCACTCATTGGATCTAGGTGACTTATCATTTTTTTATTACTAGCACTTGTACTCGGAGGTTCAAGTGTGAGGCCGATTTTTTATGCTACACTCTTCATTTTGATTTTTGATTTAAATTTATTGTCAATTTATAATGAATTGAAGCTTAAGTAAAAAAAAGAAAATTTCAAGATAAAGACATAAATGTTAGCATTCATATTTGTCTTTGTATTGTATCAGTAAATGATATGTGAACACAACAAGTTAGGAGAATAGTGATAACTTGAAATTTGTACCTATTCAAGTTGTTAATCCACGTCATAATTTATAGTCAATTTTGATTTTCCCACTTGAAAAAATCCCCATTCTTCCCATGCCATGCCAAGTTTGTATATTAACTATGGGAAATGTCCATTTTATGAGGAGGGAAGTCAATTCGGTGCTCTTTTTGTGATCTGGCACCCCTTTGCAGAAGATTGTGAAGGTTCTAAAATGTCAAAGTTTGATTTGGATTTAGAAAATGGTAAAAACTAACCATATTAAAAAAAAAACGTATGTTTGTTAATTGATATTTTTTACCATAAGAGTAGTGCTCTACTTGCAAAATGGAACTACAACTATGCAAAATAGTACAAGAAATAAAACAAGTTCTTTTTCTAGATTCAATCATGTGTTTCTTTTTCTAGATTTGATTGTGTGTGTTTTTTAATGTCACTATTTTTTATCACACTATGTCATAATCAACGTGGGCATGCATTTATTTAGTACAAAAATATATTAAAAAATAGTTGGTTACATAATATGTTCGAACGTCTGAACTAGGAAAAAGTAGTTACTAAGAAGCCAGGATTTAGATCCAAAATTTACAGTGTCTATGTTTTACATGAGAGAGGAGTACCTAATGACTGATTTCTTTACAAGAAATAAATTTATACACTAGTTTGGTTAGTCTATAAAGATTTTGTTCCATACAAGTTCCAACAAATTCTAGAATGTACGTCGGAGTACATGAGAACTTCCCATGTTGAAGTGTTTGTTGTATCTTATTTTACATTCAAGGATGCAATATTTATCTAGTGCCTGATATGCGATGTCAAGTCGTTGCATAACTATTTCAATTTCCTCTATCTCATTGTCCAATAGGCTTTGTGTAGAGGCATTTTCTTGTTTGAGTCCCCTTAATATTTCTTGGCGATTAGTACTAATATTTTTGGTGAGTTGTTTGATATGTTTTTCATGTGATCCCATACAATTTATGGTAGTAGAACCCATTGTGGAGGCCTCTTCTTGAAGTGAAATAGTGCTCAAATGGAAGTGATATTGCAAGGTACATATCTGTCTACCATGTTGGGTAACCTACATGCACCCATTGATATAGTTATATTGCATAATCAATACAATATTAATTGAAATTACTACTTCAATGTAAGGTACATAATCAGCAAGAATATATTTCTGAAAATGTAAAGAAGTTCATTATTTGGATAATGTTATTGGACAGAAATCAACAAATTGAAAACTTGTAGCATTTCTTTTCTACACTAAAATAATCTTTACTTCCCCAAGAGGGCATCTATTGAGTAGTAATTTACCTTTCTTGGCATGTAATCTTCAACAAGTTCATTTGTTATTAAACATATTATTGAATGTATATTGGCTTATCTGTAAAATGTTGGAATGTACTAAATGTCGAATGTGGCTAATCCAATTCTATGAACAAAGTCAATCGTTGAGGCAAAAAATTGATAATCCACAACAAGTGTAGAGGCTTACTCCACATTTATTAGAATAAAACTATATCATTGTGTACACCATCAGAAGAAAAGAATGAAACTTAATTTCGACATTGCTAATAATCATTTTGTCAAAATGGAGAACATATTCATAGTGAAATCTATAAAATAAAATCAAATTTTAAGCTTTCTTTTGTAAAAAATGAGAACTTGATGGCTATATTGGTGTCATTAACAGTGGTTGTGGGTCCCTTAGTGCATAGTTTTCATTGATTAAATCTAAAGCTACAATAATATTATTTTCTAATTTTTACCTTGTTTAATAAATAGAATGTATTTTCCAATCAGGTGTGTTCTGTCTCAAACATATGCATGTGGCTAAACTCAGCCTAAATAAAAATAACAAATTAATGGACCAACATACCTCAAGAAACCTGCCCCCTAAATTTGCTGCCTAATCAAGACAAATTGGAAAATATATTTGATATGATAAAAATGTCATTTGTATGATGGTATTAGATGAAAATCAACTCAACCTTTAAATAGAAATGGCAAATGAATGGACCAACATACCTTCTCAGAAAACCTACTGCCTAATTAGGACAAAATGATAAAAACATTTGATATGATAGAAATATCATTTTGTATGATGGTGTTAGCTGAAAATAAACTTAGCCTAAATAGAAATGACAAATGAATGGACCAACATACCTTCTTAGAAAATTTGTTGCCTAATCAAAACAAAACAATAAAAACAATTATTAATAGAGGAAAATGGTGGTAGCAAAGGTGATTTTGTGAATAATGTATACTGAACAAGAACATTGCAATTGATTGGTGTTGTGTGTTTAAGAGTTGAATCTTTCCAGTAAATATAATTTTCTTTGAAAGGAAGAGAACTCTAATTTTTATATTTAATTTGTCTTGCTATACATGCACTTGTGTTGTTTGCCACTATTTTAATTTACAAGTTGGTGGTAGAAATAGAACCAAAGCCACTTATAGATTTTGTGCCCTTCAGTACGAGGAACTTGAAATGTTATTGTAAATCTACAACAATCAGATTTGCTTCAGTTTTAGTTTAATCCTCAATATACAACTATTGGATTTTCTTTAAGTTTTAATTTAATCCTATATCTACAAAAATTAGATAGTGAAATAGAAAATAATTAGTAACAGGATTTGAGAGATTTAATTTAATGTTAGATATCAAGTCCAATGGAAGTTGGGCTGAGATCATTTTTATACTATTTGGCTTTTAGAAGGATTTAAATCTTAATAATTAGCTTGCATAAATGGAAGTTAGCTACAAGATGATTTTGATGATTTCATCTTGTTTATTTTGATGGATTTAGTTTGCTTTGAAAGGTCTATGCATAAAGACTTTGTATGTTAGATCAATAAGGGTCATCTTAGTTTTTTTGGGATAAATATGAACACTATTTAGGTGGATTACAATAGATGGAAATAATAAAAAATGATTGTGGAATCAAAAATGAAAAATACTCAAATTGTAAGCCATACATTTTTGCAATATTACAAATAACAAATAAATAACTCTAAACAACATAAGTTCTATTTTATTTGGAAATTTGTTCCATTACAAACCACAATGCCCTCACCTTTATTCGAGGGCTAAGTTGTAAGCATTGTACAAGATTTTTCTCTAAAAATAGAATAGCTATAATTTATTTGTGAAATAAAACAAAGTCAATGTAGAACCAACTATAGCAATTCTAGAAGATTGGTTGTAAATGACAACATATTGAAGAAGCCTATTTTCTCTCCAAATTGTGGAAGGCATTGCTAGAACTACTGTTTCAAATCATATGCAGCTATTATTGATGTTCATGTATCTCCCGCAATGCTGAAACATAGATGATCACTGACATGAACACATTGACAAAGCTAGCTTGTTGTGTAGCTTATTTTGAAATAATGTAGCATGCAACTAGTAGGAATTGTTGCAAAGATTCTCCATTTCCAAAATAATAGACCTTTATCATCTTGAAGCAACTACAGGATAACTATATTCTCATCCTCAATTACTAAGAATACTACCAAAATAGAGCAACCATATTCAACTGTAAAAGATCGATAATTCTTGTTTGTGACTATGGTTCAAAATGGGAACTCATCTATTCACACTTGAGTAAAACTCTTATCATGGATTTTAAAACCCAGTACAACAATTGGTCACCTACTCCAAAAAAGAACTTTGCATTGAACCATGTCATTGTAATACATAAAAATTTTCAGATCTATTGAAGATTGGAACTTTGGTTGCCACTAGCCTTGGAAATAGTGATAAATTTGTATAGAAACATTAGACGCCCACCTCCAATTGTTGGTTTTTTTTAGTACTAGGTAAGGCTCTCCATTTCTTCCTTTACAATTCCTATGAGCTTGGAATGTAGATCTAGTTGTACCTCGATATAAATCCTCCTAAGTCAGTTGTAGATGTATAAATGTGAAGGGAATCTTACAAGTAATCTTCCTAGAGAAGCTAATAATATAAACAATAGGGAATTTTGATTGCCTAATAAAGAGAAAGGTATTATAATCCACTTTTGCATAGAAAAAAAATAGGGAGTACATAATCCTTCAACATTAATGAGAAGCAAGCATGGGCTAGAGTGAGAAAGTGAAGAAAGGAAGGTATGGGATGACATAATTGTGTTCCATTCTATAGATACTAAATGAGATGAGCAGATCAAATGTAAATCTAGAAGCTTTCTAAATATGTGTTCTTGTAAATGCACTGTTAAAAGAGGTAGATGAATTTTGTATTTTTCATGTTCTCTTATTTGAAGCTCAACTATCAAAATGTTTATGTCATCCATTTTGTTGACTTAATTATATTTTGGAGAATTAACTGAAAATATCAATTAAGAACTAATTAGACACATAAATTACAAAAATATTTTTTGTTGCATAATAATGTACAATTGAATGCAAATAGAGACTTTGTACCCCACTTATACAATCCATATGCATAAACTTGCCTTGAAAATAAAAGCCTAGTTTTCAAAATTTGTGGAAAATTAGAAGAATAAGAATAGTATAAGCTCATCAATATTAACTAAAGAGCTAATATGTGAAAGATATTAGTAGATTCTCCTAACTACACAAAATATAAATGCTAACATGAAATAAACTAGATGGGAAAGGTAGAATAACAATATACAATTACTAAGTAATAATGGTGCAATGTTAGCTTATAGTCTTTGTTGAGAAGATGAGTGTAAATGCTCACTGAGTAAAGTAGGACTAAGTGCACTCTCCAACATCTATCATGGCATATAAATTTTTTGGATAAAAGAGTGTGCATAATTAAAGGGAAGTATATTAACTTTTAGAGAATGCGACTTTTAATTTATGTCATTTAGGGCCATAGAACTGTACATGTAACACAACAGGGTTGCTAGGAAAATATATACATTCAACTATATTTCTTCTGCTAGGTGATTCAAAATTACATTAGAAAAATTTGGGTTTTGATTATTTACATCAAAAGAGTGTTTAATGTAGACTATCGTAGCAACTAAAGGGTTATAGAGAAAGACTCGCAACAAAATAATTGATGGCACATGTAGACATTGTGGGCATCCATATAATTACTTGATTGTCAAAGGATACCTATTGAAAAAGGAAGAATTTGTAAGATATTATTGATTATGGCAGTAGTTCGAAAGGAACAAAATCATTTAATTGACTTGAAAACAAATTTATGAGAAGCATATTGATAATATTAATGAACTCTACTCAATAGATCTAGCATATTTACTAAAGAACAAAGGTTGTTGAGTTTATTGTCCATTGACACAACTTTTGTACAATTGCACAACTAACTTTCAAGAAAGAGACATGCTTTGAAGTCGCGCTTCTTTATTTATTCATAGTATTGTGTATGGATGGTTTTGCATTCTAACAAGCCTCTGAAAGATGAATACTAGTTGGAGATGAAGGTTATCTGAACTCTTAACTCTAGATAGGGTTGTGAATGTTAAACCTTGCCTTTGTTTCCTACCAGTGTCGATCATAGCTTTTTATAGGGTTAGTCCCTAAGATTTGTGTATTGTCATTTCCCATGCATTCTAATTGGTAGTTTCCTTCATCTATCTGGAGATATAGGTGTTATTGGTACCAATGTGGGTTCTGCAACATTTCATAGTGGCCCAACATATTTATCCATTTTTGCCACTACATATAATGGGAGATTAGGTGGCTTAACCTCGACACTATAAACAATGTGTACTACCTTACCTAGTGCTCCATTTACAATTCTTACCTGGGTGCATATATTCATTGTTAACATGATTTTTCAACCTTTACAAAGTAACACTTGTGTCTCTAGTTGTTCATCCTGTGGACTAGTATTAATTGTAGGCCTTGTTTTTGTTGCCAAGCTCAATGCCACTAGGAGGTTTAGTTGTTTTAGCATCTTTTTGTTGTGGAATTTGACCAAGTCATTAGTAGCAAATAAGTGTGTTGTACTTTCAAATTCCTCCCTTTTAGTTAATGAAATTTTCATATAGCCACATGTAATTAGGAGCTCCCAATCTATTTGTGTTGCAGTTGCATTCTGTATGTCTTTTATTGTCTTACAAAATTGCTTTTTTTGATCTGAATCTCCTTGCTAATGATACAACATTTTTAAGGTGAAAACTATCATAAAATTTTCCCATAATAATCATGCTCTTGCATGAGCAATGTAAATATGCCTATCCATTACAAGTGGTAATTATGCAAGGTCTCCAAACAAGACTATGGAGACACCACCAAGATATAGGTGACTCTTGTATGGAAATGCTTGACGCAACTTGTTATCGATCTTTAGTAACAACTTTGGGCCAATAAAACTCATCTCATCAATGAGGATGTATCTTATGCTCTTCAACTCCTCTTGAAAGATTGTCAATGCTTGGCCCTATAATGGTTGCATCTCCTTGATAGGAACACATAGTATAGAGTGTATTGTTGTTGCATGTATGTTGAATGTGGCTACTCTAGTTGGAGCAAGTGTGAGAAGTTGGATTGTTTGTTGTCGTGTGTTCCCATTTAGTACAAATCTTATATAAATAATCAAGTATGATTTCCCTATACCTGTTGTTCCTCTTTTGATCATGTATAATAGTATGATAGGGGTACATTTACTATGGCTAACAATTATGTCCAGAGCTTATATCTGCTGATTGGATAATGCATGTACATGGTTGTCACTACACAATAGCATGTCTATGGTCGATGAACCCTTTTTTGTAATCTCTATAAACTTTCTTTCTATTTGGTGAAGGTGGGGAGGCACTATGTTTTGGTCTCATCGATTATTGTTATCAAAATCATGCCTACCAAGCATGTCAATGTCATTGTAGTGATTATTTGATGTTGGTCCCATTTGTGATAGCATTTCCCATTCATTGATCTCAAGAGTGTCATTGTTGGTAGTATCGTTATCTTCTTCAGCTTCTACATCCACATTTGTCATTACCTCTAAAGCAAGATGTTAGATGTGCCAAATAGTGTAGTTCATTACATTCATTTCTTGCCAATTTCTTTCAATCTCATCCTTTACGAGGCCCACATCATGCTCAGTGTAGCAGAAATGTTTGTATAGGAGCAATTCTGTCCAACAAAATATTTTGAATTGGTCTGAGTCTTTCCTTGGAATGCTATAAAATTTGGGGTGTACACAAATGATAGCTTCAACTGGTATTTTTCTCCGTTGGCTTTGTTTGTGCTTTGTAGAGTAGGTAAATAACCTTGCAAAATCAAGCAGTGTCAATGTCTTTAACTTGGATGGTCATTTCATCTAGCTCTATATGTAGTTATTCTCTACTATTGTGGTATTTGTTGTCCTTGTTATTTTCTGGAGTACTTTTCTACCCATATTTAGGGAGGCAAAAGGGTGACTGCATTCTATAAGCAACAATTTCTATAGCATGTCGCATGTTTCTTGTGCTCCCACATCACACTCTACAATTATCTCTACCATGAATTTTCTATATGTGGTTAGTGATGGAGTATCTAAATGTTGGCTTGCTCACATCCTTGATAGCATATTTGTGCATGTTTTTGACATCCTCTCTTCTTTTGCGACATACTTGGTTATGTATTTGAGGACTAACTCTCTTGAAATAATAGGCTGGCAATCTATGATGGGCCTCTAGATTTGAAGCATTTGTTGGTTATAGATGTTTAATCTTTCATCATTTCTTACAGGTTTATACTTCTTATTTCTTGTGCTATCACATGTTAGTGTTGATGTAGGTTGCTCATTCCAAGGAACCTTATAATGATATTCCACTCTTTTTTCTTTCTTACGAAGACATGCTCCATCAGTGCACTTTGTATGCCTTTGGACATGATTCACAAGCTCTTCATAGCCTTTGGAAGGGTCCACACACAATATTTCCACTATGTCTAGCAAACATGGATTGTCATGTGGCGATCAAAATATTGTATTACTTTTTTGATTTGCCTTCTAGAGATTCCATGTTGATACAAATGTATCAAAGAATTTTCTTTCCCTATCCATCTCTGTGTTGTTATCCCAATTGAGTTTATCAACAACTGGTGCATTAGGAAGCCAAATAAACCTATGCACATGTCATGTACCTCTACTCTATCATTCAGTCCTATACTAGCAGTCCTTTATGTCTAGCAATTTTTGGATAACCTCTTCTCGAAAGATCCAAAACTATTGATGCAAGTAAAGTGATGTGGTGTGAGGATTATTGATAATATTTTCTAAGCATTGACTATTGTATAATGTGGTTGTTGGTGTTCCAGTAGCGAAGATTCATTTGAGATATGGCCATTTGTATCAGCTGCACTTAATGTGAAGAATAGGGAAGGTGGGCCCAACTGATGGATTAGGTCTTTCAACTATAAATGTCCTATATTCCAATATGGTCTAGTTCATCTAATTGAGGAGCCAAAGTGCATAAGCTCATTTGCAATTTGTGTATCTAGTACATCCTGTAGGTGTGTCCAAAGGTCTTCAATAGTAGTTGGTATATTCTCCTCTACATTCCAATTTTTAAAAATAGTTGCAATGCCTTGTGTATAGTGATGTAACATGAGATTATATATCAAGTATCAAAATCAAGGATGCCTTCCAAATCTTTGGTTGTGAAATCACAATAGGTGTACAACATACTCATGGAGTTCTACATGGCTCAATTGTGCCTCTATGAATTGGGCAACTCTAGTTAGAAAGAGCGTTAGAAATAACATATCAAGTAAACCTTCCATGTTGTATTCATTTATCGAGCATGATCCATATTAGGCCAACGTATTGTATCATCTTTGGGATCATCAAGATGTAAGGTGTGATGTATCGTCTCAAGGTTGCGATGTGCATTTGGCATTTTGTTGATGAATAATGATGTGTGGGTTTTATTAATTGTACTTTGGTCTTCATCTGCATCTATCTCATTTCCAAGAATGAGAAGATCATATTTAGTTTCAATGGTGGTCAACATGGCTAATACATCTATTCTTCGTTCTAGTAAGGCAAGTAAACATAGTGCATCTACAGTTACATAAGAGTAGTATGGATCATATTCTATCTTATATAGGAGTGCATCTTTGACATGGCTTCTACTCACAAAGTAGTCATAACATTTTGTTTGACTATGTTGTTTCCATACGATGAGCACATTAAACTCTATAATTCTACGTGGCAAGGCATTTACTACACTTCTAATGTCTTGTGTAAAGTTAATGGTATGTCCGTGGTATTTATATTGTCTTCCAAACACTTGTTCCTTTTATGATTAGGCTAATTCTAGCAATTAGAATTTCTTCAACCTGTGTTAATATGCCTAGAACAATGGGTTTCTCACCTAGGTCCATGTTGTTCAATGCAAAGAACTATTGCATGCCTGCTTGTTTGGAACATCTTCTACAAGTAGGTCACAAGGTAGATGTTTGGAGGGCCATACTTGAGTAAGTTTCATTGCATACCATGCATCTTCGTAAGATTGATAGTTCATTGATCCTTTTCCTAAACCTCCATGCTATAGATGTATGGTTTATATAGTCACTTTGAGTTGGTTAGAACATTGGTAGCACTTGTAAAGTAGCATGTGGTTGGGGAGGACTTGATGGAAAACTTGAATGGTTTTTCATGTTATCAATAACCTATGCACTAATTTCATGTTCTTTGCAACATACATGATAGCATTGCTTTCTTGTAGAGTCTTTGAGGCACTACATCTAGATTAGTTCTGGGTGGTTCTGAATGTGCTCTACTCTCTTTTCATGCCTATGAGCTAGTATCTCATCTTTGTGGAGAGCATAATATTGTTGATCCCTACTTCGTTGATCCTCTCTAGTGAGCTTTATTTGTTGATTATATGTTTCTCGTTCACATGTCCATTTGTTCCCTATTGTAAATAGTAATCTTGAATTATATCCCCAACTCTAATAATGATACTAAACATCATGAAGAGCATAGCACCAATAAATATTATAATCCTTCAATCTAAACCTAATGCTCAGCGTAATATTAATATAGGACAAAATATTGATACAAAAATTATACTTGTCCTAAATAAAATATTAGAAAAAGACTATAGCAATAGGAAAGATAATTTAGAATAAAGTAAGAAAGACAACTCAAACGAAATTAAAATCAATATGTTATGTATATGATATACTAAAATACACATGAAATTTTAAAGGCTTTCGGATTTTTGCATGTTAATCATGCCTAGTATTATACCTAATCATGCCTAATATTACCACTTTGATATAAGTGGTTCCCTAAAACTAGGGTTTAACCAACTTAGAAATATAGATTATTTTATAAATATTAAGATTAATAAATAAATATTTTCCTATATTATACTTGAACGTATGACAACTTTTTCAAAAAATACAACACTAGTATTTTGTAAGTTGTCCATATCAACTTGAAAGGTAAATGACAACTTTTAAAAAAAATTAGCGAACATTGAAATAGAAATTATGCATTGAAATGGAAGGGAAGCGAAACATTTATATTGTATTTAGTACATAAGGCATAACAATCCAATTGGAGATATCAAAATGGAGTTTGCTAAGATACAAAATTATAGTAATACATAGCTTTTGCCTATGTTTACAATTATAGTCTCTAAGTCCTATAATGTTAGGTCACCAAATTACAAGAAGGAAATGGAATAATTACATAGACATGTTGTCGTGGGAATAACAATGTTATGAATCCAATTATTGCATAGATTCTTTTGTCTCTGGGTGTAGAACGTCAAACCAATAAAGAAGCTCAAATATGCATCGTTTTAGCGTAGAGTTGCCTGTAGTAGGATTGACTATTGGATAAAATATGTGATCTATCTATGTCCATGTTGGCATTTACTCCATAGAAATTATTCTGATTCTCTCATCAAGTAGTAAGGATAGATAGACCCCCTATGGGGCCCTTCTTTGTATGATATGAACTGAACCCAAACTGCAATCTAAATAATTTTCCATGGTAGTGTAAGCATCATATACCCAAAGTACTCAGTTCGAGCACTCGCAGCATTTGTTCCAACCATATTTATCCATTCCTAACCAATATATAGGCATTCTCTAGTTCAAATGCTATGGATGTTGGTTGGAACCATATCTCACCCAAAGCATAATGTGTGCATATTAGATTACAGGTATTGTACCTAATCATTTTTTACATGTCTAGATCCATAAACATATGGTCCAAATTCCATTGTAATGGTGATTGGTATATGATTAAACCCCTTTCAGTCAATAGGCACTGTGCAGTCATGTGTGCACATATTTCTTCATTGTGAATTATGTACAGATCTACATGATCGAAGAAGTCATCTATCACAATTGTCCTGCACCTCAGCATATCTGGGCAATAGATTATTATAAGTTCAATTCTCTTTGAGATTTTGTACATCAGAAATATTTTATGTTTACCATTACTTTCACTGAGTATTGAAGTGCAAAATAATTTTAATAGTCAATCATTTATACATGCTTGGTAGGAAACTACGAGTACTATGTATCTAAAATTTTGTAGATATCGTTTCTCTTTTATGTCCTATTACTTTCTATAAGCACCGAGATAACAAATAGTTGCTATACTTATTCATTATTATTTTATAAACGCAATGTACTGTAACTTCCAAAGACTGTCATTTAGTCTAATTTCACCAGTAAAATAATAGTGACATATAATAAGGCATGGTAGAATAGTTACATAAAAAAAAACCATGATGACTAAGGAGGAATTGGATTTATGAGTACAATCGTTAACTGAGACTTTGTTTAAAGCATCGAGATACAATAAGCTCCAAAGATTATCCTTTAGTGTTATTTCCTCACAGCAATATCGGAGCCATATGAAATAAAACATTAAAAAATGAATTCAATTTATAAGTGTAGTTTATAAGGTATGATTTTCTCAAGATTTGAAGCAAAATGAACATGTTAACAAGACATTATTTATTCTGTACAATCATGGATATCGAAGATGGAATAGCCTATGTTTGGCTACTATATAGTTGTGGAAATAGAAGATGGAATAGAGTGTGTTTCAGTAATGTATAATTGTGGATATACAAAATAGGATGCATCATTCTTGAGTACTATACAACTGTCAATATATATTATTGGGTAGCTTACACCTCGTGATGGCTATTTGTACACATGTCACTAATAGCTTTCAGAAGTTTGTCACTCTCACCCACAAAATATACAAGTTTGATGTGATTGGCTATTAATTTAATTCAATCTATGTTATTATATGTGTCCTTGCAAATTAGATTGAACACATAGTATTTGTTCAAGGCATGTCTTATAATGCATTGAGAGAAGTGCTCATCCTATTGCAAAGACTCGATAGAGCATAGTTCTTTCACGGGGATACCAAGCAACTGAGTGGGAACCTCATCAAATGAAATGACACATAATGCATCAGTATGGTCTTGGATATTCATTTGAAGAAGGTATCTATAGTCAGAATGACTCAAATTGCACTTTGAACAGAGCCACTTACCATCTTCATCTTTGGTGAGCTTCTTGTTACACAAATGTTCCCTAGTTTTGGTTGGGCAAGATGGATAATAGAGGTCATCTTGCTTGATAGTTAGTATAGTGGCCTTTATGGTGCAGTAAAGAGGTTTAGTGATATTTTCCATCTTTTTTCAAATTTTTAAGATTGACATCCTTTCTATATGCATCCCTAAAGTTGCACTAGTGGTAGCAACTATTTCTAGGCCTGCTCCAATTTCACTATACCGACTTTAGATTACCCAAGCCTCTTTAATGTCTTAAGCCTCTTAAATGTCTAGGTCTATCATTAAATTTCTAGCAGCTAATGTTGACACAACTTTTCCATGATAGTAACCAACACGACCATTCTTTAGTGCAATGACAGTTTCTTGATCTTGCTAATACTATAGATAGATTTGGTTGCCCTCCTTGCCTACTAGTTGCCCCCAAAGAGTGAGATCTATAGTGGTGGCATACTTATCCAAGAGTCTTATAGCATGATGTTGATGATGACCCTACAAATGTAATAACTCCATTTATGTCAATATTTGCATTATCAC
The DNA here is from genome assembly GCA_028749045.1 of Cupressus sempervirens. Taxonomy (NCBI): domain Eukaryota; kingdom Viridiplantae; phylum Streptophyta; class Pinopsida; order Cupressales; family Cupressaceae; genus Cupressus; species Cupressus sempervirens. The sequence continues at coordinate 614,537,502 of CM053793.1, read as the reverse complement.
TCATATCTGCAATGTGAGTGATATGTGTAAAAAGGAATTGGTGGCTTGGGATGGTATGGTCATCTTGACAGGGGCATACCTTTGATTCCTTTAATAAGATTATCTCTAGTCCACTATTTATCTTGTTATATATTTTATTGGTTTTCTTTACATCTCCACTTGAGATTGTTTACATCGTAGCCTTCTCTATATTTGAGAAGTGTAGGTCTACAACCTCATTGAAGCTTGTGACATGGGTTTCTAATCCCTCACTATCTATTATATCAAAGCTAGACACCTATACAAGGCCTCTTTGGTTTGTGTGTTGCCTCTTCTCTCCCTTACTTGTAACACACAATTTTATCATCCACCTAGTTTGTTATGGATTTAAGTTCCTTATGGGTGTAGGTATATTTCCTCTTTGAGCTACTATTGTTAGAGTTGATATACCAAAACATATCCTTTGACAACTTGTGGGGGAAATTGTTGTTTGGACCATTGGGCCTTGTACATCTTCTTTTAGAGACTTGGGATGGCCAATGAGTTCATGGTTGGTTTCTACAATCTCAATGTCCCTATCACCACCCACCTATATAGTTAGCATATATTAGAATATGTGTATTATAGGGTGTCATACTTCAAAGTGTACAGAGTGCACTATTTTTATAAGGAGGTCCATTTGCACTTATTGTGACCTAGTTGTTGATAATTTGTTATACTTCTTTAGTTGTAATATTGTGCCAATTTACAATTTGTGCTCTGATATATGCTCATTGTACTTTGTTGGCAATGAAGCCCTTTGCTTGTGTTCACCATCTAATATATCCAATTGAAATCATTTTGTCTTTTCTTAGCCAAGCCTAAAATTAGAGATTGCAATCACATGTACATTTGGGTTTAGGGTCAATTCTCCATTATGAATAAGCTTGATTGCATCCTTTGTTAGTAGTGAATCCATGCTATAAAAAATGTGACAATTCCTACAAAACCATTTTCCAAATGGAGTTGTAATGCATGAATAGCTTAAATTAGTGACAAAAGGCCTTACTTGACAAACTTAACATTAGAAGCATGAACATCCTGATTTAGAAACTAAAGGTCTCACTATACAACCTTAATATTAAAAGGTTTAGTTGTATTATCATGCGAGTCACATATTGTGTATGTACTATGTATATATGTAGAATAAGGTTTGTAAATATTAATATCCTTTCTAAGTAAGGGAATTTACTTGGATACTAGACCATATCTAACTTTCATATAAGAGAGGATGTTGTTGGTGTATTGATATAATGTATGCCCTACTGCTACTATAATATGAACTATATCATATATAGAAGTAATAATGAGAAGATAGTTATATTTTACTCCAATTCTAACAATATCATTAATATAACCATCCCTTTATACTCTCAGCTCATTTCTATTGTCCAACATGTCATCTACAATTACCTACCACATACATTATTTGTGATCCAAATCATCTACTTTTCTTTGTAACATTGGCAAAACCCAATATGAGCTAGTTTTAGAGATTGGAAAATCTTTTCTAATGCTGATAAAGATGAGAAATCTTTGAAATAGAAAAACCTATGTCTCTTAGTTTCTTAACATTGCATAGGTCTACCAAAGTTTAGGCCAAACAATTTTTCCAAACATTCTTCTTATCTTTTCCTAACCTACTTTGGTTTATGAACAAGAATTTTTTGTAGTGTTGTAGATTATTATATGCTTTCTTTAATCAAGGGCTGCAAAGGTGATTCTAATTTTTTTTATGTGTCTTTACTCTTTGATACTATAAAGCTTTTGAATCAACCTTGGTCTTGGAGTGACCTAAAAGACCTGTGGCTTCTCAATCACCCAAATCCTGCCAATGGCATTGCATTGTAGATTGAAGCCTTGACTCCACCTATAGATTTGTGTCCCTTGAGCTGATCGATTACCAAATTAATACTTTTCTTGGAAGGCCTTTATAAATGATACCAATTTCTCCACTCCTACAAATGGAATTGTGTTTTATCTTGAAGCCTTGACTCCACCTACAAATTTGTGTCCCTTGAGTTGCACCATGGGCTCATTGACTGCCTGTTTGAAAAACTTACTCTCAACCTCACTCTTTTCAAGTGTAAATGGTACATTCATTAGGGACTGTATAGACTTCTCCATTGAGAACCTATAGAATCCATTACTCTCGTCAATTATATCATACAAGAGATTGGCCTTATGGATATTCTTCTTTTCAATTTATTTTAGACCTCCCTAAGCAAGGAGATCCTCAAACACCAAACCACACATGTAGATTGTAAAGCAAGGAGGAGTATTTTACAATGAATTGTTTTCAACTTGGATCTTTTAGTCAAGCATGAGGTGAGTAGTGGCTTGGGCCTTACCAATAAGGTCATTTTTTGTTATAACAATCATCACACCACCTGACCCTACATTTTTCTTGGCTCCAACATAGATGGCTTCAAAGTTAGAAAAATCCATAGGCTTGGAGAAAAAATTGGATGACATGTCAGAAATTAGAATGGTATTGTTCCCCTTGGTCTTAGGGAAGTCCTTAAACTCCACACCACGAATCACCAATGGAATATCTTGGAAAGATAAAGACAAGACAACTTTGCAAAAAAAAAATTTTCTCATATATCTTGCAAAGATAATAACATATATAATACCCTTTCAAATTTCCTCATTACGTTAGGTTTGGGTGTTAGTAGCTAACCATTGTTACTCTCTATGCCTACCTTGAGTTCTTAAATATATTATTAGTCCAACCCAAAAAATAATAGTTTTATTTCTAATATTAAAAATTATATACCTTATAATTATTATTTAGGTTTTTGGATAGTTACCATGAATGACAGGGGATTTCTGATGCATATAAATGTCAAAATAGTAGTCTTTTTGAAAACAATTGATTAATTGTCTATTATCTTTGATGTTACACAAAATGTCATATCATTGTCATTTAGTGTATGCTGAGATCACTCAGACATTGTAGATAGTTTCCTGTGCCTACCGAGCATTCTAGAGTTTGCCAAGTTTAGAAGACACTATCTACCAAGTTTACTTGGTTAACAAAGAGAAGTTTGTAGAAGTTGAGTGTTAACCGAGCTCACTCAATTAATGAAGGAAATTTTAATTGTGCTCACTTGATTACCAAAGGAACTTTGTGAATATGCACTATTAACCAAATTCACTTGGTTAACATAAGAAAATTATTTTTGAGTTAGTGTCTACTAAGCAGGGTCAACTAACAAAGGATTTTCTTGATTTGGCATATTGAGTTCAATTAATTTGTTTGTTGGTTCTAGCCGACTGAAGATATGAATATTAAGTATTCTAAGTTGTATTCAAGCTGACTAGAAATTGTGTAAGATATAAATATAAGGTTAAGTTGAGGATTGAAGATGTGGAAAATAATAGAAGATTTGAAGATGCTTAGAGGAAGAGAGTTAGAAGGATAAGCAGAATATCCTTGTTGAGCTGCAAAGATACATTCGATCAGGAAGGATCAAGCATACAAGCCAAAATTGAGATCTGTAATCAGCAATTTAGTTGCATTAAAAATTAGGTCATCTCATTATTACTTTCTAGCCATTGTAATATTGATCTCAATCTCTTAATAGAGTTGGCTTAATGACTATTTGTAAATCCTCTAACAAGGTGGCATTTATAGATTGAATTGTCCAAATACCTCTAACAAGGCTACTCCTAATAGGGTGATCAAATCCTCTAATAGCATCACACCTAACAATGTGTTTTGTAACCTTTAACAGGGTTGGCTCCTAACAAGGCTCACTTTAAAAGAGTAAAAATTGAATTCACTTTGTTTTTTGAGTTAGTGTCTACTGTGCAGGGTTGGCTAATGAAGGATTTTCTTGTTTTGGCATATTGGATTTAGTTAATTTGTATATTGGTTCTAGCCAATTGAGGAGATGAATATTAAGTATTCTAAGTTGTATTTAAGCTAACTTGACATTGTGGAAGATATAAACATAAGGTCAAGTTGAGGATTGAAGATGTGGAATTAAAAAAAGATTTGAATATGCTTCAAGGAAGAAAATTAGAAGGATAATTAGAACATCCGTATTTAGTTGTAAAGATACATTCAATTAGGAAGGATCATGTATACAAGCTAGAATTGAGATCTATAATCAGAAATTCAATTGCATCAAAAATTAGGTCATCTCATTGTTACTTTCTAACCATTGTAGTAGTGGTCTAAATCTCTTAATAGAGTTCACTTAATAGCTATTTGTAAATCCTCTAACAAGGTGACATTGTTATATTAAATTTTCTAAACACCTCTAACAAGGCTACTCCTAATAGGGTGATCAAGTCCTCTAATAGGGTCACACCTAGCAATGTGTTTTTAACCTTAAACAATGTTGGCTCCTAACAGGGCTCTCTTTAGAAGAGTGAAAATCAGTAACTAGTTGCAATTGGTAGTTTTTCCCAAATTGGATTTCCATGTTAAATCTTGGTGTCAATTGCGTGTTATTTCTTGTATGTGTTTGAAACTAAGTTGAATAAGGCTAATCATAGATAATATCTTAAGAGTTTTATGTTAAGCAGTTGTCAAGTTATTTTAGTGTTTTCTAAGTTATAGCATTTGCTAGTGTAAACTGAGTGTATGCGTGTTTGTTGAGTTACAACATAGTAAATTTTAATTAGAGTTTTGATTTTTATTAACATCTAAGGGATCTAAGATTTATTTTTGTAGTAACTGATTCAACCCTCCCCTCTTAGTTACTCCTCTTATATTTCCAACAATTGGTATCCAAGCATTTGGTGCTTGTAGAAAATATTTCAAGGACCTAAGCTAAAGATTAGGATGTCTTATAGAAGAGAGATTCCCAAGTTGAACAAACACAACTTTGCAGCATGGAAAGACCTTATGAAGTTGCATCTGGAAACCATTGGGGATTCAGGTTCAAAATAATTAAACACTACTGATAAAGCTCCTACTGGTACAATGACTGCAGAAGAAATTTTTTGAAATGAAAAATCATAATATCATGATGATTGACATAGTATCAGCTCTTAACTATGTTGAATTTGATGAAGTCAAAGAATGTGTTGTTGCTCATGATATGTGGACCAAACTAAAGGATATCTATGGAGGTGATTCTAATGTAAAAAGAGCCAAGGCAAAAATTTTAAGAGGCCAGTTTGATAAGATGAAAATGAGAGAGGATGAAAGCATTGCAAAATATGTTGAGAGAATCAAAGCCAGTGTCAGTGCTATCAAATCCTTTTGAGGAGAAATTGAAGATGTAACAATGGTAAGAAAGGTACTCAGAACCCTTCTTCCTATCTATGCAATCAGAGTGTCTATTATTCAAGAGATGAGATGTGATCCAAATAACAAGATAAATTTGGATGCTCTAGTTGGAAGGTTGACAACATTTGAGCTAGATAACTATGATCATTATATACCTAGTTATAGCAATCTTGAGTTTGCATTTGAAGCCAAGATATCACTCAAGAAGAAAGCTAAAAGTCTAAAAGAAAAAAATTTGAAAGTGAAGAGGAAGATAGTTTTGACAGTGATCTTGAAGCCATTGAAACATTACTTGCAAGAAGGTATCCCAAAGGCAAAGGAAAATATAAAGGTAAAATTCCTTTTATCTGTTTCTCTTGTGATGAAGTTGGACACATTGTTGCAAGATGTCCAAACAAGGAAGACAAAGAGGAAAATAAGCACAAAAAGTAAAAAGGAAAGAAGGATTTCAAGAATTTGAAGGACTACAAGGACAAAGGTAAAAAATCTTGTTTTACAACTAAATATTCAAATAGTAGCAAAGATGATGAAATGGTATATATTGTTATAAAAGATGAATCTGATGATGAAGGAGATAAAATGGCACTTATCTCTCATGTTAGCAAGAATGATACATGGATTATTGATAGCGGCTACTCACATCATATGACTAGTGATAAAATAAAGTTGGAAAACATGGAACATTATGATGGTGGTAGTGTGAGATTTGGAAACAATGAACCTTGTTGCATAAAGGGAACATGTTGTATCTCACTAACCAATGAACATAGATGTGATAATGCTTATTGGGTTGAAGAACTAAAGCATATTCTACTAAGTGTGGCACAATTAATAATATTGGATGAAAGGTAGAATTCATGAATGGGAAGGCCAAACTATTCGATGGAAAAGGAAATTTGGGTGGGTCTAGAAAACAAATAAAAGGTAATCTATTCTATCTAGATCTTAGTGAAAGTTCATGTTTTATTGCTCAAGTATAAGAAAGATGGTTGTGGCATAAAAAGTTATGTCATGTAAAATTTGATAATCTAATCAAGATAACCAAGAAGAAAGAGTAAGAGGTATTCCTAGCTTGAGGAAACCTGATGTGGGCCTATACAAAAATTGTCAAATTGGTAACATGAGAAAGACAAGTTTCAAAAGCAAAGACTATCGTTTAGAAGAATTATTGGAGCTAGTTCATACAGACTTCTGTGGACCTATTGGAATAGAAAGTTATAATGGAGATAAGTAATTAATTCTTTTTGTTGATGATTATTCTAGAATGATGACTATAATGTATCTAAAGGAACAGTTTGAAGTATTTCAAAAATTTAAGTGGTGTATGGAAAGAATAGAGAAAGAAATTGGAAAGAAGCTAAAAAGTTAAGATTAGATAGAGGTGGTGAATTCATTTCCAATGAATTCTACATTGAAAATAGAATTAAGAGACAAGTATCAACTCCTAGTACACCTTAGCAGAATGGTATAGCAGAAAGAAGGAAAAGATCCATCATGGACTGTGCAAGAACCTTGATGATAGAGAAGAATGTTGCAATCAAATAATGGAAGGAAGCAATCAATACTACAATGCATACCTTGAACAGAGTACAGTTGAAGAAAGACTCAAATCAAACTCCTAATGAACTATGGTATGGCTACAAACCTAATGTAAGTTACTTGAAAGTATTTGGTAGAAAATGTTATATCTTGAAGGAATATAGGAAAGGTAAATTTGATATCAAAGTTGATGAAGGCATATTCCTAGAATACTCCTACAGAAAAGTAAAGCATACAAATTTTTGAATTTATCCACTCATAAAATTATAGAAACTACACATGCAAGAATTGATGAGTTTGCAGAAATGAACCAGAGGATTGCAAAATATTTGTTTATTATGATCCTGATACATTGTCAAATCTATTTGGAAGTCAAGAGACCTCACCTCCCAAGCCCCAAAAATCTCCAAATGCTAACAAATTACAACCAGTGCAACTCGAGTCATAGTTTGAAGGACTTGAGTCACAGTCAAAAGCTATTGTGTTGTTCCCAGAGAAAATCAAGTTTGATGGACCCAAGACACAGATAGTGGGATCCAAACTTGATAGAGAAGATCATGAAGAGGTTAGAGGAAAAAATTCTAAATCCAAAGTACCCATGTTAGCAAGATATGTCAGAAGGCACCATGCACCTGATCAGATCATTGGAGACAAGTTAGATGGAACAATGACAAGAAACAAATTAAAAGGTACATGTTTGCTTGCTAAATTTGAACTTAGATTAGTGAAAGATGCTCTAGATAATGAAAGTTGGATTGAAGCTATGAATGAAGAAATTGAACAGATAGAAAGGTATAAGACTTAAACTCTTGTTCCTAGACCCAAGTATACAAATGTAATTGGCACAAAATGGGTTTTCAAAGATAAGCTAAATGAAGATGGAGAAGTCTCCAAAAATGAAGCAAGGTTAGTTTGTAAAGGTTATTCTCAAGAAGAAGGTATTGATTATGGTGATACTTTTTCTCCTGTTTCAAGATTAGAAGGTGTTAGAACTTTACTAGCATATGTAGTACATAAAGGATTTAAAGTTTATCAAATGGATGTAAAATTTGCATTCTTGAATAGAATTCTTGAAGAGAAAATTTACATAGAACAGCCTAAAGGTTTTGTGGATCCTAGCAAAAAGGATATGGTCTATAAATTACACAAAGCATTGTATGGTCTCAAGAAAGTTCCCATAGCTTGGTATGATAGGCTTCATAACTACTTGATAAAAATTGGTTTTCGAAAAAAAAATGATAACAGTAGTCTATATATCAAAGAAGAACCAAAAAAAAAGATTGTATTGGGATAAATCTTTGTGGATGAAACTTTATTTACAATAAATTATGACTTATGCAAGGCATTTTTAGAAGATATGAGTAAAGAATTTGAGATGTCCATGTTTGGTTAGATTGAGATTCAGTAGAAGAAAGATGGTATCTACATTACTTAATCGAAATATATCAAAAAGATACTAAAGAAGTTTGGAATGGAAGATTCAAGACCAGTTGGAACACCTATGTCTACTAGACATAAACTTTCCAAAAATGATGATTCTAATGAGGTAGATCAAACCACATATAGATCAATGATTTGAAAATTGTAATATGTAGTGCACACAAGGCCTAATATTGCATTAGCAATTGGTATGGTGGCAAGATTCTTAGCAAATTCCAAAGAAAATCATATGATGGCAATCAAGAGAACCATGAGGTATCTGAAAGGTATTGAAGAATATGGATTATGGTACAAAAAAGGAGGCAATTTGGATTTGAAAGCATTCATAGATGTTGATTGGTTAGGAGGTGTTGATGATAGAAAGAGCACCAGTGGTGGAACATTCTTTTTTGGTAAAATACTAGTGTGTTGGATAAGAAAGACGCATAATTGTATTTCTCAATCCATAGCAGGGGCATAATATGTGGCAGCAATAGTTAATTGTTCAAATATTGTTTGGTTCAAGTAACTGTTGGTAGGTATGAAGATAGAAATCTAGGATCCAGTGGTTATATTCTTGAATAACACTAGTTAGTGCAATTAATATATCAAATAATCCTATGATGCATATCAAAACCAAGCACATTGCTATAAAATATCATTTTTTAACAGAATCAGTACAAGATAAAGAGTTAAGATCAGAATATGCGAATACTAAAGAATAAATTGTAGATATATTCACTAAGCCATTGCCTAAGGATGCATTTTTGTATCTAAGAGGTAAGTTAGGGGTCATTCCCCTATTTGAAGCTCAATAAAATGAAGTTTAGTGATGTATCAACCAAGGCATTTTGAAGATCAGTCAATTGATCTAGTATTGGAAAGGGCACATTGCATATGAATCGGTACATGATGTACAATGATATTCACTGAATATTGTCTTTGGCATGAGATGTCAAAGAGGGACAAGTTTGATTTCATATCTCATTGAAATTTTATAAAGATGGAGAGTATATATTTCTAGAGATGTTAAAGAGGGAGAACTTGGTCTAATATCAAAGAAGAAAAGTATTCTATTAGAAGATGTTGAAGACAGAGTTTTGTTGATAGAGGGAGAAACTGAAGGCAAAGGGAGTTCACATTGATAGAGGGAGTTCTCATGGATGAGAATCTAAATAAAACTAAGGATATATTCCTTACTTTATTCTTGCTCTAAATTTTTTATTTTATTATGACATGTTGTGTTTCCATCATTGCTAAAGAGGGAAATTGTTGGAAACAATTGATTAATTATGTATTGTCTTTGATGTTACACAAAATGTCATGTCATTGCTAGTCAGTGTATGCTAAGCTCACTCAAGATTTGAAGATAGTAATTTCCTATGTCTGTCGAGCATTCTAGAGTTTTTAAAATTTAGAAGATAGTTTCCACTGAGTTCACTCAAGTGATAAAAATAATTTTGTAGAAGTTGAGTGTTAACTAAGCTCACTCGGGTTAATAAAGGAAATGTTGGATTGAACTAATGTTAACTGAGCTCACTCAATTGCCAAAGGAACTTTGTGAATATACAATGTTAACTGAATTCACTTGGTTAACATAAGAAATTCATTTCTAAGTTAGTGTCTACTGAGCAAGGTTAGCTAACAAAGGATTTTTATGTTTTGGCATATTGAATTTAATTAATTATTTTGTTAGTTCTAGAAAACTAAGGAGATGAATATTAAGTATTCTAAGTTGTATTCAAGCTGACTTGACATTGTGTAAGATATAAATATAAGGTCAAGTTGAGGATTGAAGATGTGGAATATAACAAAAGATGTGAAGATTCTTAGAGGAAGTGAATTAGAAGGACAAGTAGAATATCCTTGTTAAGTTGCAAAGATACATTTGATCAGGAACGATCAAGTATACAAGCTAGAATTGAGATTTGTAATCAGCAATTTACTTGCATTAGAAATTAGGTCATCTCACTGTTACTTTCTAACCATTATAGCAATGATCTAAATCTCTTAATAGAGTTGGCTTAATAGCTATTTGTAAATCCTTGAACAAGGTGGCATTTTTAGATTGAATTTTCTAAAGAGCTCTAACAAGACCACTCCTAATAGGGTGATCAAATCCTCTAATAGGGTCACACCTAACAGTGTGTTTTTTAACCTTTAACAGGGTTGGCTCCTAACAAGGCTCATTTAAAAAGAGTGAAAATCAGTAACTAGTTGCAATTGGTGGTTTTTCCCAAATTGGGTTTCCACATTAAATCTTGGTGTCAATTGTATTCATGTTATTTCTTTTATGTGTTTTCAACCAAGTTAAATAAGGATAATCATAGATAATATCTTAATATTTTCATGTTAAGTAGTTGTTGAGTTATTTCAGTGTTTTTTGAGTTACAACATTTGCTAGCCAAGTGCATGTGTGTTTGTCGAGTTCCAACAGAATATAGTTTAATCAGAGTTTTGATTTGTATTGACATCTAAGAGATCTAGGAATTATTTTTGTAGTAACTTATTCACCCCTCCCCTCTTAGTTACTCCTCTTATATTTCCAATATTTTTAATCTGACATGTATTACATAATCTATATTATTTTATTAGTTGTTTGCATTGAATTTTCAAAACTACATGAATAGTTATTGCTACTATAAATGGCATGATCAATAACTATGAAAAAATCTTATAGTCATGGTATCTACTATAAAATTTCTATATGAATGAAAAACTATTAAGACCTATAAAGAGATTTAATAGACCTTATTAGTTTTTTATTAAGTGACAAAACATCATCTGAATAGTTTTTAAGAGGTCTATAAGATCTAGGATTTCAATAACCAATCTTATTTCTTAGTTTGGAATTAGTTATTTGTGTGCTATTACACGTTGAGAAAATAAAAGGAAATGTATTTATCTCATCTCTACTAAAGGGAGTGCATACACACCTCACAGTTTCATGGTTGTAAGATATTAAATTGATTGCTCATTGTGTGTGTGTTGGAATTGAAACTGATAACTTTTCTTATATTACAAAAATCTATATTGCCTACTACAAATATTTAGATTAGCTCACTTTCTATAAGTTATATATTACAACTATTAGATAATTGTCTTAAAATCACCATGTGATTAGATGACCATCATGTACCATGTACTTTTTCTACCTAAGTTCAGTTATTTTATTATCGACTTATATTAAGCAACATACCCCTACTATTTAACTAAATTTGCAATATATTATTACCCTGATATAACTCAAATCATTAGTAGTTTAGTAGGATTGGTCTATTATATTGTTTTGTAAATTATTTTTTTTGAGATGGTGCAGGTTTGTGGTTCACAACCTTGAAATTATACCCCTTGAACAAGCTACATTGATGTTATGTGTTGGAGTTATAACCTATAGTCCAATGAGATAGTCTATGATGATAGAGTCTGGCAAGAGATATGGATTAATAGGGTTTTAGGGTATAGGCCACATTGGTGTGAAGATGGCCAAGGCCCTTGAGCATCACTTGACTCTTGTATGTTCCTCTGATAACAAGATCAACTTGTCAATCTTTACGTAGACACAAAAAATCCCAAAGAGGAAATTGGTCATATTTGTAATCTCTCTTCAGGGGAAGACCATTTTTAGTTAGTCTTGCTCAACTTAGGATTTAAAAACTCAAACCTAATTGCAAGATCTCATCTAACTAAAATTTTGTGGAAAAATTGAGGTTGGTTTCTAACCCTACCATTTGTGTTCATTGGCCTAAGGGTTATTGAGTTCAAAGTTGGGTAATATTAAATGTTTGTGTTGAATTTGCAAAACTACATCAATAGATATTCTTATTATAAATGTCTTGATCAATATCTATGAAAAATTGTCATAGTGATGGTATCCATTAATAAAAATTCTATATAAATGGACAACTATTAAGACCTATAAAGAAATTGAATAGACCTTATTAGTTTTTTATTAAGCGATAAAACATCACTTGGATAGATATTAAGAGGTATGTGAGATCCATGATTTCAACAATTAATCTTATTTGTTAGTCTAAAATTACCTATTTCTGTGTTACTATATGTTGGGAAAATAAAAGGAAATTTATTTATCTCATCTTTACTAAAGGGAGTGCATACAAACCTCACAGTTTCTTTCACCATGGTTAGATATTAAATTGGCTACTCATTGTGTGTGTTTGTGTCTTAGAATTGAAACTAATAACTTTTCTTATATTACAAAATCTATATTGCCTAATACAAATATTTAGAATGGCTAAATTTCTATAAGTATGTTGCAACTATTAGATAACTATCTCAAAATCACCATGTAATCAGATGATCATCCTATAACATGTACTTTTTTCTTCCTAAGTTTAGTTTTTTTTATTACTTACGAACCATTTAGTTGAGGCTAATGTGGCATTTCATATTTTTAAACTAGTCCTTGCTTCTAGTATTGACAACCTCTGGCTGGAGGGAGATTCATTAAATATTATTAATTGTTTAACAGGTCAATCTTTGCCATCATTGACTATAGCAAATGTCGTGGAGGAGATAAAATCTAAACTAGGTAAATTTTAAAAGATCCATATAAGCCACGCATATAGGGAGGCCAACTCAGCCACGGATTGGTTTGCAAATGAAACAGTAATAAAAAAATATGATGATGATGTGGCTTGACAGCGAAAGATTTTTTAAGGGTTATGAAAGAATTAATACTACTGGAACAAATCCAGGGAAGTACAAAGACAATCCAAATATAATTATGGAAAGATTTGTAAGAATACACATCGGACAAGGAATAAATGAGAATCACACGAAGTTATTATTTTTCCATCATATCAAGTACACGTGGCATGTTTTTTGGATCAATTTACCTTCTACCATTTTTTCTGCCATATGTAAAACCTTTTTTGGGTTTCGAAAATAGAAGGAAGTTGAACTTCATAAGAGAATAGGAAATAGGTTTAGTTTTTGCGAACCAGAGGAAATAATGGTCGATGAAAGAAGCAGGAAGGAGCCAATGGGGGAGGTAGATAACTAGAGAAACAACCTGAAGGTATGGCATAAATTGAAGAAGGGTGACATTACTAAATTCATGGAAAAACTCCATGGTTTCGATAATGAGGTCACCGATACAATGGTGAAATTGTGGAAGGATGGTCGAGTTAAAATTGATGGGGTTACACACTAGGTTGATGTGGACTTGATTGCCCAGGTTGCAGAGCTCTCCTTGGAGGGAATAAATTTCTTCAAAGACAAGAAAATGTCAGCCAATGCAATCAAGGACTTTGTGAAGGATGAGAATGAAAAGAGGAAACTATGAAGACTGAGACATATTATGAAATGGAGTCCATTAAAAAGCTTTGGAGGTATGTCTTAAGAGTTATTATCAAATATATATCCCTAGATACTAGATTCGATAGGGTCAGGACTCATCATTTTGTGCTTTTAAATCACTTTAGGCATGGGATAAAGATTTCTTTTCCTTTTTATCTTTTCACATCCATGAGCAAGAGCATTGAGGGTTTTAAAAAGAAACCCAATGCTAATCCTACTCTTCATGAGGGGTTGCTCCTTCTGGTATATGAGTAATTAAAGGCTCAGACTAGGGGAAAATCCCTTGGTGAAGCTAGAAATGCTTCAGAGGAAACTGAAAGATTAGACTGTAAGGATTTTTAGAGCATTAATTTAGAAGATGAGGAAAATTCCCCCTCTAAAGGTAAAAAACCTAAGGAAGGGGAGAAATTTTTGCCCTCTACCAACATTGCTCCCAGAAGAAAAATCCCTAGGGGTTTAACCCCTAATCTCCCCAAGATTGAGGATAAAAATGAGGAGGAGCACAACATTGAAGAAGAGGATATAGAATCTTAGGAAGAGTTGAAGGAGGATGACAGTGAGAAGGTTGAGGAGGATATGGCAGTTACTCTAGGGAACCCCAAGAAAATGAAGGCTAAGGAGGCTTCGCTTCTGGAAGAAACAAAAGACTAGACTCCTTTGATCTCAGGCCCTATCCTTACCTTTCCTTTGCTACAAGTGAAGATATTTTCTCTGGTAGAAGACAATGGGGAGGTGGTTTTGAAAGACAGGAAGGGATCGTGGAGAAATTTTAAATCTAAAATGATGAAGATTAGGATAGTTAGAGAGACTATGAACCCCCAGGTGATGGAGGAAAAAGATGGTAAAGTCCATTTTGACAAACTTCTTGACTTGATTCTATTGCAATCTCTGACAATGTGAGAGAATATGGGCTCAACCTACTCAAAAATGCTAAAAATAGCATGATAGATAATTTTTGATCTATCAAATGGCTATTTCATGAGATAGAAGAACTCTAGGAGAAAGCAAGCCAGAAGGATAGCCACATGAGAAGCAGTGACTAGGGACACCATGTTGACCAGGAGGATCACATCTCAACGATTGAAAAAAGAGTTTTAAGGATGGAGAATTCTAATCAGAATCTGGCTAACTAGGTGATTGCAACTTTGAATACTCTGAATGAAAACATCAATAGTTTGGGAGATTCTCTGAAGGCAGCTGGTTCTGGTGGGGAAAAAGAAGATAAAGATAGTATGGACTATGGGAAAACCAAGGAAGAAAAGAAAGAGACTAGGGGACCGACAAATGATCAAATCCAGGATCAAGTGGGTGCAAACAACCAAAAGGCCAATGAAGCTACAGAGACTCTACAGGTTCTAGCTAGGGAGAACTAATAGTTCTAGTTTACATTTTTTGTTTTGCCGTTATCTAATGTTACTAGTTTTTACATCCTAGCTACGAGCCTGTCATTTGGTTTTGGCTTTTTTTAAGTAGATGCATACTAGCTAGACTAGACTTTTTATTTATATTTCTGTTATTATGTAAAACCTTTGGGTTTCGAGATCCCTATAAAACCTGTTTTACTTAATAAAAAACAAACCCCTACTATTTAACTAAATTTGCAGTATGATGTTGCCCTAATATAACCTAGATCATCAACAATTTAGTAGGACTAGTCTGTTATATTGTTGTGTAAAACCAAAAACTTCTAAGATGGTGCAAGTTTGTAGTCCATATCCTTGAAATTCCAACCCCCTGAACAAGTTGCATCATTGTTACGTATTAGAGTTGTTGATGTTTTTACACTACTAAGTAAAAAAATACTTAATACCAAGATGATGTAGATCACAATACCTAAGGATTAGCTACTTCCTATAAACAACTATATGCTCTTCATATTTGGACCCAACTTCAACAAAATCATGAAAGATTTTCTACTCTTTTGGCTCTACAAAACCAAGGCAGGTGCACCTGAGGGATAAAAGATTCACAACCTAATACTACATTCATATTTCATTCATTCCATAACATTTTATAATAATATACATCCCTTATATCAGATTGGTCATAATTCTTCTTAGATCTGTAGATAATTTTGGGCAATAACAACTAACTAAGACTTAGAGGTTAAATGTAAACAAGTGTTGACTGGCTTTGACATTCTTTAAACATTAAAAGTAAAATATATATTGATTTTTAGATATTTTATTGACACCTATCTAAGATCCTTCATGTGCTAACTGAAATAATTGATCAGTACCTCATCAATTAGGATTCAGAGTCTATCCAATTTCTTGACCTAATTGACTACATTACAAGCAATATAATTAGCAATTCTCTCTACAACTCATTCTTACATAAATCCTTCCTAATTCCTAAAGATCCTATCACATTCATTGAAGCATTTAGTCAATTCATTGAATCAAAAACAATAACAAATTGACATACAACTTATCCTAGTTGCATTAAACCAAACAGGCTTTGCTCATACAACCTCAAAATAACTAGCCATGGAAAATGGAGACAAGATTTAGAGAGAAAAGATAATGGGGATAGTTCATCTTTGCATTAATCTTCTTTGAAAATTATACAACATTGAACAATACTCAAAACAACTCAAAATAAGACATCATGATCATGGACAATTAATGTATTCTCAGAATTTGTAGAGAAAATACATCAAAGAGTTGATATCAAGGAAGACTAGACCAAAAAAATCTTAGCAAAACTAAAATATGCAATGAATCAGACCTTTTCTATAGCCTTGGAATCTCACTTATATAGTGTGAGATGCAACAAGCTTTAGGCATAGAGAAACTAACGGTTGTCCTTAAGACATAAAGATATTTACATCATTACTATCACAAAAAGACAAAATTTGGTGCAATAGAATGGTTTACATCCTGAATATTCTTCTGTGGGGACCACTTCTACTTCACCTTTTGTGTTAAGAGGTTCATGATTGGTTTTAAAGTTTTTGGCATTCCTTAGATGGTGTGACCAATGAATTTGCATGTGATGGACCTAATTTAGATGTTTGTAGAGTTACCTCAACTTGACAGTGTCCATCCACATCATCATGTACAGTTAAAACAACAATTACATCTATTTTTTTCTATGGCCATGTCATCAGTTTGGACCATTGTGTTTGTTACTGTAGTTAAGTGCTCTTCTTTGTCTTCTTCTGCATGAACAAATGTATCAGTTGTTTGTATCTCATCTTGGCCTATTTTCTCATCATTAGTTTCCTCAACTACTAACTGCTTTGAATGTACAAAATCCTCCATCCATTTATTGAAAATTGTATCATCTGGCCAATCAAAATTTAGAACCTCTCATTGTTTCTTAATCACAAAATCTCCTAGCTTATCAATTTTAGAACAATCTTATCTGATGGAGTTATAAAATAGTTTCTACCTTAACAACTTCCTCAGTTGTCATTTCCCATAGAAAATCCCTTTTTCATTTATAACTCCATTTATTCTATGACATAACAGATCATCTAATTCTTTGCCCCATTCTTCCTTTTCTTTCAATTTATCTATCTTTTTAAATGCATGGGGAAAGAGTTCAAAATTCTTAGCAAGATATTTTGAGAAACAAATTATTATTTTCTTTTGAACTGCAACTCTTTTTTCATCAAAATAAAATAAGTCACTAGCCACATCAAAAGTGTTTTCTATATATGGGCAAGATGAACTAATAACTAAAATCATCAAAAGGATAATATCTTCATTCCTATTGCCCCACTTACTCATGATGGGTTTTAAAGCATTTTCACCACCTTTTATTTTTTACCACATGTCAATTATTCTCACCAATTGCTTATAAAATGTTGGCCAATTAATCTGATCTACTAAATATAAGATTGTTTTCCCAATTTTATCTTCATACAAATGATTCAGCTCAACATGTAAGGTCTAGAGTTTATTCTTTTCTTCCTCAAATTCTTTAGCATTATAGAATTTTGGCCTTTGTGGAGTGTTAGGTAACTCTACCAAGGGAGTTGACTTGAATGGTTCAATTGGGGGTGAGGATAGGTAATTTGGGGCTGACTTGACTCTCCCACTTTTCTCTTTCCTAGTTTCTTGTGCATATGGGCTACCTAAGTTTCCAGCTAATGTATCTTGTTCCCTCTCTCCTCATACGCTTTCAATATTTCTTCAAACTTGGTGTTTAGCTCTAGGAATTTACCTTTATCTTTTTCAGTAGCTACCACCCCAAAGTCCATCATCTCCCTAGTCATTTTAGATACTTTTTCACTGTCTACCTCATTTGCTCTATAAATAATGAGACTATTTGTATGCTTAGCACTTGAAATTTCATGTAACCTAGTTTTGTCTCTCTTTTCAATAGACCATATCACTAATTCTTGGTGATCATTGTTGTATTTTAATCCTCTATGTTCCTATAGTATTTCTTCCTTAGTTTTAAATTGAGTATCTTTTTCCTTCCTAATAGAATCAAAGATCATAGCATTGGCTATGTCCCATTTAGGCAAGATTAAGACTCATGAGTCTTTCAATAATTGCCTCTCCCCTTCAAGGGTTAATTGTGCAAATTCCTCCATGAAGTTAGCTTTAACCTCTTCTTCAATTTTAGAGTCCAACTTATTAGGTTTCTCTACTTTTATTAATTTGCACTTACTTTCAAATTTACCTATATTTCTTCTCCATAAGAACTGGGAAAAGGCCCTAGTTTTTACAAAATTTTCATCATCAGTGAAATTTTGGGAAGCCTGTGCAATCACAGGGTCTATTTCCTTACCTCTATAATATGCAATAGTAAGATCAATAGATGGCACATGAGACTCTTCAAGTGCTCCTCCTTCAATGTCACCAGTTGTGAACACAATGTCCCCTTCCCCTCTAATTTGCCTCAACTATTCTCTCCGAGATGCTTCATCATTTATTTTGAGTGG
This sequence comes from Cupressus sempervirens, assembly GCA_028749045.1. Classification (NCBI taxonomy): domain Eukaryota; kingdom Viridiplantae; phylum Streptophyta; class Pinopsida; order Cupressales; family Cupressaceae; genus Cupressus; species Cupressus sempervirens. The sequence goes on along the minus strand of CM053793.1, from coordinate 614,519,056 downwards.
AGTCTAGGTGGGTGAATATTCTTATGCATGAGAAGATGATCCTTACTCTAGTCTCTGCTTCTTAGGAGCATGTGTGTCAGGAGGTCTTTTAGATCCTCGCCTCTTGTATTGGAGGAACATACTATATATTTTGGGCCACTATAGACCTAGCCTTTTTCTGCAATATATATTGCCCTAGGGTCACAATCATTTTATTGGAGAGCCTCTTCTCCAACTCAATAGCCTTGTCAAGGTATACTTTTTTTATGATCTCTTTCTTCTCATTTAGTATTTGCATTATCCTATCAAATTTTTCCATTAGCATATCTATTTTCATTCCCCAATATTTTTTACCTACTAAGGGATCGTATTTTGGCTCAAAATCATTTATAAAATCTAAGACTTTACTTTAAACTACCCATTTTTCTTTTCTAAGCTCTTGTTCTTGTAATAAGAACCTATTTTTGATTATGTCCTCATGAAAATATATAGTTTGCATCTAAACCTTAGTCTCACTCCTTTGTTAGAGGAGGTCATAAAATCCTTCTGAATCAACAAAACGGGCATGGGATTGGGCCATCTGATATCTATCTAAGAATTTTCCCAAGTTCCTCCATCCCTTTTTTACAAAAAAAAAATTGTGAATAATAGTAATCATTGGAAAGGAAGTACCTTTGGATTTATGAAGTAAATCTCTCCCTAAACTGGTCTAATTTTCCATGACCATACAACATTCCCTACCTTCAAGGGCACTTGGTATGGCAACACATGGGGCTTTCCCAAAAAAACCATAGACTCTAAAAATAGTGGAAATAACATATGGAATAATATCGCCCTAGTTGTGACTTACCAACAATCCTTTGGCATGATCTTCAAGTCTAATTAGTTGTAATAGAGATTGTAGTATGCTAGGGCTATCCCCTACCAACAACATTCTGAGCCTAGAGGTAAATTATATGTCAAACCTGACAAAATTGGCATTAGTTACCTCCCATTTCATGTCTGCACTCCATAATTGAAAGGGATTTTTTCTCCATCTCTTTCTAATTCTAGTTTCATCTCCTTAGAGAAAAAGGTAGCTCCTTTGTATAAACAGATATACATCAACATTGAATACCAGCATAAGGGCTTGTTAACTTTAGCCTTTGCTATTCTAATCAAACCATTATGAATTTGTTTAGCCAAGAAAGTAGCAAAATCAAGGATTGAACTCATTCCATATTAAAGATTTTAAGCAATAATAAGAACAATAGAACCTAGGAGGTGATCTTTTTCATCCATATAAAAAATCTTACAAAGAGAATAAGGCATGTGCCCTAGGGTTAAAATATTTCTTCAACAAGGGCTCGGGGGTATTTTGTGTAACTAAGTGCAATGATCCAATTTTTAAAAAATGTTGTTGTAATTGCCCTCCCCTTAAATACACCCTTTGCACATCATATTTGGCTTGCCGGTCTTCCATGTCAATTTCTCATGTACAACATTATTGGGGTTCAGCTTGAAAACCTCTCTAATTAGTTTAGGGGAAACCCTTAAAAGTTTATCCCCTACATGGTTCTTTATAACCCTAGTGATTGGATCATACTTCTTGGCCATGTCTACCAGTAGATCATCATTGAAGAAGACTCCAAGGACAATCAATTTACCTATGTCAAATTCCTAGACATTTGTTATTGGAGTATCCAATTTCCTTTCTGCAAACTATTTCTTAAAAAGTTCTAAGCCTCCCATAGACACCTCTACATCCCTCAACTAGTTCACTTTGTCATAGAAACCCTCACTAACCAGTAACCTAGGGATTTTTGGAATCAATTCTCTACCCCTAGCTAATCCACTCGTTGATAGCAACATTTGCTTCAAAAAATCATTGTGAACTACCCTTTTTAAGTAATCTACTTTTCCTAAGAAATCCTTGCGTGGAGGAATTTTTGTGGTTTACCCAAGTGCAATTATAACTTCTTAACTTTTAGATGTTCAGATGAATTACCCTCTTTTTTTTGCTTCATCTTCTTTGTAAATCACTTTGCAAATTGCTAAAAACTTTGAAAACTCTTGCCCTTAGCTCTGGAAATACTTGCACTGTGATAATTCTATGAACTTGTGGTTTAATAATGGAGAAATAGGAAATTTACTACAACATTTAGATTGCACAAAGTGGCATTGATCATAATTAATGCTCTAATAGTCAAATTTTGTGTCGTACATGAAGTTTGAATTTCAACCATTGGTCATGGAGAATCAAATGGCTTGCTTTAAAATAAAAAAAAGTAGAACTAATATTTTTTGGACATTTCCATGGTTCAATAGGTCACATTCCCTCATTTCATAATGTTGGAGCATTTTCATGAAGTGGTGAAGCATTGATTGTCAATCTTCCAAAGATCAGCGGTTGTGAAAAATCCTTCTTAGTTTGCAATTCTAGCTTCAAAATTATGAGTCCACCACTACACTCACTATCCAACTTGGCACACACATGGAATGTCTTGCCAATCATTTTGTTCTATATCACCATGCTCTTCTACTGTGGCATGACTAGGCAACCTTCTAAATAACTAGCCCCACTTGTCCACATGGCAAGTAGACGCTTTACCACATTAGTTAAAAATCTATCATTTTCATATTGTGGTGAAGCACTTACTATTGATCTTTAAAATATCAATGGTGTCATACATCATACCTTTTTACAACCCAGTTAGCAGAGTCAACCAATGAAATGCATTGCCTTTTCCAACATGTTTTGACAATTGCAAATTACTGATCATACTATCATCTTTTTTTGATCGAGGTGTATGACCTCATCCTTGCACAAGTAGCATGGAGGCACTTTTCCACTTCAACTAAACTTTGAGCATGTTCATATTGCGGGCAAGTGTTGTCCATTGATCTTCCCAAGATCAATGATGCATATATCTTGTGCCTTTTGAACTACTTGAACATCTTGTATGACATCACTGAAAACACATGTCACTATGGCACTTTACTACATTAGGTAAACTTTTCACATCTTCATGAAGCGATGATACACCCACCATAGATCTTCGCAAGATCAACAACTCAATAATATAACACCAAAAGATGACCCCACTACTCAATTCAACCAATGAAATTGCTTGAAGACTTTCACATGCTTTGACAATTCTGAGAACGTTCTGACACCTCCACTTTTTACAGTGCACCAAAGGCTATCATCACCAAATGCTATGTGGTAGATAGGTACAATTCTGCATTTGCTAAAGGTCAAGCAAATTCTCAATGTATGCATGTGCTCACCATCAATCTTTCCAAGATCAACAATTGATGAGAGTAAGCCACAGTGGTTAAAACATGTCGTAGAGTATAAAGGAAATAAAAAAGGTGAAAAGCATAGTTAAGGCAAGGTTTATAATGAATGCTTTTTGAATTTTGGAAAAAGTTACTTAAAATAAATATGAGAAAAGGGTAAAAATAAAACCTTAGGGTCACAATCTTTCCATGAGATTTTTATAAAACTTATTTTCCAATTTTTTTTATAAAGCTAGGGCACATAACAAGAGTTTGATGAAAATTTAATAATCCTACATAGGGTTTTGAAACATTTTTCAATTTCAAACACATGGGACTAATGATTTTTTCACTAAAGAGTGTAGCAAGATAACCTAGTGAAAAACTAGGCCAACATGAGTTACAACCTATAGTCTAATGAGGCAATAATAATTGAGGTTGGTTTCTAACCCTAACATTTGTGTCCATTATCTTGAAGGGTTACTAAGCCAAACTTAACTCCAACAGCTGGCTCTTCTTACAGTTTGAATGAGAGATAGAAGATATATAGATAAAGAGATGAAGATGGGAGAATAGATAAGAAAAGAGTGGAAGACAAAGATGTCGATTGAGACTAGTTATAGATGAATAAAGAGGTGGAGATATACATAGTGATTAGATATTTGTTTAGAAATAGAAGAAAATACATGATCAAGTGTTGGTGCACTTTATCTTCCATTAATCATTTTTTTCTAATTAGAAATTCTAGAAAAAGCTTTATTCTGACTATGGTGGTTCATATATGATGAGGTGCATTCATCAAACTTGATCAGTTTGTGAATCACTTGATGATCAAACCAATAACATCCATTTCCACAAATAGAGGTCTTAGGAAGGCATGTAGATGAATCTAGAAATTACATAAATAATTCTAGTAAATAGGACTCACTTGGCAAACACAAATAGAAAAAAACCTTTATCTTTCTAAAATTTTATATCCCTCTATAGAACATTCTAATTATCTTATCAGCAGTCAATGAGTTGAGATTAATTTACACATCTCAACAATAATAAGGAAGGAACTAGTAACAAAATTATAACATTTTGCATTGTTGAAGCTATAAATTTTTTTTCCATTTTAAATTTCCTTATTTGGAGGTAGAGACAAATCTTCTAATGGTCATCAATGTAATGACAAACATGAAAGAATTCAAAATATAAGGAAATAGCAAGGAGTCATCATTTCCTAGAGGAAAAAAGGGTTGTTTTATATCTAGTCGATAAAGAGTTGTTGTTGTATCTTCTAGGGATCTGTAGAATGGAAATTCATGTTATTAGTCATAGGGACAACTATAAAACCAAGGCATCTTCCATTTGGCATATTTCAGTGTTCATAGTTTTCATTTCTTAGTCAGGTGTATGAGATGACAATGAATAAATTCCAAAAAGGAAAACCAATATGACTGAAATACACATGAAAGAAGTCCAAATCTAAGGAAAGAGCAAGGATTCATCATTTCCTGGTGGAATAATCGACTACATTATATCTGGCTTGTGAAGACTTGTCTTTTTATTGTCTTTGTATCTTCTGGGAACCTACAAAATGGAAATGCATGGTATTAGTCAAAGGGATAAACCAATGAAGTCTCTCTACCCTATCTATTAAAAACAACTACCATTAATAGACATTACCATAAAGAGTAAACATCCTTGCATCTTTGTTTACCAATAAAATGTAAAATTGTCCAACAATTCTTTATCCATCAACATAACATATTAATGTGAAGAAGTGTTATACTAACACTATACCAACATCTTATTTACCTACTATTTGATTATTTTTCATATTATTGGTTGTAAATCTTGGGTAACCTCATCTATCACCATTGCATAACTATTAGAGATGATGTTGAATCATTTACTATTATCACCAAATGTTTTTGATCCATCCTACTTAAATAGATTAGTTTTTTATCAATATTCTACTAATAAACAAGGTTGGATGTTACTGTTACCCTATAAGATTTTAGAGCTTGTACTTAACAATTAAGGAAGATGATAGTAAACTTTCATTTCAGCATGAACCTATATGCTCAAGCATGTCTTACATTATGTTGTGGTTTCATAACGCACGCCCCATTTCACTTAGAAATGGGGAACCCCTACTTTATTTATTGGCTTTTTAGATCCCTTAGTTTGGGATCTGAGTCTTTTCAAGATTTTTGGTCATGATTGGCTCCTAACTTGGAAACTCATTTGTTGAAAATCAAAGAGAGAAGCCTATTTTGCAAAAAGAAAGGCACACTAGTGCACCTCGTCAGGTGTCCTAGTGCACCAAAATCCAAAGAAAAGGCATCACCCTTGGTGATGCGTAGCTACATAGCTACATAGCACCAAGGGTGCATGGAGCTATATAAACTGAAGGGGTCCCCCTCTTTCCTCACTTTGTTTTTTTTCATTTTCCAGATCTACAGCGCTGCACCTATTAATGTGTGCATCTTCGTTCTTCTCCTCACAATCTGCCAAGACCTACACACGATAAAAAAAAAACACATTAATAACACTCTAATAGGTGTGGATCATCACACCTACTTGAGTTTGCTAATGCACACATTTTTAGTTCAATGCAAACCTTTAAAAAAAACACAAACTTTTAATTATCAATGAACAATAGCACACCTGTCTAGGTGCCCTGATGCACACATATCATTAAAAGGATTTCATATTTTGTGCTTAAGTAAATGAAGTGCACATTAGTGCATCTCATTAGGTGTGTTGATGGGCCTTTTTTTGCATTCTAGAGGTGTAAAATTAGGATTTTGGAGGTTTTTTCAACAATTAGGTTTTTAAGGTTTTTATCATGTCACCTTTAGGTTTTGATTTACTCATTTTTTCTTTAGTTCTAAACTAATGGACATGGTTTTTGTGTAGATTCAATGGCTTCCTCATCATCCTCCCTTGCCAAGAAGATGGTTCCAAAGCCTATTGTGTTCAAGTTCCAAGGTGTTCTAACCAAATCAAGATTCAAAGATGATCATTTAAAAATTTGAGGTACTAAACTAGGTCATAGGAATTTGGGAGCATTCTTAACACTATGCAACAAACTGACAAAAAGGTCTTCGATGATTTCTACATTGATTTGATTAGCATTGGTTAATGTAGTGTCACATCCAATTTCAGTGCAGTCCTCAAAGTTAATCATGACACTAACAGAGAAATATGTTCCCAAGGAAAGGGTCATTAAGAGAATAACTGGAGAGATCATCCTAGATCTCTGACCCAAAAATATAGAAAAGGTATTCCACCTTCCAAGGGTGGATCAATTAAGTTGAGAGATGGTATAGGGAACATGTGGAGGAAGCTTTTGAGATCATCCAATCTTTCTACCTTATTGAGAAGACTCACCTAGGGTAGAAATCCAAAAAAGTGGATATGACACAGGGCTACATGAAGGAGGATATTGGGTATTCAATTATACTTTTAAGTAGTGTCATGGGTTTGTTTGCTTTGAGACATTTGAACATTTGGATGGTGCATTTTATCAATACCATCAAGATAGTTAAGATGCCACTTGATTGGGCCTCCATTCTTAGTGAGAACTTAGGAGAGCAATTGGTGGCAGTTAGGAATAACCACAGATTTTACATGACTTCATATATGGTATACCTATTGGCTATAGAGAAATGGATTACCTAGGGTTGTATAAAAGGGGCAGTATGCAGGATGTGAATGCATGGCCATACATAGTATATCCTCAACTAGTAAAGAAGAAGCTTTTAGAGAAAAGCAAGGAGTAAAGGATAGTGAATGATGATTTCATATTCACAATAATTCATAGAAGGGGATTTGTGAAAAGAATGTCACAACAGGTAGCTACTAAGATATCAAAAGTTAGGGCTTATTCCATCCAATTTTGCACATTCACATCTTTGAGGGTATTGGGTACAACTATAAAGCCGAAGAAGCTCCATAGGTATCCCAATGACAAAATCATTTTACTATAGATTACTCAGTAACTCTTGTCAGCATATGATAGAGTTAGAAAATAGCACAAAATATGTTGGATATGGCCTATTGTAATAGGATCATTCAGGGTGGATCAAAGATAAGACATTCTATCTTTTGAGTGTGAATGAGATCAGTATCCCTTGGAAGAGTATAATTCTTTGTGGCCCTAATTTGATAACATCAGGAGAGTGCAATACATAGTAGGTAAAACATTCTAACATGAGGATGCAGTTGAAGACCACTAGATGAATGCAATAGAGTACTATGATATCCGCATAAGGGATTATTGTAGCATGACTCTATATCTAAAAAAAAGGGCTTTAAAGATAAAGATCCTATTGAAAATTGTGAAATAAGATTTGGAGGAGCTTCTTGATCCATTGTTCAATAGGGACAAGATTGGCGACAGGCCTATCATGAACGCTAAGGTTGATAAATAAGAAAATGTAGATATCAATCACAGGGTGACACACATCATCAAATTGATGTAGGATTGGATCAAGAAACCATTAAAACATGATCCAATTCCTCAAATAGTAGTCTTTCATGCATAGGCCTACCTAGCTAAAGGTTGAGGAGCAAAGGTCACGGTGCCTGCATTTATAGCCTAATCACCAGTAAGACCAAAAATGGTGCACCACCTTGATAGACCAGTTGGGTATTACCAGGCTCAAAAAGGTAAAGGTAAAGGAAAAAGGAAGATGAATCCTCCTCAACAAGCTGAGCCAAAAGAGGGAGAAATTTAGGCAACTCCATAGCAAGGAGAAGAAAATGTACAAGGGCCAAAGAATGTAGAAGCCACATAAGCTCAAGGTAATCCCCAAGTGCAACTAGCTGAACAAGGCCAAGGGGAAATAGAAACTAAAGTACAAGAGGTTTCCCCTCCTCAAAAACTAGAGAAAGCCTCCCCCTTTTCTCCTAAAAGAAGAAAGATCAAGACTCCAATAAAAAGGAGGCAAGAGGTTATTAGAAAAGTGATATGTTTCCCATCAGTTCATGAACCAATCACCGAAGAAGCAGAAGAAGATGTTGATGAGGATGAAGAGGAAAATCTACCTTTGAACCAAAGGATTCAACTCACTAGAGCCACAAAGTCAAAGAGGAGGAGAAGCTCCATAGTCATACTGCCAGCTATCCCTGATGAACCCATTCAGACTACAACCTCAGAAGATGATATGCAATAGTGGATAGATGAGCAGGATGTAGAGTGCACTTATGTCTTTCAGATGTTAGATTTTGATTTCATGCCTATGGTACTGAATTGGTCAAGGATAAGATAAGAGATACTCCAAAAAATCAACCTCAACAAGAGGATTGGAGTCAGCAGCCGCTCAAACCACAAGAACCTGAGGTAACTCCATCATCCCCAGTACAAATCACATCTTGTGTAGACAAGGGATTAGCTACCTCTCTTTGTTTAGGTACAAAAGTGAAATAGGTCCAAATGAGGCAAGAGGAGGAGCCACAACAAACACCTACTAAGGAAGTGTTAGAAGAAGTGAAAATAAGTAAATAGCCTCAGCAAACTTCTCAAGACACTGAGGTAAGGACTGTGGACTCTATGAATACAAAGACTATTGGTATAGATCTCATGCAAATGGAGAGGACTCTAGAAAGGTGAGATAAGGGAAAGGGCATTGTAGAATAGACTCCTTGATCCTCTAAAAGTAAATCTCCATTAGAGCATATCCCAAGATGGTTGTGAAAAGAAGTAATAAGAAATAAGAAACAACAGTTCACTACAGACAAGGAGGATAGAATGGAATTGATTGAAGTCCTAAGGAAGCTAGGTTCACCTCTAAAGGATGCACAAGCATTAGCCTTTTTTATGAGTGATCAAAAATTAGGACCTTTTTGCTCACATAGTTATCCCTTCTCTATATTCAAATATTGAAGAATTGACTCCATATGATTATCAAATCTAGGAAGTTATGCTTGGGATGCCAACCTTGGATACTGCTAACTAATGGTTACAACAGGGATAAATGAGGTATTCAAAAGTCCAAAATAGGATGGGGTGGAATTAATAACACTTTGACAACAAAATGAGATCCTAAAGGGATATTTGAGCGAAGTTGTTGGTCCACTAGATCCCACAAACCCTGAAGATACTTTGAACATAGTGATCGAGAGAAGAGATAGGGGTATAGGCCAATTGGCCCCATTTTTGAGAGCTTGTCAGCAATGGTGAGAAATTTTTGAGGAAAATGGTGTACAAATCATTTAGGGAAATCTGAAGTTGTTACATGTTATGTAGGATAACACAAATAAGCTAGTCATAATTTTGAATCAAGATTTTGGTCTGATGGATGAAGTACATACACTGGGGAAACATTTGAAGGGATTATAGGAAATTAAAGGCCAAAGGTATCAGATGTTGATGGATGTATCTATGGTTGAGGAGTTAGATAAAATAGATGATTTTATTGAAAAGATTTTAGATAGTAATAAAGTAATGAAAACATTACATGTAGAGATTCTTAAGTTCAAGGATCAAACCCAAGAGTGAATTTTGGAAGTAGAGAGATATTATAGTGATGTGTGTCTAGACATTTCTAAGGATGATTCTAGGGAGAAGTTAATACCAATAGAGGTGGTAGTGGAGTGATTCTATAAAACTTTTGAGGAGGCTACTGATGATGATGATATCAGGTAGGCTTTCAAGATAGAAGAGGCATTGGTAGAGTTAGATGCAAAACTCAGAGATTTTGTGGAGACCCGTATCGAGGTGGTCAACTATAGGAAAAAGGTGAAATACAAATATGATGCCTTATATTTTCTAGATGCAACTCAAGTCACCCAAGTCATTGAGAAATTCAAGGGAAAATACCCAGATATAGCTATGGTATAAAGGGAAACAAAACCCAGAAACTGGAATTTTGATTTTGAAACTTTGTGAAATTTTGCATTATTTGCCTCTGAGGTGCATCGTTGCGCTAGGTGCATTAGTGTGCTACTACACTGCTACACAAGTGCACTTTTTGGAACATTATTTGGGAAGATTTTGAAAAATTCAAAGGTGTGCTGACAATTAACTACCAATTCAAAATTTAGAGCTTTCCATGCATCAAAAATGCATTCTAACAATAGTTTAACTCTAACAGACACCTAGTGAAGATAGAGCTCCTATTTTTGGTACTTCCAGACACTCCTACATCAACTAAAGTCTCTCTCTTTCTTATTTTCTCATGTTTTCTTTGTTTTATTACATGTAAAGGCTCATGCATCCAATTAATAATATAAATATGGATGGAATCCTACTCAGCACCTGTTAGAGAGTTAGTTTGTACATAAATAGATTTATTTTATTAGTTTAGAAGCATATGTTTGCATAAAGAGATCTCTCACTCTCAACAAAAATTGAGGAGATAATTTCCTATAAATTCAATAATGTAATATGTATCCAAGGCTATCATTATTTTGATGCAATAACATATGTTGTTGGTTCTCGCATTTGGAGTGTAGTGATTCTTGCCTAAGTGTGTTATATTTTGTGAATATATATTCATGAAGTGTAATTGAGCCAATTGTTTTATTTTGTTTTTCTAGTTGTGAAATCTTTTAATTCTGGTGTTTGCTATGAGTCTACAAATTTTCTTGACGTAGTTAGTTTGAGAAGAGATCACCATATTGTTCCTGCATAACATTTTGTTAATGAGTGCACTTTTCATGGCCATTCGATTTGATGAAAAGTGAAACATTTTACAATTACTGAATTCCCATCGATGATTACATCAGTGGAATTAAGGAAGTGCTACTCCTATTTTCATTGGTTATCCATTGATCTTTTCAAAAGCTTAACTTGTAGACATGATATTTCCATGATTTATGTCCATTAGGATTTTACTTTTCATGTTATTTGCTTAAACTTCTTATTACTCTATCTTTGTGATTTTCTTCACTTACCCCTTGGTTAAATTAGGAATTCATATAGTTGCATTTTTAGATTGCATTCATCATAAAACAAAAAAAATACAAAAATATATTTCTTTTTGTGTGTTTACTCTTTTGAAGTAGCAAACCAATTCTGCATCTTATCTAATGTTATCAGAACTAGCAAAGGCCTCCTCATGGACACTCACATTTATCTTTAACTGAGTAGATTCTAGTAGGTCGCAAGATCACCTGAAGCCTTGGAGTTGATCCCCAAGATTAACTTTTCAAGAGAGGAGTTCAAAAGGATTCCTGTTGTTAAGCATTGTACAAAATGACAGCTTAATAGAAGTGGCACTAGAAGGAGGGCCTCTTGACTTTCAGAATAGAAGAAAAATTTGCAAATTTCAAAATTCTACACTTTTTTATAAGTTCAAAAAATTTCCTAAGTTTTCAAGATTTTGAGGTGTGCTACTGCACTAGGTGCATTGGTATGCTAAATTTTGAGGTGCACCTTATTTTGTGAGAAAGTGTACTTTTATAGAGGTGCACTTTTTTTAGAGTTAATGCAAACTAGAGGATCCTGATTAAAGAATCTCCATTTCAATGAGCTTTAAGATCTTCACCAAGTGCACACGAGTTCCTCGAGCTTAGCCATTTTGCCAAGCCCCATAGTGACAAAGGAATATCTCAAATTCTACCACTTCCATTCAATATTTCATCATCTTCTTCAATTCCACCTCCACAACAACCACCCCTCATTCCACCAAATCCTTGAATGACCATTTTTGCAAATTTTGTAGACTCACCATTGAACTTGGTAGGCATACTCAATGATCTTCCTAAGAATCTTGAGAAGTTTTGCCCAAGATTTATATATGGAGAGACACAAACTATTGAAATCACATCAAAGTATTCAAAGAAATTTGCAACTGAAAGTAGATTACTAACAAGAATGTGGTTCTTCATTTATTCCCCTACTCTTTAGGGGAGGTTTCCTTTAATTGGTATGTTAATTTTCCACCTGGATGTATTGGAGACTGGGATACTTTTGAGAAATTGTTCTTGGAACAATTTAAAACCTTCATCAACCCAGTAGTGATACATCAACAATTCATATCAATCAAAAGGGACCCAGTTGAGATGGTTTTGTGCTTTAACCATCACTTTCATATGGCATATTGCAAGATAGAAACGTCATGCACTATACTAGTTGAAGCCCCTGTCCAAATTTATCTGAATTCTATGGACCATCTTACTGTTATCTTTCTAAGAAGACTTCTTGCAAAAAATATTGTGACATTGAATAAAGTCTTTATAGAAGCGATTACCTTTACCAAACAAGCCAATCCTAATGGAGGAGGATTGATGCTTCTAGCTCAAACTATCACAACGATGCCAACATACCTTGTTGGAGCACCTACAATGCCTAGCCAATTCATACCTATGAATTTAGTTCCATTATAGTAGGCACCTACTCTGCAAGACCCCTCTCTAACATATCCAGGGTATGAACCTCCAAAAGTTGCTTTCTTTGAGCAATAGGTAGCAGTTTCCACTGAGGCAAACAAAAACTTTGCCTCTAAGTTTGGTCAAATAAAAAAAGACCATATCACAAATGAATAATGAGTTGACTCATGTAAGGTTGTCACAAGGAAAAAATAACAACTTTCAAAGAAACAAAACTAGTCCTTACGAGAACAATTATGGTCAAAATTATAACAGGAATTTTAGTGGAAAAAATAATACTAGGAACAACAATATAGGAAATAATAATGGAGGAAACAACTTCAATCCTCCTAATCATAACAATGGCTTTCAAAGATAGAACCGAAAGTGCAACACTCATCCAAATAATGGAAGCATTCTTGTAGACAACAACAACAAAAATAATGTTTAGTATATAGATGTTAATCAGTATGATGATGGTCAAAATGCAGCTAACAATGATGGTTCATACTACAATGAAACCAAGAGATGAACCAGAATTCACAAGTGAATGATAGTGCCCCTCCTGTGCAATTTAATACTATGTTACTAGAATCTTATGATTCTACATAAAACATACAGGTGGAATAATCACCTAATGAAGAATTATATTTTCCATTTAGTCAGGAACTAGACATTCAACATGAAGAAATGTTTTCTTTTTGCAATGATAATCAAAACACATATAATCTATGAAGTAGAAAAGAACCTATGATAGACAACATTCCTCTAGCACCACAACCAACTCCTCATGATCTCTGAGCAAGTAACAATCCAACACCAATTAGGCCATTGTATGGAGGACAACAAAATTAGAACCACGGGAATGTGCCAATAATATTGAAAAATCCTACTTGGTAAATTGAAAAATATAGTGTGGTAGAAGATTTGAAACAAACAAAGGCCAACATGTCCATGTTTGACATGTTACAAAATTTCCCACATCAATGAGAGGCATTCATGAAGACTTTGGATCATATAAAGGCACCCCATAACATGAATGTCGTTCCTCAAAAGATAATATCTCAACAAGTTAATGCTTTAGAGGAAATGCCAACTATGTTTAAAGATAAGGTTGAGGTGCCCCCATTTCTACTGAGCATAAGGATATATGGGAAGAATCTTCACAATTGCCTGATTGATTCAAGAGCCTCTTGTAATGTTATGCCACTATCGATAGCACAAAGGTTGGAAGTCACTCCGCAACCCTCTAATTAGATAGTGATATAGTTGGATAAAACAAAGGTGAAAGTCATTGGTATGTTGAAAGATGTTCAGATAAAGTTGACAGTTGACCCCCAGATTCAAGATGTCATTGGCATTCTTACAATTGGATTTGGGCTCCTACAAAGTGATGGCATTTGATACAACTTTGAACAAAATATTAGATGATCGAGATGAAAAATCCAAGACTCAAATCCCAAGGGATGAAATAGTGACATAGTTCATAGATAACATGGTAGCTAACTTACAATGTTTAGGAGAAGAAGCTAACCCTAATATCCTACTTCTACTAGGATTTTGCTGATTACATAAAGTTAACCATTTAGAGTTTGAATGCTCAATATGCCAAGAAGCAGTCGCTAAGATATCAACATAGATGATGGGAGTCAAGTGGTAACATCCCAAAAGACCAACCTATAGAAAATCAAAGTCCCATAAACATATCTAAATCTATGGAAAAAGTTGAAGAAGAAATTAAAGGTCTAAATTTGTCATATAGTGATACCTCTTTAGATGGTGAAGGTTTGTCTTCCCCTCCATTAGGAATGATCAAAGTCCAAAGAAGGAGATGATATGTGAAAGTTCAAGGATGGACTTCAATAGTCATCCATCCTAAACCCAAAGTGGATGAAATTAAAGAATTGATAGGGTAAATTCATGTCAAACAAGAAAAACATACACTTCCTCTATCAAGGAGTAACAATGAAAAATCATCAAGTCCACCTTGTGAGATATTATAGTGGGTCCCCAAGAAACAATCTTTTAGACCCAGTTGAAAGAAAAGAAAAGGAAAAATAAGCATAAGATTAGGAATCCCAAGGAAGATCCTAATTGGACACTTCACCTCAATGGTTCTAAGTGCAAATTAGGAGCTGGTGCAGGTATTGAGTTGATCAACCCAAAAGGTAAGTCTTTCCATGCATCAAATTGATTACAATTCAGGTGTACTAATAATGTTGTAGAGTATAAAGCATTGATCCAGGGGCTTCTTTTCATGTTGGAAAAAGGAATCACAACTCTCATAATTGAGGGAGATTCTTAGTTGGTAATATGACAAGTGAAATCATTATACTCCTACAATAATAAGAGGTTTCTTTCTTATTGGAAAAGAGTATGGGATTTAATGGATGATTTTGAAGCTTTGAATATAAAGTCAATTCCAAGAAGGAAAAACATGGTAGCAGATGCTCTCACTATTTTAGCTAGTGCATTACAACCAGTCAAAAGAACAAAATTGAAAATATTTTCAGTTGAATTGGTTGCTACCCCATCTATCCTGAACAATATCACAAACTTCCAAGTCTTTCAGGATGATCAACATATACTCAAATTTATTATATGCAATGGTCACTTTAAAGGGCAAGCAATTGATAACACTCAAGATCACAAGCCTGAGGATGATTAACTTGAAGATGAAGATGGGATCCTAAATTTAAAAACCAACACTATTCCTAAGGGAATGGTTGAGTTGGAACACATTTTTGATCATGATGAATCAACACTTAATATAAAAATGGCTCAAGAAAAGGGGATTGAGGAATGTGACTCATACAACTTAGGTATTGATGAAGACCCTAGAATGGTAAGGATTAGAAAAGCATGCAATACACAGGAAAGGGAAGACATGCTTTATTTTACTTGTAGAGTATAAGGATGTTATTTCTTGGAGCTATGAAGAGCTAAACACATACAATCTTAAGATTATTATGCATGAACATTCCATTGAAACCAAATGCCAAACCCTTCTAGAAAAGGAAAAGACTTAGAAAAGACCTATTAATCCTATCATTAAACCATTGATAATGAAAGAAGTTAAAAATTTACTTGATGCCAAGATCATTTTCCCATTCGCCATTCTATGTGGATGAATAATTTGTTTTCTATATGGAAAAAGATGGAGAGAATCATCTTGGCATGGATTTTTGTAACTTGAACCTTGCATCTCAAAAGGACAACTACCTTTTGCCTGAGTTAGATGAGGTTTTTCAAATTGTGAATGGTTCAAAGATGATGTCTTTCTTGGATGGATATTGGGGATATAATCGGGTAATTGTTGATGAAGAAGATAGGCTAAAGACAACCTTTACAACTAAATTGTGAACTTTTGCTTACAAAAGAATGCCTTTTGGGTTGATTAATGTAGGGGCTACATTTCAACTAGCCATGGACAAAGATTTTAAGGGATTAATAAACAAATGTATAGTAATATACATGGATGACTTAACTATCTTTTCAAAGGATCGAAGCACTTATATTGCTGATTTAAGACAAGTATTTAATAGATGTTGCAAATATAGCATATCACTTAATCGCAATAAATTTTCATTTGGGGTTACTAAAGGAAAGCTTCTAGGCCATAAGAATCTCTCAATATGGAATCTCCATTGATCCTGATAGGATCAAAGCTATTTTGAAGTTATCACCTCTTCACAGTTGAAAAGAACTAAGTCTTTCTTTGGGAAGATAAATTTTCTACCAAAATTTATAAGTGGGTTTGCAAAGATGGTTTGTCCCCTTAATGATTTACTCAAAAAGGGGGCTAAAATAGAATGGATTCCAAAAATTAAGAAATCATTTGAGGATATCAAAGTGGCCATTTCCATGTCCCTAGCATTGATGAGTCCTCAGTATGGGGTGCCTTTTGAAAATACACTCTTTTGCTTTAGAACACTTGTGTAATGGGATTCTAACATAGAAGAAGGAGAAGGAAGATGAAAGACCTATTGCCTTTATGAATTGCACTCTAAAAAATGTCAAGTTGAATTATTCCAACCTCACTAAATAATCTTTTTCTTTAATTAAAGTGGTAAAGAAATTCCTCTGTTATATACTAAGAAGCAAGGTATATGTGATTGTACCTAATCCAAAGGTCAAGACATTGTTGATAAAAAATGAACTTGGTGAAAGATGAGGAAAATGGATGGCAATACTGCAAGAATTTTATCTAGAGATTCAACCCATGAGGTTAGTTAGAGGCCAAGGATTATCAAAGATGATAGTGGATAACCAAATTGAGGATGAAAATAAATTTATGTTTGATAGTGAAATAAGTATGGAAGACCATGAGAAGATTGTAGTATCTCAAGTTGACATTGATAAGGGAGTAATAACAAGTGTTTGGTACTAGGATATTGTTTACTATCTTTTACAAAATTAGTACCCAGTTGGATGAATAGTTCACAGTGTAGGGGACTCAAAATGAAGTGTGAATCCTACATGTTACATGATAGAAAATTATACAAAAGGAACTATGAAGGGATTTACCTAAAAAATTTAGGAAACAAGGAAGTAAAAGAAGTTTTGGAACAATTTTATGATAAGTATGGTACAGGGCATGGTTCAGTAGAAGCAACTACTCATATGATTTTAAGATTGGGTTATTTTTGGCCCACAATATTCAAATATACTTTTGAGCACCTACATACTTGCCATATTTGTCAAACTAGTGGTAACAAAGAAAGACATCCAGTAATGCCATTACAACTAATGCTTGAGATATGCCTTTTCACAAAGTCGGGGTTGGATTTTATTGGTCTAGTGAATCTACCATCATCAAATGGACACACTTATATTCTCACAACTATTGATTATTGTGTGCATTGGATAGAAGTAGAGACATTCAAAAACTACATAGCTAAGGTGGTTACAGACTTCTTGGAAGAACACATTGTTACTATATTTGGGATGTCATTCTCCCTAGTGTGCAATAATGAATCAACTTTTGCATTAGTATTCCTAACTCAATCGGCATTGGAAAATGAGGTTATTATCAAGCTTTCTTCAAATTATTATCCACAAGGAAATAGTGGATGTCTATTAAAGGAGAACCCTAAAGATTGGCATACACAACTCAAATATGCTCTATGGACAGATCAAGTAAGGATCAAGAATGCTTTGGGGACGTCTCCATATCTACTTGGTCTATAGAAAAGAACTAGTATTCCCACTTAATCTCAGGATTCTAGTTTTAAGATTCATGAGTCGATAAGTTGAAGATGTTGATAGAGGACAAATTAGATTGATGAATCTTTTAGAGATGGATGAAAAGAAAACAATGGCTTTGGAGGACATGGCAAAACATCAAGCTATTATCAAAAGATGGTTTGAGAAAAGGGCTACAATAAAGTCCTTCAAAATATCTGACCTTGTTCTACTTTGGGACAAGTTGAAAGAAAAGTTGGGCAACCACACTAAGTTTCAATGCTTGTGGATTGGTCCCTATTAGATCATAAAAATTCTAGGAGAAAACACTTTTAAGCTAAGTTCCTTACAAGGGGAATTGGTTTCATTGCTAGTCAATGGGTAGTTTCTAAAGCATTACTTTAAAACCCAAGAAGAAAAAAAACATCTTTATTTCTCCAAGTGTGTTTATTTTTAGTTGTGTGTTTTCTTTCAATCATGTGTTTGTTTTCAAAGTTGCATCAATCTAGGGGGTAGGTGTACTCAAAATTTTATCTTCACATATTTTACTAACTACTCTTTTGATTCTAATTTTCAAGAAGAGGTATTTCTTTGTCAAAACATTTTGATGATTTTGTGTCTTATACCAATTGAGAAATGGATGTTACTTGTACTAATAGGGGACTTTCAGTATTGAATTCAAGATTGTAGATAAAAAAGTTCTCAACCATTTTTAAAATTTAAAGATTGATTATCTCAGGTGTTTTTGAACCAAATTTGAAGGTAACAAGGGATAGTCCAAACCCTACTAGTTTAAATAGAAGGATCTTCTCGAAGGAATTGCTAAGATCAATGTTTGGTGTGAGAATTTCTAAAAAGTTCTTAAATGAGAAATGCAAGGGATGTTAAGAAAAGATCAAATTCAAGAAAAGACACCAATGTCTTGGCCACACAATCTAAGCATGGTAAGGATATAGAAAGAAAACAAGAATATAAAAAAGAAAGAAAGAAAGGTGTTAAGAATGAAGATTCTACGAAATTTGAGGAAGATGATCCAATTATAGGGATATGCATTCTAAATAAGCTATCCAATATCAAAACTATTGCTTAATCGAAGAATCAAATGGCAACATTGTAAGCTACAAAAAGAAAGTATTCAAATGTTACCTGGGACTTCAAAATGAAAGTGACAACCTACCAAGAGCCCTTAGAATTGATTCTCTCATCTAGTCAGACAAAGGATTGATAAACAACTTTCATGAAGATTCCTGACAGGTGGAAGATTCTTTCCAATTTGTTGGAAATTTTTGATAGACTACATTCTGAAATGTCAAAGGAAATCAATATATTGAACATACACTAAACCTAGAGATTTGGGATCCTGAGGTTTTGACTACAAAGTGATTCAAAATATTCTTGGAATGTTTAGGATTTAGTTGGTGTTGGACACATGTTAGAGATATGTTTGTTGATGAAGAAATTCCTTTGTCATTTCTTCCTTTTTTCGGGGCTTTTTTTTGTGGTTTCACAACACACACCCCATTTCACTTAGAAATGGGGACCCCTACTTTATTTGTTGGCTTATCAGATACTTGAGTCTGGGATCTGAGTCTTTTAGGATTTTTGGTCAAGATTGGGTCCCAACTCAGAAACCCAATTGTCAAAAATTAGAGGGAGAAAACTTTTTTTGCAAAAAGAAAGGTGCACCAACACACCTCATTAGGTGTGCTGGTACACCAAAACCCAAAGAAAAGGCATTACCCTTGGTGATGCATAACTACATAGCTACATAGCACCAAAGGTGTGTGGGGCTATATAACCTAGGGGTCTCCCTCTCTCCTCACTTTGTCTTTTTTCATTTTCCAAATCCCCAATGCCACACCTATTGAGGTGCACATCTCCATTCTTCTCCCCAAAATCTACCAAGACCTGCACACAATTTAAAAAGCACATTAATAATGCTCTAACAGATGCACATTAGTGGACCTACCCAAGTGTAGCGATGCACACAGTTTTACTTCAATGCAAAACATTAAACAAACACTCACACTTTTAATGATCAATGCATAGTAGCACACCTATCTAGGTGTGTTGATGCACACATATAATTAATTGAATTTCCTATTTTGTGCTTATGTACATGAAGTATGCATCAATGCACATCATGAGGTGTGATGATGCACTTTTTTTTTTTGCATTCTAGAGGTATATAAATTAAGATTTTTGAGGTTTTTCAAACAATTAGGTTTTTAGGGTTTTTGTAATGTCACCTTTAGGCTTTGATTAAATCATTTTTTATTTAGTTCCAAATGAATGGAAATGGTTTTTGTGTAGATTCAATGTCTTCCTCATCATCCTCCCTTGCCAAGAAGATGGTTCTAAAGCTTGTCATTTTCAGGTTCCAAGTTGTTCTAACCAAATGAAGATTCTAGGATGATCATTTAGAGATCCAAGATATTGAACTAGGCCACACAAATTTAAGAGCATTCTTGACACTGTGCAACAAATTGACAATAAGGTCTCCAATGATTTTTGCATTGATCTAATTAGGATTGGCCAATGCAGAGTCATATCCAATTTTAGTGTAGTCCTCAGAGTTAATCATGACACTAGAAAAGAAATATGTTCTTAAGGAAATGGTCATTAAGAGCATAACTAGAGAGTTTTTCCTAGATCTCTGACCCAACAATATAGAAAAGGTATTCCACCTCCCAAGGGTAGATCAACTTATCAAATTGACCTATCACCAAGCTGAAAGATGGTATAGGGAACACGTGGAGGAAGCTTCTAAGATCATCTAGTCTTCATACCTTATTGAGAAGACTCCCCTAAGATAGAAAGACAAAAAAGTGGATGTGACATGAGGATGCATGGAGGATATTGGGTATTCAATTATAGTTTTAAGTAGAGTCATGGGCTTGCCTACTTTGGGTCATTTGAACATATGGATGGTGCATTTTTTTGAGACCATTAAGATGATGAAGATGCCACTTGATTGGGCCTCCATTCTTAGCAAGAACTGAAGATAGCAGTTGGTGGAAATTAAGAATAACTGCAAATTTTATATGACTTCATATTTGGTATACCTGCTAGCTGCTAGAGCGATAGATTATCCAAAGCTATATAAAAGGGGTAGTATGCATGATGCCAATACATGGCCATACATAGTATATCCTTAGCTAGTAAAGAAGAAGCTTCCAAAGCAAAGAAAGCAGTACAAGATAGTGAATGATGCTTTCATATTCACAATAATTTATGTCATAGAAAGTGATGCTTTCATATTCACAATAATCTATGTCAAAAGAGGTAGCTGGAAAGATATTAGAAGTTGGGGCTTATTACATCTAATTTCACACATTCAAATATTTAAGGGTAGTGGGTACAACTATCAACCCTAAGAAGCTCCCTAGGTATCCTAGTGACAGACTCATTTTATTGGAGATTTCTCAGCAACTCTTGTCCACATATGACATAGTTAGAAAATAGCACAAAATATGTTGGATATGGCCTATCGCAATACAACCATTCATGGTGGATCAAAGACAAGACATTCTATCTTTCAAGTGTGAATAGGATCAGTATCTCTTTGAAGAGTATAATTCTATGTGGCCCTATTTTGATAACATCGAGAGAGTGCAATACTTAGCAGGTAAAACATTCCAGCATGAGGATGCAATTGAAGATCACTGGATAAATGCAAAAAATGAATATGATGTCTACATAAGGGATTATTGTAGGATGATTGTATATCTAGAAGAAAGGGCTTTAAATATAAAGATCCCATTGAAATTGTGCAACAAGATTTGGAGGAGCTACTCAATCCATTGTTCAACAAGGACAGGATTAGCGATAGGCCTATCATGAATGCTAGGGTTGACAAAGAAGAAAATGCAGATATCAATCATAGGGTGAGACAAATAATCAAATTAAAGTAGGATTAGATCAAGAAACCTTTCAAACTTAATCCAATTCCTCAAACAGTAGTCTTCCATGCACAGGCTTGACTAGCTAAAGGTCGACAAGCAAAGGTCACAGTGCCTACATTTACAGCCCAGTCATCAATAAGACTAGAAAAGTGCACCAACTTGCTAGACCAATTGAGTATTACTAGGCTTAGAAAGGTAAAGGTAAAGGTAAAAGGAAGAGGAATTCTCCTCAACAAGCTAAGCCAAAAGAGGGAGAAATTTAGGCACCTCCACAGCAAGGAGAAGAAAATGTACAAGGTTTGGAGAATGTAGAATCCACACAAGCTCAAGGTGATCCCCAAGTGCCACCAACTAAACAAGGCCATGGGGAAATAGAAACTAAAGTAAAAGAGGTTTTCCCTCCTTGATAAGTACAGAAAGCCTCCCCCACTACACCTAAAAGAAGACAGATCAATACTCCAGTAAAAAGGAGGCAAAAGGTTATTAGGAAAGTGATCCCTTTCCCATAAATTCCTGAACCAATCCCTAAAGAGGCAAAAGAAGAGGGTGATGAGGATGAAAAGGACAATATACCTTTGAACTAGAGGAATCGACTTGCTAGAGCCATAGAGTGGGAGAGGAGGAGAAGCTCCATGATCACACCACCATCTATCCCTAATGAACCCATTCAGACTACAACCTTAGAAGATGAAATAAATTGATGGATAGATGAGCAAGATGTGAAGGGCACTGATGTCTTTCAGATGCCAAATTTTGATTTCTTTCTTGTGGGTACCAAGTTGATTGGGGATAAGATAAGAGATACTCCAACAAATCAACCTCAACAGGAAGATCGGAGTCAAAAACCAGCCAAACTACAAGAACCTGAGGTAATGATATCATCCCTAGTACAAATCATGTCTTGTGTAGACAAGTAATTGGCTACCCATCTTCCTCTAGGTACAGAAGTGGAACAAGTCCAAATGAGGCAAGAGGAAGCGCCGCAACAAACACCTACTGAGGAAGTGTTAGAAGAAGGGTAGACAAGTGAATAGCCTCAAAAAAATTCTCAAGACACTAAGGTAAGGAATGTGGACTCTATGGATACAAAGACTTCTGGTACATATCTTGTGCAAAAGGAGAGGACTCCAGAAAGGAGAGATAACGAAAAAGGCATCATAGAACAAACTCCTTCGTCCTCTAAAAGAAAATCTCCATTAGAGAATATCCCAAGGTGGCTGAGAAAAGAAGTAATAAGAAATAAGAAACAATAATTCACTATAGAGGAGGAAGATAGAATGGAATTGATTGAAGTCCTAAAGAGCATGATTCACCTCCAAAGGATGCACGAACATTAGCCTTTGTTATGAGTGATCACAATCAAGAATTTTTTGCTCACATAGCTATCCCTCCTTCACATTCAAATGTTAAAGAATTGACTACATGTGATTATCAAATCTAGGAAGTTATGCTTGGGAAGCCAACCTCAGATACTACTAAACTAATGGTTACAACAGGGATAAAGGAGGTTTTCAGAATCCTAGAACAGGATGGGGCAGAATTAATAAAACTTTGGTGAGAAAATGAGATCCTAAAGGGATATCTGAGTAAATTTGTTGGTCTCCTAGATCCCACAAACCCCAAAGATACTTTTACTGCAGTGATCAAGAGAAGACATAGGGGTATAGGCCAATTGGACCTATTTTTGAGAGCTTGTCAGCAATGGTGAGAAACTTTTGAGGAAAAGGGTGTACAGATCATTTAGGGAAATTTGAAGGTATTATACATTATGTAGGATAACATGGATAAGCTAGTCACAATTTTGAATCAAGATTTTAGTCTGATGGATGAAGTACATACTTGGGGGAAAGATTTGAAGGCATTACATGAAATTAAAGGCCAAAGGTATCGGATGTTGATGGAAGCATATAGGCTGAGTAGTTAGAAAAAATAGATGATTGGATTGAAAATATTACAAATGGTAATAAAGTAATGGAAACATTACATGTAGAGATTCTTAAGCTCAAGGATCAAACCCAAGAGAAAATTTTGGAAGCAGAGAGACATTATAGTGATGCATGCCTAGACATTTTTGAGGATGATTCTAGAGAGAAGTTAATACCAATAGAGGTAGTAGTGGAGTTATTTTGGAAAAATTTTGAGGAGGCTACTAATGATGATGATATCAAGTAGGCTTTCAGGATGGAAGAGGCACTAGTATAGATAGATGCAAAACTTAGAGATTTTGTGGAGACCCGTATTGAGATGGGAAACTATAAGTAGAAGTTGTAAGACAAATATGATGTCTTGGATTTTTCAAGTATGACTTAAGTCACCAAGATCATTGAGAAATTCAAGGTCAAATACCTAGATATAGCTTTGGTATAAAGGGAAACAAAACCCAGAAGCCAGAATTTTAATTTTGACACTAGGTGAAATTTTGCAATTTTTGCCTTCAAGGTGCATTGTTGCACCAAGTGCACTAGTGTGTAGGTGCACTTTTTGCAAAAAAAATTTGAAACATTTTGAAGGATTTAGAGGTGCATTGACAATTAACTACCAGTTCCAAATTTAGAGCTTACCATGCATCGAGCGTGCATTCTGACAATGGTTTAACTCCAACAGACAACTAGTGAAGATAGAGCTCCTATTTTTGGCACTTCCAGACACTCCTACATCAACTGAAGTCTCTCTCTTTCATATTTTCTCATGTTTTCATTTTTTTATTACATGTAGGGACTCATGCATCCAATTAATGATCTAAATATGAATGAATTCCTACTCAACACCTGTTAGAGAGTTAGTTTGTACATAAATATATTTATTTATTAGTTTAGAAGCATATGTTTTCATAAAGAGATCTCTCACTCTCAACAAAAATTAAGGAGATGATTTCCTATAAATTCAAGAATGTAATATGTATTCAAGTCCACCATCATTTTGATGCAATAATATATGTTTTTGGTGCTCACATTTGGAGTGTAGTGATTCTTGTCTAAGTGTGTTATATTTTGTGAATGCATATTCACGAAGTGCAATTGAGCCAATTGATTTTTTGCATTTCTCTATTTTTGTGATCTTTTAATTCTGGTGTTTGCTACGAGTCTACAAATTCTACTGATGTACTTAATTTGAGAAGAGATCACCATATTGTTGTTGCATAGCTTTTAATCTCACATGAGTGCACTTTCCATGGTCTTGCAATTTGATGAAAAGTGAAACATTTTACAGTTATTGAATTCCCATTGATGATTGCATTAGTGGAATTAAGGAAGCGCTACTCCTATTTTCATTGGTTATGCATCGATATTTTTGAGAGCTTAACTTGCAGATGCATTATTTTCATGGTTTATGTCTGTTAGGATTTTACTTTTTATGTTATTTTCTTAAACTTCTTGTTACCCTATCTTCGTTATTTTCTTTAATGACCCCTTGGTGGAATTAGGAATTCATATAGTTACATTGTTAGATTGCATTCATCATAAAATAGAAAATTACAAAAATATGTTTCTTTTTGGGTGTTTACTCTTTTGAAGTAGCAAACTAATTCTACATCTTATTTGAAGTTATCAAAACCAGCAAAGGCCTCCTCGTGAACACTCACATTTATCTTCAACTGAGTAGATTCTAGTAGATTGCAAGATCACCTAGAATCTTTTAGTTGATCCCCAAGATTAAATTTTCAAGAGAGGATTTTAAAAGGATTCCTACCATTAAGCATCATGCAAAATGACAACTCAACACATTACAATTGGCAAATATGAGAGTTCAATTTATAATATGGCCTAAATTTAATCATTTCAACAAATTCAAGTGGACCTGTCCATAGGTAGGAAGAAAAAGCAATATTCAAAGAAATAATAGAGGAGAAAATTATTAATCATAAGTTATAGATATTAATGATTAATTTTTTAAGACTCTTAATTGGATGTTGATCTGCAGATGCCCCTATAATCAATTGAATACACAATATTGGTTTACTATCTTCATTGTAAAAGTAACTATGAAATAGAGTTATCTATAGCAAGTCCAAAGAAAATCATAGAAATGGAAGATGTCATGTAACCATGAAACTCCTTAGCATTTAAAAACACAATTTTAGATGATAGGATGTTTGTTGTTGTATCTTGTGAATTTCAATTTTTTTGTTACTCATTTATTATGATGACAAGTAAATGTCTCTTTTGTATATGTCAAGTTTCAAGGGAGTTCCAACTTGTTGTACTTTTAAAAACTTATCCCATTGAATTTTTTTTTTAATAGCAGTATTGATGCCTTATACTTGTAAGCATTTCTTTACTATCCAAAAAGTCAAGATAGTATGAAGGCAATTTGATATACTATCAATTTAGTTTCTATAGTTAGAATTCTTTTATTTGACAAGTGGAAGTTATTTGTTCAAGAAACATAAATATTATTTTCTTAATGCACAACATAAATATTAGTTTTATAACTACCCTTGTGAATCAAGGATGCACCATAGGTGTAATCAAACACAGTAGATTACATTTGACAGATTCTACAACTTCATAGGTCACTTCTAAATTTAAGGGGTAAATACTAATAGGTGAGAATGTTCTCTCTAATCCTCACACACTTCAACTACTTATTCATATCCAAAAATTAATAAATTAAATCACATAAAGTGAATTCCTAAATTTTTATGAGAAAAGAAATGATTTGCTGAATAACATCACACAAAGTGACAAATATCAAACACACCATGTTATATTTGTAGCAAACAAAGGATTATTTAGATATTATGAGTACAATAACGCTAAAGTGCAACAAAGCATAGTTATTATCCAAGAACAAGACCAAGCCCAATAGAGCTTTTCTTTGATTTCTTAGAGGCTTCAAATAGAAGTTATGACTAGGTATAGTATCTTAAAGCCATTATGTATTTTTTAACTTTTGCATCTCAATAAAATGAGAAAAAGAATATAGATGCATTGATATAGTTTATTATTAGAATGATTTTGATTTAGGTATAGAGCTTCCTAAATCATCAACTTCTACATGTGAAGAGTTGGAAATTTTAGGTTTAGATTACAACTTGGTTTTCAATGAGGAAGTTAAATTAGCATAGGATTGATACTAGTAAGCCAAGTTTTTTTTCTTTTTTTATTGAAGTATCCATCCATCTTTCAACATTTCAGTTGAAACTTTAGGAACATAATTTCTACAATGACTTGCCAATATTCTTCTATCATGAGACATTGGGTATGGTCTAAGTTTTTGATTAGGTGAAATAGGTTTTTAATAGGGGTGCCTAAAACCCACCAGTTAGCAACATAAATGTAGGGTATGGTTTAAGTTGTAGTTACATGTTCAGTCACATTTTAACTTTAATGCATAGTTCCCCTACTATCCCTTGCTCAACTCTAGGATTGCTCAAGTGAAAATCAATTTTTAGTTAGCTAGTTTAGATGATGCTAACAACATTCTATTCCTATTGTCTCACACTTTGTTTTCCATTTTGCATCCACACACATAATGCCAAGGAAAAATGAATTAAGTATTAGTTATGACTTCTTAATTCAAGTGAAATATTAAAAACCCCTTGAAACATGGTCATGGTATTTATATCACTTCTTAATTCAAGTGAAATATTAAAAACCCCTTGAAACATGGTCATGATATTTATCAGAGGAAGGGCTAAGTTCAATATATCATGCACATGTAGTAGCAATGTAATTTTCTCTTCATACATACAAATTGAGATATGAATTCCCAATCCTGAAACTTGCTCCACCTACTCCAAAACTTGATAAATTTAAACAACAAAAATCTACTAATTTATGACACATTGAAAAATTGCCACCTAAACTACAAACCAAGCACGTCATTTTTTGCATTATCCACATCATCAAATTCCCTACTCCCCATGTTATCAAGCATGAAAATGAGTAAAGAACCAAAAAAGGGCTTTCCAAGAAGAGGAAAGGCCAGTCTAATGGAAAGCTTCTTGTTTAAATAATTCTAAACCCTTGAAAGATGAATCAAGAAGATAGACTAGAATAATGTTCTATCTTAGTGGATAGCCAACGAGATTTTTATATAGGTTATGATGATAAAAGAAATAATATGCTACAAATTTGTAACAAACCTGTATGCATCACAAAAAGGAAAATGAGAGATGAGAAAGAATGAAAAATGAAAATGAAACCATAAAATACCTTCATTATTAAGAAAGCATCAAACACATGATGTGGTATGAAGCAAGAAAAATCCATACAAATATGGAGCATAAGGTAGTCAGTCAATGCACATAGTAAATTCTAGCCTTCCACAAAATGGAAGACCAATAACAAGTCATAGATCAACTCTATCAATAGTCAGCCACAAGAGTAGAGGCCATAATAGGTCTATGGTGAATGTACATGGAGGAAGCAACAAGGTGTGACAAATACATTACAGCATCCATATCCCTAAGTGAGCATTATCCTAAAGTAGAGGATGCCTGACCAGCACCTGAGAAAGGGATTCCAACTTGGATAGGACAATTATTGATCAAGAATCCCATAGTAAATAGCTTAATCAGCTAAAAATAAAGTAAATAATTTAATTGTTGGTACATTTATGCAAAGAGGTGGAAAGAGTTACAGATATATATAATCATAGTAGTAATTCTTACTTCTTTCTTATGAATAGGATATAAATAATCTAATTATCCTTTCTCTATTTTCCCTTTAGTAATTAGTAGCCACTTTTGAAAGCTAAAGAATGAACATATTTCTATAATTGTTTTATAAGAATAGAATGTTCACATGTATACAATGGGAAATTTGATTACTTTAGTGTATAAACATAAATTAGAAAATTGATAGCCAATTAATGATCTTCTTATATCTAATTCTTTTCTATGAATTAATCTAATTTTAGTCTCTTTGTGGTTCCAATAGTGGTCAAGTTAGGGGAATATTTGGAGTACCTAGAGATAGTGCTAAGCTACTTGTTCTTTGTTCTTTGTAAAGCTCTTATGTCCTCTTTATGTTAAACTTTAGTATATGTGATGATACCCCAAGTTCATTGCATTACCATGAATGCTAATCATATTCTTTTGGGGGGGTATCCTAAGCATTGGAGAGCATGTGTCAGTATTGACATGTTGCATTCATGACTATGTTTGTTATTCATGACTACATAGTATGGTTTTTGTAAAGACTAGCAGAGTAGCTAATAGACATCGTGGTCATATGGATAGAGGTTTAATGTTCAAGTAAAGTGTGGTTAAGGACATGTTTTACACTATGTCCTAATGATGAGGTTAAGTTCATGTAACATAATTGAAATAAATATGGAAGATATACTTAATTTACAGAGAGCAATACAAAGATAGAGTACTTGAAAAGCAATTGTTGATTTTTATATTGTATCTCCTAAAAAAGATATAATCAGAGTATGTGAAGTTATATAGTATTAGAGGATAGTCTGATGATGATGTCAATGAGTGCACAAATTCTAGGATCACATGTGTGAAAAGTTGCAAAGACTGTGAGCTAACAATATTATGATTGTGAAATAATTAGTTATCTTATTTTGGCCCTATTATAATTAATTGTGAAAGCCTCAAGCCCAACTCAAGGAATTTTTTTGAGGACTTGGTATAATGGAAAGTATTTTCCTTGGTTGTAAAGTGTGATTATGATGTGAATCAAGTACAAAGTGTGTGAAAAAGAGTAGAGTGTTTGGTAAATGTGAGTAAATGATCCAAGGGATTATTGAATGTGAAGTTTTTGATCTAGTATCAAGATTAGAAGGAGCATAAGTCTGGTTGATAAGATAGAGGAAGAGGAAGGAGAAGTACCATTTTATTATATTATTAGAAAGGATTAATACAAAGATCATTTGGACATTGAGTTTTTTGGTCTTGCCCCTAAAGATGTTTAGATAGTGAGTTCATCTACCTTCTACAAATCCTAAAAAGGTTAGAATATCCTAACAAGGATTCAAAAGTCTTCTTACAAGGACTAGAAACATCTCATAAAATTTGGAAAGCTTTAAAATCTATTTTTGAAGGAGATAATCATACAAAAAGGATAAGATTATAGAATTGGATATGTTCATTTCAAGATGCTAAAATGACGGAAGATGAATATGTAAGAAGCTGTGTTGGTAGAATATATAAAATTATTGCAAGAATTAAATCATATGGTGGATCCAAGGAAGAAGATGAGATTGTATAGAATATCTTGAAAACTTTGATACCACCATTCAAGCAAGTAGCATAGATAATTGAGCTTTTGATACCTTGTATTGAGAAATTTAGAAAGGAATCTTTGCTTGGAGGATTGGAATATGCAATAGAAGCTAGTTTGAGATAGATTGGAGAATTGACAAGAGTATAGAAAAAATTTAGTACCTTAAATGTTTTTCCATGTTTATCTAGAAGTGCAAGCACCCATGGAGATTTTTTTAGCAGTAGTAGAATG
The DNA here is from genome assembly GCA_028749045.1 of Cupressus sempervirens. Taxonomy (NCBI): domain Eukaryota; kingdom Viridiplantae; phylum Streptophyta; class Pinopsida; order Cupressales; family Cupressaceae; genus Cupressus; species Cupressus sempervirens. Next base: position 614,489,004 of record CM053793.1, on the reverse strand, counting down.
AGATCAGAAGAAGACAAAAAGATTGAAGAAGATATAGCCCTACTTGTAAGAAGAAAAGCAAATGGTAAGAGAATCTTTACATTTTGGACTTGTAATGAGTTTGGTCACTATGCATCTAAGTGTCCTAAAAGAGAGAAAAAGTATAAAGGAATTTTAAATTTAGAAGACCTAGAAACTATTTGTGTGCAAATGGAGATGAGGAATCTGAGGAAGGAGTTTAGAGTGAAAGTGATGATGAGCTAGGATTTGTAGTTATAAAAGAAGATGACCTTGATAAAGAAATTAGAGAAGAGTAGGATCTAGTTTCCCAAGTAGAAAAGAAATATGATTGGATAGTAGAAAATGAATGTTCAATGCATATGACTGGTGATATGAAAATTTTTGTTAAATTTAGGAATCATGATGGAGGTATTGATAGAGTTGGAAATATTGCATCATATCACATCATAGGAATAGGATCTATTATTCTTAATGGAAAGACTAACACTGATGATGTTTACTTTGTTGATGGTTTAAAAGCATAAGTTAATAAGTTTTGGATAGTTGGTGGATAAAGGAAATTAGTTGGAATTCATAGAGAAGACTTGTATCATCAAAGATAAGGATGGTAAGCTGATTGGAATTGATACAAGATCTAGAGGTAATGTATTTCAATTGAATCATACTAAGATGACATGTTTGGTTGAAAAAGTGGATAATAGTTGATTATGGCATAGAAGGTTTTTTCATATAAACTTTGATAAAATAGTGAAGGTTAGTGGCACATTTGTAGTTAGATATTTTTCTAAGATAATGAAGCCTACTAATGTTATTTGGAAAGAATGTATCATGGCTAAGCAAAAGAAGGTATCATTTCCCTATACGAAGTTCATTACTATAGAGAAGCTATAGATTGTTCATATAAATCTAAGTGGCCCTACTAGGACAAGATGATTCTATGGAGAAAAGTATTTTATGGTTTTTGTTGATGATTTCACTAGAATAATGTGGGTAGAATTTCTTAAAGAGAAACTTGAAGCATTTGATAAGTTCAAGATATTTAAGAATAGAGTTGAGAATAAATGTGGTGTTAAGCTATATGTTTGAGATCAGATAGAGGAAGAGAGTTTACTTATAGAGAGTTTAACATGTTTTGTGAAGAGAATAGAATTAAGAGACAGTTATCATCACCTAAGACCCCTAGGAAAAATGGGATAGCTAAAAGGAGAAATAGATCAATATCAAAGGAAAAAAGAGAAATTATGGTTGAGGATGATGTATCCAAGACATTTGTGAGAGAAGCAATCAATAAAATAGTGTACACCATGAATAGAGTATAGATCAGAAAAGGTATGAATAAGACTCCTTGTGAATTATGGTTTGGTCATACACCTTTAGTAAAGTATTTCATAATTTTTAGAAGAAAGTGTTATATAAAGAGGGATGATGATGTTGGTAAGTTTGATCCAATAAGTGATGAAGGTATGTTTCTTGGTTATTCATTGAAAAGAAAAGCTTACAGATGTTTTAATCATAAAACTAAGATGATTGTTGAGTGTACAAATGTAAAAGTTGATGAAAAGTTTGGAATTAAGGAAAAGATGATGTACACATTTTTGAACAAAGAGGAGAATAGAGATTTGAACCAAGAGAAGAAATAAGAATTGAGTTATCAACTTTTACTCCTAATAAGAACCTAACAAAGATTCACCCTCTGGAGTAGATAATTGGAAGAAAAGACAAAGGACAGATGATAAGAAATAGAGTTAATGAGGAATTATGTTTAATTTCTCAAGTTGAACATAAGAGTGTAGATGGGGCATGCAAAGATGATCATTTGATTCAATTAATGAAGAAATAACTAGACTATATTGTCAAGAATGACACATGGGAATTGGCTCCTAGGCAAAAAGACAAGAATGTTATAGGAGCTAAATGGGTATTCAGAAACAAGATGAATGAAAAAGGTGAAGTTGTGGAAAATAAAGCTAGACTTGTATGCAAAGGCTATTCACATCAAGAAGGAATAGATTATACAAAAACATATGAACTTGTAGCCAAAATGTAAGTAGTGAGAATATTTTTTGCTTATGCAAAAAATAAGGAGTTCAAGGTGTATTAGATGGATGTCAAATCAACTTTTTTAAATGGAGAACTTGAAGAAGAGGTTTACATTGAGAAGATCAAAGGATTTCCTTTGAAAGAAGATAAGGATGTGGTATGTATATTGAAGAAAGCTCTATATGGTCTAAAGCAAGAACCTAGACCCTAGTGAGCAAAGTTGGACAAGTATTTGGCAAAGATTGGATTTGCTAAAGGTACAACAGATAGTAACTTATACTTGAAAGAAATTGAGAGTGGTTTGTTGATAATAGTGATTTTTTTTATGACATAATTTTTGGAGGCAATTATGAAGCAAGTGATAAATTTGATGAAGAAATGAAGAATGAGTTCGAGATGAGCATGATTGGTGAGATGAATTTCTTTCTAGGTTTGTAGATTGTGCAAAAAATGATGGAATTTTCATATTACAAGATAAGTATTTAAAACATTTGTTGAAAATATTTGACTTGGAAAATTGTAAGCCTATTGGTACACCAATGATAATTGGTCATAAGTTATCTAGCAAGGATGAGACACCTATAGTTGAGTAGAAAAGTACAAATCCATGATTGGAAGTTTGCAATATCTGACTCACACTAGACCAAATATAACAAATACAGTTGGAATTGTAGCTAGATTTCAAGTTGATCCTAAGGAGTATCATTATGTAGTAGTAAAGATTATATTCAAATATTTGAAGGGAACATCTTATTATGGGATATGGTATGACAGATGAAGTGATTTCACTCTATGGGATTATACTAATGTGGATTGGGCATGCAATATGGATGACTGAAAAAGAAATAGTAGTGGAGCATTTTTCTTAGGAGGAAGATTGGTTTCTTGGCTAAGAAAGAAATAATATTGTATTCCAAAAAGTACAACTGAAACAGAGTATGTAGCAACAACAAATAATTGTAATCAAGTTAGGTGTATGAAGCAAATGTTGAACGACATTGGGATAGAATTTTTAGAACTTTTTATCATATATTGTGATAACACAAGTAGAGTAAGTGTGTCTAAGAATCTTATATTACACTCTAAGACTAGGCATACATTTATTAGGTATCATGCTTTGAGAGAGAAGGTTGTAGAGAAAGAGACCAAACTAGAGTATGTTAGCACTAAAGATTAGATTGTACAAATATCTTTACAAATCCCTTGCCTAAAGATACATTTGAGTACTTGAGAGGCATGCTTGGGTTTATGCCCTTGCCTACTTTAGAGTAGATGATGCAAAGATTACATCAATCTAGTGGGATAGAGAACTATTTTTTGACTAGACCAAATATTGATGCTTCTTATATGGAAGTATCTATGATGAGAAGAATTAATAAGGACTCTTGATAATTGGTCTTGAATAGTTTCTTGGATACTTGAGTTGGTTGAAGACTTGGAGCAGATGATTGACATAATGAGGCCTTTGTCACTGATGTCAATGAGGGAGATAATGCATGAAAAATATCTCCTAAACATGGGTGAAAGAAGTGTGACTATTGGAATATTCAAATATGGAAAGAATACTTATGAGAGGGGGGGGGTTGAATTAGAAGTATCAAACTTTTAACGAATAAAATTTTATTTGAAAGTAAATTGCATGCATGTAAATAATCAAGTAAACATGAAACTAAGACATGCATCAACAACACATAACACTAAAATTTGTTAACCCAAAAACCCTCTAGAAATAAGAAGGTAAAACTGGGGTGGGGATGATACCCACAAAAATCACTACAGTAATATTGTTCAACCACTTCTGATGATCTACCCTATTAAAGACATGCCCTGTTAAAGGCTTTACACTATGTCAATAGTGACCTAGTTAAAGGATTTATAAACACTTAACATGAAGTGTCACCCTGTTAAAGGATTTAATCACCTTTTGATAAGGATCTACAAATATCTATTAAGCCAACCTATCTACATAGGATTTCCTTTCTAATACAATGGTAAGAGAGTATTAGATATTATAAACATGATAGTATGCAATCCTTGATTGCTGAATACAGGCACTTGTTCTGGCTCTTTCTCTGATTTCAATCCTCTGAGATCTGATTTCTATTCGTCTACTTTTCTTTGTTTTGATCAACTGAATATTGAATTGCTACTCTTACTCTCTATGTCTCCTTTCACTAAATTCCACTATGTTTTCCACTTAACACTATTCTCCTTCTCTCATCCTTATTATAGTGAGACTTTCGTCTTCCTTAAAAAGATTTTGAAGACTTAGGGTTAGATATGGATCTACGATCCACATTGAATCTCAATTTCCCACTCAATACTTGCCTTTTGTTGATTGGTTGCACGCCTTTCCAATTTTCTAATTTTCTGCATGCAAATTACATAGGAAATGTAAAAGATTCATTCTTATCTCTAGATCTTTCAAGATTTACCTTGTGTTGGCTACAAAAATGGTTTACATCATAGTTTGTACAATTACAAACTCTTATGCTGATATTCTGAGTTACTCAGCTCATGAAGCATTACTGGTGCTCGGCACATGCTATTTCCTGGATAGCTCGGCACTTGAACAAAACTGTATCACTTAGCACCATATATTACTCGACACTTGATATTACTCGGCACTTGATATTACTCGGCAATTGATATCACTCGGAACTTGATATTACTTGGCACTTGATATCACTCGGCACTTGATATCACTCGGCACTTGATATTATTGGATTGCTCGACACATGACTGTGACTCAGCTCCTACTCTTTGCTTGGTATGTATAGTGGAAAATGGTTAAGTGTATTGACACTCAGCTATCAAAATTATTCTTTAGACCAACAATCTCCCCCTTTGACATGAGTGGAAAAAACACTTAACTAAGATCCTGTGATCTTGACATTATTTCATGCATCCTCTTATTTGCTTCAAAAATTGTAAGAACAAATAACAATATACCTTATGACTCCTTGTGAGTTGATTATGCCTTGCACACTCAGTAACTTTTGTCCTGTTTCTACATTCTGACCAATATGTTATATCAAAAATTCTCTTCAAAATTCTCCCCCATACTTAATCTCTACATCTACTTAACTTAATCTCTACTTAACTCCCCCATACTTATTCTCCCCCTTTTTGACACTTATGTCAAGGGTTCTATAGGGAAATTCCATACTTGGCCAAAAATGTACTATTTACTTCAAGGAGTACCTTCAGAGCTACATCCCAATTCGCTAGTGCAACATCCAATGACTTATACTGGATGACAATCTTTGTTGCTAGGTGTACAAGTCCATTAGATGTAGAAAGATTGGGGTCTTTCTTGAGAACTGTCTTTGCATACATCTACTCCTTGTGAAGTATTTCCAAATGAGGAGTAATAGAGGATTGAATTTGCATCAATTTGGCTTTGGTGGTTGCCTCCTCTTCTGCTAAGATAGCTAACTATCTTTGTGTGTGAAGTGATTGGGCAAAATGCTTCTCACTCTGAGCTAGATTTGTAGGGAGTTGCATGCTAGAAATCTTCAAATTTCTCTCCAAACTTAGTATTTTCTGGCTAGTGTCATGTGTGAATGTGGAAAAATCACACAACTTGTTGTACAGGGAAAATATGTTTCCAAGTACAGTTTTGACTGTTTCAATTTCCTTAGCCAACTCCACTTGTGATAGTGCTATATCACTGGATATTTTCTTATTTACCTTGCCTTGTAATTTTCTTTCTGACCATTCTAGTAATTTGGTGTTTGTTTCCTGGTCTTCACTAGTCACCTGGTCAACTATATCAGATAGTTGCTCTATAATTGGCCTTGACTCATTTAGAGACTGTAAGCAGAAAGCTTCTGTGAATATGTCTTTGATTTCATTCAAGGTATGCTTGTTCTTGTGTTCTCTTCTTAGTGCTTCTTGTCTCCTTCTTCTATCCAATGCACTCTGAATTTCATTGATCTTCTCTTCAATGAGAGTGTAGGATTCAAAGTATGGAATCTTTATTTCTTCATCAAGCTCAAGAACTCCATAGTGAAGTTTCCTTATTGCCTTTGATGAGCTCGAGCCTGGTGTCCTAATTTGTAATGGTAACCTATCAGTGCTTGGCTGCTAAAGAGTCTATGTTGGAGTACCAGATTTGGGTAATGCAACCAATGTTTGTATTGTAGACTCCTCCTTCTTACTTGTCTCATCTTTTACTTCAGCTTGTTTATCCTTTTGGTGCTCACTAGGTGGGATTGAACTTACTAGTTGTTCAGATGTTTCTTTGACTTCCCCTACTGTTGTACTCAACATCTGAAGTGTATCAGTGACTACACTTGGTGGAGGTGGTGGAGGAAGGAATAGAATACCAGTAGGTTGTATGGTCAAAGGTAGTTCTTGTGTTTTCACCTTGACTACCTTTTTTTTAACTACTAGATTCTGCAATTCATCAACACTGACCAATGTAGGATTTGAACATAATTTCACTACTAGTGTTGATTGGTCAAGGATTTTTGCTAAATCCTCTACAGCTAATGGATTGATGTTTAGACCAGAAGTGTCTGTAACATCCTTGATTTTGACAATCTTTGCAGGTGTGATGATGGCATGAGGAGGACTAGGAGGTGATAGTTGTGTGTCTTGCACACTTTGATCTTGTTGCTTAGCTATATCTTTCTCTTCCTCTTTCTCCTCTATATGTGCCTTTTCATCTTCCTTTTCTTCTTCAACCTTCTTTTCCACTTGTTCCTTTTCTTTTTCCTTGATTCCTGATACCTTCATCTCCTTTTTCTTGGCACTTGCCTCCACCTTATATTCTTCATTGTATACATCTTCTATTTTCTTGTAAACTATCTTCCACAATCTTGTGGATTTTGTAACTACATCCTCAATTTTGTTCTGCAAAATGCTGAAAGCTCTATGTTTGAGAGTGAATCTATTGTTATGCCTCTTGACTGCATTCGTTATTTGATCCTTAGTCAAATCAAGCAAAACTCTGGCTAATGTCGATTCCCTTATCTCCCTTTCCATTTGCAAACAAAAATACCATTTATCCTCTACAATTTTGTACAATTCTTTAGGTATGGATTCCACTAACTCTAGAGGTGTGTGCTTATACTCAGCCATCATAGCATACATTGATTCCTCTAATTTATTTTGTTCTTCCTTGGTGAGGTTAGAAAAAATTAGGTTCTTTAAACCTTTCAAATCATCATTCTTAATCTTCCTGCATAATTTATCAATAGTAGTCTGAGGTTTGTGCCTTACCACTTGAAATTGGCTGTTGTCCTTTGACTCAGTCTTCTCTTCATCTGTTTGGGACTGGGCAACAAATTTTCTTTTCTTCTTTGGCTCGGCAATAGTCTTCTTTGAATTTTTCTTCTTCTCTTTTTCCTCCTCTTGGGCTTTTTGTGATGTAGCCCTTATAGTAGGTCTCTTTGGTGCAGGAGTAGCTACTTTCTTTCCCTTGGGTTGAGGAGCAGGAGGAGTTGTGGCCTTTCTTTTTGTGACCTTGGTTTTAACTTGTGCTTCCTCGGCTTCTTCTTCCTCAACACTTTCCTCTTTATCTTCTCCTAACCCTTGAGTCAGACCTTGAGGTTCATCTCCATCATCTTCAATGTCTTCTTCTTCCTCTTATGCTATTCCTTCTCCTTCAACACCAAATTTTCTCTTGATTTGCCTTACCAATTTTTCTTTCTTCTTTACTACTGAGGTATTCTTCAAATCTGTTATCACCCTTGATTTTACAACATCATAAGTTCCAAAGGCTTTTTCATTCTTATCAACTTCTTTTTCAAGGAGGGTTGTTATTGCTGCAGAAGGTTGATCAATATCGAGTTCATAACCTAGTGGCCTAAGCCATCTCACTCTAGGTATGACTGCTTGTATATAGGTATAATCAATATCTACAAGAAAGCAAATGTCTTTTTCATATTTCTCAGTCAATGAGACTGGAATCTTCATTCTTTGTTTCATGGACTGTTTGAAGTCCTCAAAGTAGCCAGTCATTTGGGCATCAAAATTATCACCCATTTGTTCAATATATCCATTGATTTGTTCAACAATTGTTTTGTCTGGATTCCATTTCACCTTACCCATAGAAGGGAATTCTTTCATTAGATAGAAAAACATGCACACCAAAATTGATCCAAATTTACACTGAGCTCCCTTACTCTTCCTTATAGCTCCCAGATTCTCATTAATCTGTTGAAACATGAGCTCTGCTAGATCATAGGTATGATCCTTTTTAATCAATTTATATGCAACATCAACTCTATACAAGGCACACTGTTTAACTTGCTTGACTAATAGAATTTGTGTGAAATGATTCTCACAACAAAATCTAGTAGGGGTTCTATGATTGTATCAATAGTCATTCCCCTATTGTTCCATTTAGCACCTATGTTTTTCTCTATTACTTCCTTTTTGTCACTACGCAGGGTCTTTGGCCGATCTAGGGTTGGAATACCAGTAACCCTATGAAAAATTTTCTTGGTAAATTTCACTGGCCCTATTTCTAACCAAAAGGCTCCATCATGTATTCTACTTAAAACTATGCGTACCCATTCAACTTTGAAAACAATCAAAAACTCTAGGGTTTTGGTCAATCCCTTCATCTTGACTATTGAGAACTCATCTTTCAATATTTTGTTCTCACATAGCTTGTCATATGCATTGTAAATTTCTAAATCTCCTATGGCTCCAATTTTGCAGTTATAGCATCTACGAACATCTTGGACCATGACAACTTTGTCAGAAATAACTGATAATGCACCTACGGGATCATTCTTGTATGAAAATTTTGGAATGGGCTTGAATTCTGGTTGCTTAACTTCATTACTAACCAACTATATTTCATGACTCTCCTTGCCCTTAGTGGTTCCAAAATCAGATGCCATTATTTTCCAAACTAGGGTTTACAGTTTAAACAAGGTTATAAACACTACGTAGCTCGACACACAAGTAAAATACCTTAAATCGATGAAACTTGTGCTGAATCATTGTGGAAATCTTTTGCAAATGGCTTATGAGCTGACCTTGATCTTCTGTGCTCTTCTCATCTTTGCTTTGCATTTGAATGGTGAGAAGTGATTGAAAATCAAACTATGTACCCTTCAAAATAGAGAAATTAATGCTTAGTGTGTTGACAAATGTCTACTTGGCACCTGAAGGATTTCAACATGACTCGGCACCCATTGTGTTTCACTTCGCTCGACTCCCATTGATATTTCATAGCTCAGCATCATCTATCAACTCAGTCGCTATTAGCAACTTGGCATCTGAAGACAACTTTGGTAGATTTTGCAAGATTCTCAATTTTGACTTAGCATCTTTGCTTATGTTGATTTCTTCTTTGCAGTTCTTCTATGTCTTGGGACTGATGTATGATATAACTTAGTATATCAGTCCCACACACCCATTCTTGCTTAATTAGATGAAGTGTGATCACTTGACCCATTAGGTGAAGTGATCTCTAAACTTTATGTGCTACACTCATCTTTCTTCTTCCATGTCTTATTCATCTCACTTCTGATGTGTTCAACATCTATCTTTGCCCTTCCATTGTTGAACTCAAAACTTGGTGCCTTTGACCTTGTTGGGAAATTCCTGCTGACATGACTAGTTTTCAAGCAACTGAAACATGTGGTTTGACTCAACCATCTTTTATAGTTCCCCCTAAAATGTGTTCTTATGTAATTCTAGGGTATATGTCCATATTCTTGACAATAGTGACAATTGTACCTGGTGTTGTAATCCCAATAGTAGTGATTTTCATGGTTTGATGTCTTTGCTGGTTGATTTGATGTCCACATAGGCTTTGATCTACATTCAAAAGCTCTATGTCCATACTTCCTGCAATTATGGTAGTGACCCTCAAATCTTGATGTCTTAATAGTCTTGGTTCTACATTCATGTGCTTGATGACCTTGCTTCTTGCACTTATGATAATAGTTTACACTCTTAGGCTTATCATGCTGATGGGCATTCTTGCTTCTACATACATTAGATGTATGTCCTTTCTCTCCACAGAAATGACATGTAGGTTTGACATTTTTACCTTTGATGTTCCTCTCTTCTGACGTCTTGGATGTCTCTCCTTCTTCAGTGCTAGAATATCCTAGTCCTGAAGTGTCATTGATGGACCTCAGGGATTTTAGTAATTGCTCAAAATACTTGATGGCTTCATTGGGTTTGTTGAAGCTTTCTAAAATTTACTTTTCTCTTCTTAAGTCATTTTGCAATTGTTCATTCTACATCTTCAGTGTAGAGATCTCAATGTCTTTCACATTAAGTTCATGATGAAGGTTCATCATTTGGGCAAGTGTATCCATCTGCATGTTTGAGATCCTTGTCAATTTTGTACATTTTTCTTCAAGTCTATTTGCAAGATTTCTTTTGTCATTTTCCATCATGACTTTATCTTCAACTGCTCTTTTCTTTTGTTTAGTGATTTCACATAACATTATGGCCTGTGATTCATGTTCCATCTTGAGAGATCTTATCTCATCTGCTTGAACTTTGTTTTTCTCCATTAGTTCTACAATTGCTGCATCAAATTCTTTAGTATCTCCATTGGCAAATATATTTGTGGTATCAATCTCCTTGTAGTTTATCTCATTTTCAGCTATGGCTAAATCCTTCCTTCTTTTCAAGGAATTTCTCAATTTATCTCTAGCTTCCTCCAAGCTATGCAGAGCAAGTTGCACATCTATCACCTAGTTTTCAATGATCTTTCCGAGTTTGAAAACTTCCATCTTTAGACCTTTTCCTTCAAGCTGTTAGGATTTTTCTTATGAGAACCTTAATAGCTCTGATACCAATTGTTGGAATATTCAAATATGGAAAGACTACTTATGAGAGGGAGGGGGTGAATCAGAAGTATCACACTTTTAACCAATAAAACTTTTATCTGAAAGTAAATTGCATGCATGTAAATACATCAAGTAAAAATGAAACTAAGACATGCATCAACATCACATAACACTGGAATTTGGTAACCTAGAAACCCTCCAGAAATAAGAAGGCAAAACTTGGGTGGGAATGATACCCACAAAAATCACTGCAGTAATATTGTTCAACCACTTCTGATGGTCTACCCTGTTAAAGGCTTCTCTTGTTAAAGGCTTTACACTATGTCAATAGTGACCTGGTTAAAGGATTTACAAACACTTAACATGAAGTGTCACCTTGTTAAAGGATTTAATCACCTTTTGATAAGGATCTACAAATATCTATTAAGCCAACCCATCTACATAGGATTTCCTTTCTAATACAATGGCAAGAGAGTATTAGGTATTATAAACCTAATAGTTTGCAATCCTTGAATGCTGAATGTAGGCACTTGTTCTGACTCTTTCTTTGATTTTGATCCTCTGAGATCTGATTTCTATTCATCTACTTTGCTTTTTTCTAATCAACTAAATATTGAATTGTTGCTCTTCCTCTCTATGTCTCTTTTCACTAAATTCCACTATGTTTTCCACTTAACACTGTTCTCCTTCTCTCATCCTTATTATAGTGAGACTTTCATCTTCCTTAAAAAGATTTTGAAGACTTAGGGTTAGATATGGATCTATGATCCACATTGAATCTCAATTTCCCACTCAATACTTGCCTTTTGTGATTGGTTGCATGCCTTTCCAATTTTCTAATTGGCTACATGCAGATTACATAGGAAATTTAAAAGATTCGTTCTTATCTCTAGAACTTTTGAGATTTAACTTGTGTCGGCTAAAAAAATGGTTTACATTATAGTTTGTACAATTACAAACTCTTATGCTAATATTCTGAGTTACTTGACTCATGAAGCATTACTGATGCTCGACACATGATATTTCCTAGATAGCTCGGCACCTGAACAAAACTGTATCACTCAGCACCTTATATTACTCAGCACTTGATATTACTCAACACTTGATATTACTCGGCACTTGATATCACTTGGCACTTGATATTACTCAGCACTTGATATTACTTGGCACTTGATATCACTCGGCACTTGATATCACTGGGCACTTGATATTACTGGATTGCTTGGCACATGACTGTGACTCGGCTCCTACTCTTTGCTCGACATGTATAGTAAAAAATGGTTAAGTGTATGGACACTCAGCTATCAAAATTATTCTTTAAACCAATAGTGACAACATCCTCTAGATGAATGGGGGAGAGATAGATGAGTATATATGTATTAGGGAGATTTAGAAACATATATGTAACTAAGAAGAAGGAATATCTCTACAAGGGAGATACACAACATGAAGAGTTATGATGTATGGGGGGGGAAGTTGAGAGTTGTTAAGGTGTGTGAAAAACTTATGTCAATACTAAAAGATGAAAAACAAAGCAATGTTCAAGAGGATTTCATATTTGATTGATGAAGAGGATTTGAAAAGATGAGAACAATAGTAGCAACAGCAACAGAGTGTTGTTTGGTATTCTTGGAACCTAAATTTTTTTCATCTATGCTTACATCAATGTCAAAGATGGATATTATTAGCATGAATGGTAAATGATATTCCTTTGGGGGAGTATCCTAAGCATTGGAAACCATGTGACAATATTGGCATGCTACATTCATGATTGTGTTTTTCATTGATGACAACATAGTGTGGTTTCTATAAAGACTAGAAGAGTGGCTAAAGAGTTCATGGTCTTACAAACAAAGGTTTGATGTTCAAGTAATGGAAAAATTAAGGGCATGTTTTATACTATGTCCTGATGATGAGGTTAAGTGTGTGTAATATAAGTCAAAGAAATACAGAAGATATACATGATTTACAAACAATAGTGTAGAGATATAGTACCTGAAAAGCAGTTTATGATGTTTGTATTGTATCTCCTAATAGAGATATAATTAGGGTATGCAAAGGTATACTTTGATAGAAGACAGTCTCATGATGATGTCATTGAGTGCAAAAAACATGGAATCGTACGTGTGAGAAGTTGTAAAGACTGTGAGCCAACAATGTTGTATGATTGAAAACTAATTAGTTATCTTATTTTTGTCCTATTAAAATTAATTGAGAAAGCCTCGAGGCTGATTCAAGGAATTGGTTGGAGAACTTAGAATAAAGGAAAGTATTTTCCTTGTTTATAAAGTGTGATTGTGATGTGAACCAAGTGTGAAGTGCGTGAACAATAGAAGAGTGTTTGGTAAATGTGAGTAGGAGATTGAAGGGATTATTGGATGTGAAGTTTGTGGTTTGGTATAGAGATCAGAAGGAGAAAAAGTTTAGTTGACAGGACATAGGAAGAGGAAGGAGAAGTAAAAATTCTATTATTCTGCAAGGAATAATATAGAGATCATTTGGACAATGAGTTCATTGATCTTTCCCCTGAAGTTGTTTGGACAATGGGTCCATCTACATTCTACAACTCCTAACATGGTTGGCACAACTCCTAATAGGGGTTGGAATCTCCTAATAGTGATTCAAAGTCTCCTAATAGGGAGTGATATGTACTTAATGTTTTCATAGACTCCTAATAGGGTCCATCCTCTAACAAGGAATATTTATATTAGTACATCATCTTGTGGGTACCATCCCCACTGGGGTTTTCCCTCTAATCAAGGGTTTCCCTAGTTAACATATCTAGTGGTATTATGTATGATTATCTTGTCATGGTTTATTAAATTTCTCTTATGGTTAAGGTTTAATAAGGTTGATAATTGTGATAATAGTTAGCTAATAGATCCCCCCCCCACTGTCATATTGGTGGACTGTATATTGTAATATATTTTATGGGAGATACTTCTAACATACACCTCCAAATTTTCACGAGACCTCTCAAAATCTTGATATGCATCTTCTTTTTTCATTAAACTCTATTTTAGTATTTATTAACATCATTACATCTAGAGCATGACATTTGCATGAAGATCTTAAGGACAACTAAGGAGGAATTTTCTTATGTCTTTCAACTTACTTAAGCTATTAAAGTGTTATCATATTTTGACGAATGAATTGAACATCATCTTTCAACAATACCAATTCTAGTAACAAAGATGATGTATTCCTAATAATTAAAAAGTCTTCAAAATCTGTATAAGAGTTATGGATTGAGGATTGACTTTGAAAGTATATGGCCTTCTTCTATGTATATAATAGTGAATTTAGAGGAAGTGCATTTGATTTTCTAAATTATAAAAGGTTCATTTTTTTAGATAAGAAATAAATTTCAAAATTATGTAATAAAATAATTTAAAACAAATTTATTCATGTTACAAACAAAGTCAAAGATCTCCAAAAAAATTGGATAAAATTATTTAAATAATCTATACTACTATTATAAAATAAATAAATAAAATTAGTATTATTATAATTTATCTAATTTAATAATAAAAATAATTTTTTAATTTACTCGTAATAATTTGATAAAATTTCTCTGTCACACAAATAAATATAAACCATCTATGCTATTTTAGAATACGTAAGTTTAATATACAAAAAATAGTCTAGATTATATTATAAGATATTTTTTATTAGTTAGTAAAATAAAAATGTAAACTTTTACTACTAAGTTATATTTTATATTAAAAATATTAGTTGGTAGACATTAAAATGTTATTCATAAATAAGAATTTAATTTTTTCTTTAATTTAGTTATACATTCTTAACTATGAACATTTTTTACTTTATGACTATAAATTATTTGATTTAATATTTTTATTAACATATGTGTTAATAGTATAATAATAATAATAAATTATTATTTTTTAGATTCTATTTTCTACAATGACTATTTTTCATGACCTCGCTCTTTTCCTAAATTTTTCTATCTTATCTTTATCTCCATCTCTACTCTAATTAATTGACTAGATTTCTTTAAATTGTTATTTTATTTTTGAATTTAGCATCTATTATTGATAATAAAAAAGTATAATAATTAAAAGTATATATACATAGATTGTCCTAGTTGGTCAACCCATTATGTGATCAACACATACATATAGATTATGTTAAAGAAAGAGCCACTACAATTAAATTAAGGGTAGAACATATAGTCATAAATTTTTATATTGAGTACTTAGTAAAAACCAAACCTAAATACAAATATTTTCTATTCAACTCTACATTCTCTTCCTTGTTAAAAGTGAAGGGGGACATGACCTCCGACATGATGATCAAGATAAAACCATATCGAAGTCTAAAATGTACAACTTTGGTATGATGTCCCTCCAACATGGATTCACCCGCTAGAAAATTTGACCATTTCCCTAGCTTGAATCTTGTTTAGTCCATAGACACGTGCAATCCTTTCGCCTACTAAGGAAGCATCTATGTAGCTAAAAAAATGGTTGTTTATTGTTATTTTATTATTATTTAATATTAAATAATAAATAGATTTTCCATGCTTATAAATTTTATTTGGAATCAAAACAATAAAAAGGAACCCTTATGAAGGATAGTATTTGTAAATGTAAATCTATGATAAAAAGAAAAGATTTTCTTCTAGATAACTCCATTCATTTTATGTGTATTCAAATCTTTATCAAAAAGGAAAATTTCCAACAATAAAAGAGGAGATTCTCCTTAAAAAATTGGGTCAAGTTACTTAAAAAATTTCATGTACTTGAAGATTAAAATAAGGAAAACCCATGCACTTGAAGTCTAAAATAAGTAAACCCACTATTTAAATTGGATCATTTATGCATGACTACAAATCAATGCCAAAAATAGAGGAATCAAAATTGGGATTGGACTTGAGAATAACTGAAATTACATTGATTCTCAACTATATATTTCCTTCTAAGGCCAATCCTCACCATTTTGGGGCATTTCATGAAATTGGAGACTAGTATTTCATTATTCCAGCGAAAATAAAGACTTTAGTTAGGGCTTTTGGAACTTTGACATAGTCTTCAATGAAGATTGTGATGATTTTAGATGGATTGGCTACCAAGATTACCACATCTCTTTCAATGTATTGATGTCAAACATCTATAAAAGTAGAATTTAGTTAGGAAAAAGAGGAGCCCAAAAGATATTTTTCATAGAAAAATTAGATATTATAGAATACAAAAATGAGATTTTTCAAGTTGCTTCCTCTTCAATTACAATAAAACTAATTTGGTTATTATAATTAAGAAATTTTCTTACATCCTCTATGATATCAAAATTTGTACTATAGTATATCTATCAAAAATGCCAAAACTTGGAATGAACATTCCAATTGATCTATCCTTAGTCCTTGCAGAAAGAATAAAATGGTAAATAAAGAAAAGGCTTTGTTAACCATGAAAATTGGTATAATGGCTGACAAGTGGACCAGATTCAAAACTAAATAATGAATCTAATCAAGATGGAAGAAATAATCAAACATTTTGATTGAAGCATTTAGGAACCCAAGATCTCCTTGCTAACTCACCTTCCTCCCCTATAACTATGGTGTATCTGCATACTGGAGGATTTTTATGATGTATGTTTTGATCCGAGAATAATGAATTTTTTCCCTAGAACTACATCTAATATCATGCTAGGCTTGGTTAAATGGAACTCCAATCCACCTATCCTAATGAACAATCCAAATCTAGTGAACTTTACAAACCAAAAACCCCAACCATGACTTTAAAATGCCACACAAATTGCTACATGTCATCACCTCCTTGCCACTATTGGGCACAACCATGACCCCAAATTCATATTATCTGAGAAATTTACTATGCAAAAAAGGAAATGAACACCTATTATATAGTCATATCCACTAATGAAAAATTAGAAATATTGAGCATTAAAAAATTGAATTGAAACCAAATTTTGTTGGAATGTTTTTGAGTTTTCATGATTTCCTAGGAGAAATTTAATGCTAAAAGCCACCTAAAAAAATTTGCTAGTATTTTATATTTCACAACCAAAATCTACTATTGTATGCTACATTGCTTAGTAATTGGCAATCTAACATGCTTCTATGTTATGTTTTAGACCCACACTTTTTCTCAAAACATGTAAAAAAATCAAAGCATCACAACAACTCATTTATCCATATTCTAAAATCTTTAGACAAAATGCCTCATCCCAACTTGGACTAACACAATTCACAACTACAACATCTAACAAATTTTCTCTAACATGGAGGATGGAAAGTTTACAAGTCCTACCTCCTCCTTTCCATTTGATGTGTCTTCCCCATGGATGTGTATTGGAATAATTGTTTACAACCCCATGAAGTACTTTGTAATGATAGAAAACCTTTGCGCATATTGTGGCATGGCAATTTGGCTCATATGGTGGTCAAAACTGACAAAGCCTTTGACTTGCATATGACCATCATTAGTACATCACCAAATAAAGAAAGAGAAGCCAAAGAGATATTGGAGGTTAACAATTTCCTTTTAAACTAAGATGTGAACCAGATAAAGGAGGTCATTAAATATTTAGATCATATAATTGACATTGTCTCTCCTCAATGTATTGGATTATATAATTGACATTGTCTCTCCTCAATGTATTTGTTATGATGGTATCTTATCTTTTTGAATTTCTCTTTGGTTGTACTAAAGAGTATGTTGATTCTATGAGAGACCTTTTCTATAGAAATAGGGTTAAAGGCATTTTCCCAACTAAATGTGTATCTATTATGTTTTTCTTTTTAGCCACAATTGTATTTGTGTTGTGAATAGGACATCATAATATCTACTTTCTTGATAGAGTCAAGCTTCTATAAAATCAACAATATAAAAGTCTAAAATCTCATTTTAACACAAGTACAGAAATGTATGTCATGCCCAAGATATTTGTTTGTTTTAATGTATTTAAGTCTTGTTAATAATGAAAGAGGAATTTAGGCAAAACTAAAAAAATTAGATCTAGATAAATTTATGTAAACTATCCACCTTAGTTGAGGCTTAACTATAAAATATTTATGTATCAGATATTGTTATACTGTCCTCAAGAAACCCTTCAGTGGATAATACAAATTTCCATTGATAAGGAATGAGTACTCTCTCTCATTACATATGAATCCCATGTTGCCTCAAGCTTTCACATGTAGAAATGATATTTCATCATTGTAGAGAGAGTTTTCAAATGCCTAAACAATATTGATTTCATGGATGATGTTGAGAGGGATTGATTCCTAGAATTCCCTCATTTTTGAAAGGTAAGCACATCTACATTGATACATTTCTTAACAACAAGGTAACCTTTCAGATGATGGAAAGAGACAAAGAAAAAATTAAACATTTAAAAATATACTCATAGCATGCAATCACCATTGTGATCTCTCACTAAGATTAAGGAACTTGAAGTTTATGCCGAGTATTGCTAGAGTCGATTGAGCACTAGTCTAAGCTAAGCACATATAGTGTCAACCAAGCATCAGTATTGACCGAGTATTGGAGTATGTACTGAATAGAACAATTAGTAATGACTAAGTAATCTAGTGATGACTAAGTGTCAAAACATGATGTTGATTGAGGGATAGCATTTGTTAGATTAAGAGGAAATCATGATTTCCAGCTGATACAGTTGATTTCTTGGAATATGTAAAGAATTTTAAAGATGAGGATGGATGACCTAGAACAAATAATTCAAGGGAAAACATGTTCAAGAATTTCTATGCAAGAATTAAAGGAGAGGTTTGGAGAAGTTTCTAGAAGATAAAAGAGGATACAAAATGATGGAATGATTCAATGAATTTGACCTAACTCTAAGATCTATGATGATGTTTAAGTAGATAAAGAACAACATTACCTATTTAGAGAGGTGTAAAGGCCAACCTAATGTGGTTGGATTAAATTTTGATGTTATTGATTGGAAAACTTAAGAAAGAGGCTAAGAAGAGTTGTGAATAGTTGAAGAGTGATTTCTTGAAGGGTTTCCAAGTAGATCAGAGACAGAGATGACAATAGAGGCTAGTCAGTGGACCAACATATGAACCAAATTGTTATCTATATTTGCAAAGTGATTTGTATTTTCTAGATGAACATGTTGTTACTTTCTAACTATTTTATTAAATTTAAAATCCTTTAATCAAGGTTGACCTAACATTCATATGTAAATCCTTTGATTAAGGTGACATTATAATGGAATGTTCTTAAGCCTTCTAACAAGGCCACTCCTAACAGGGTGATGAAATCCTTTAACAAGGTCACATTCAAAAATGTAGTTTGTAACATTTAACATGGTTGGCTACTAACAAAGATTGCTTCAAACGAGTAAAAATTTGGTGACATGTTAGTGGAGTTTTTTCCAAATTGGGTTTCCATGTTAAATCCTAGTGTCATAGTTGTGTGGATGCTATTTGAGATGTTTTACTATTATTTTTTTATGTTCTACAAGTTTGTTACTATTAGGATAGTGTACGACAAGTTTATGTTGCTAATTGTTCACTATAGAGACTGAGATTTGAATGTTTAGATCTAAAGTATTTCAAGAGATTAAAAGTTCAATTTGTACATTTGGACCCAAGGATAACTTATTCACCCCCCGCCCTCTATTATTCTAAATAATTCTAACAAATGATATCAAAGAATTTGTCCTTGTAGAGAAAATTATGAAGGTACTTGGAGCTAAGGTCAAGATGTACAAAAAGAAGGTGCCAAAGTTGAACAAAGAGAAATTCCCTGCATGGCAGAGTTTGATAAAGTTGCATCTAGTAAGAATTAGAGATGGTGTAGTATACTATGTCGAACATGCATACGTGATGATACCAAGTCCTCTAACAGCTCAAAAAATGAAAGAGAAGAAAGAACACATCCAAGATATGTTGGGGATTGTATCAACCCTAAGTTATGCAGAGTTTGATGACATAAAGGAGTACACTACTACTAAGAAAATATGGGATACATTACAAACTATCTATGGAGGATAAAAAAATGTTTTAAGAGCAAAATTAAAAACCCTAAGAAGTAAATTTGATGAAATGAGAATGGTCGAAGGAGAAAAAATTGTACAATACTTTGGAAGAATCAAAGAGGTGGTAAATTATATAAGAGGATCATATGGAAAGATTAATAATGAAACTATGATCAACAAGGTATGAAGAACCCTAGTTCCTATTTATACTATTAGATTTTTTGAAATACAAGAATTGAGATATAACCCTAGTAATAATCTAACTTTAGAAGGTGTAGTTGATAGGCTTACTACTTTTAAATTGTCAAACTTTGATAATTTCACTTCTACTTCTATTGAATTTGCTTTCAAATCTCAATTGGTTATTAGCAGGAAAGGAGAAAGCATGTGAATAATGATAGTGATTCTTTTGATGATGAGTTTGATAAGGTTGAAGCATTGATGGCTAGAAGACTTCCAAGAGGTAGAGGAAAATACAAAGGTAAACTTCCTATAGTATATTTTCTATGTAACAAAGTTAATCATATTGTTGCAAGATGTCGTAATGGAGAAGAGAAAGATGAGAGAATGGAAAGCAATTACAAAGGCATAAGAGATGATCGAGACAATAGGAGAAACAAGGACTACAAATACAACGGTAAGAAGTATTGTTACATTACTAAAGAAGAAACTGATAATAAATCTAATAGTAATGATGAAGAAGTTGTCTATGTTGCTATGAAATTAGATTCTGATGAAGATGAGAATATTGCATTAATCCCATATGTGAGTAAAGGTGATTGATGGATAATTGATAGTGGTTTTTCACATCACATGACTAGTGATAAGGTAAGTTTGAAACCATGAAGCCATACAAAGGTAGTTGAGTTAAGTTTGGTAATGATGCACCATGTCTTGTGAAAGGTAAAAGATCAATATAATTGACTAATAAAATCAAGTGTGACAATGTTTATTGGGTTGAAGGACATAAAAAAAAAAAAATTGAGTGCTTTACAGTTGAACAAATTAGGATACAGAGTTATATTTCATTACAAGACAACCAAGATATTTGATGCTACTAATGAATCGGTTAGAAGTGGAGATCAAACAAGAGGTAACTTGTTCTATCTAGATTTATCTAATGAGACATGCTTGTTTGCATAAAATGCCATCTCTAAATTTTTTAAAACTCTTATAGTCTAGATAGAGCTTCTATCTAATTGAAACACATCCCTAACCATCGGTTCATATTTGATGCCAAGGAGATCAGCTACACTTCTAAGCATTACAAAACTACTAGCTCCTGAATCAATCATACAATTATGGACTAGTTTGTCTTCGACAATTAAGGAGACTTAAAAGGGAGGAAGCTTGATTTTATTACTTGTTTCTCCCCCTTTTATTAGCTGCATCAAGCTTGTTGTATTCTTCTATCTAGGTGGTTGATCTTTCACCTTCATAGCCTCCAACTCTTGTTGTAGTAGCCTCTTTTGTAATGGTATAGTAGCAACAACATCCCATATAGAGATATTGGCATTAGTATTTTTCATCTAATCTACCACATTCAAAGGAGTATTAGCTGCTTAAACTAAAGCTTTGGGAATTGCATGGATAGGTGGCTAAATTTGAGAAGTCTGAGGTTTAGTAGATTTCTTGTTGTTCATATCTTGCCTCTGTTGAGGAGCAACATTGGATTGTGCATTCATCACTGGCACATGAGGAGTAGCATCTAAAGTTGAAGCTTGGTTAGGTGAGGGAGATGTGAGATCCTCAATGGCTCTTCTTTTACTTATGCTGTTGTGAGCTATAGCATTCTGATTAGCATGGCAATGCTCCTCTGACTAATGGTTCATGAAAGAACAATCACCCTACTATTGTAGAAAAGAAGAATCAATAGGTTGGCTAACATTATATTGTTATCCTACTACTTTCTCTTTTGTAGTCAACATTAAGTAAGACTCTACCTTTTGGCACATACAATATCTATAGGAATAGTTATTAGAAGGGAAGAATTTTTGGTCTTGAGAAAGATTATTTTGAGGGACTAAATCCCTGATTGGGTTTGTATTTGTAGTAGGGGTGTTGCCAATAGGTCTACTCTAATTATATGGAACATGACCCTAATTTTGATTTGGAGGCCTATTATGTATGGGACCTTGATACTAAAGTGGGGGAAGCTTATTATTATGAGCTTGTTGCCTTTCCAGGGTCACCACCTTGCTACTCATCTTTTGTATCACTGAGAAGCTATCCTGTAGCTTCTTCTCCTATCCCTGCAACTTCTTTTCTATATTTTTCATCATGGATTGCATCATATCTTTTATCTCATCTATTCCATTTGAACATGTGGAGATTGAAGGGACAATAGCAAGGGGTTGACTTGTGGATGTGGTACGTATAGGGTCAAAAGTAGGTTGATGGTTAGGCATATCAAGGAAGAAACACATTGGAGGCCTTGGAGCTAACTTCCCCCCTTTATTAAGATATTTTCTACCCTTATAGAAATCTCATAAGCATCTGGTAAAGTATCCCCTCCCATAGTTTCCACTATGGTAGATATGTCACTATTAAAGGCTTAGAGGTAATGTAAGAAAGCATTACTAGGGGAAGGCTTTACTGTAGTAGGTATTCTATCCCATCTCTTCTAAAACCTATAATTAAAATTAGTCATATACTCATGGGGGCTCTTTTAATAGTTGTCAGCTACTCCAAAAGTGATAGGTGATCACTTTTGTCCTCAAAATGCTTACAAAGTCTTGCTCCTAACCCATACCAATCAATAATAGAGTTGTGTGGTAAAACTCTATACCATTTTAATTTGTTTCCCTTTAAGGATGAAGCTAAAAGACTAACAACAAAATCATCTTATGTAATACCATAAGTATTGAAAACATTTGAAATTTCTTGAATATGTTCTATAGGAGAGATGGAAATTTTACCAATGAACTCAAGTATACTTTTGAGAGATGACACTGGGATATCATGTCTTTGAGCTAAAAGGAGAGGATGCCCACCATTAAAGGTGGAAAATGCATGTGCTCTAGGTTGTTCCATGTGGAATAATGATCTATTTAGATGAAAAGATGACAACCTAGGTTGTGATCTATCAGTAGGATGGGTGGACAGGGATCTTCTAGGTGTATTCATTACTACAGCACTCCTAACTAGTGAAAGAGATAATATATTTCTCTTTCTTCTAGGGTTTGAGAATGAAAGCTTGGTGTATTGAAAATTACCTCTAGAAGATGCCCTTGTAAGAGCCTTGGGCATGAATCACAACAACCTTGGGTCTAGAAACTATAATATAGAGTTGGAGTTGCCAAGTACTTGAAAATGAGGCTCTTGAAGGCTTGAAAATACTAAGAGCAGCACTATCTTCTTAGTATGAATTTGAAGTTTCCTTCTTTGACACTAGGGAACTTAAAATGCTTCAATACGAGTGTCCCACTAGGCATGCCAAAAACTATCATCACAAAAGCTTGCACCCTTGCCTAAGGAACTATTTCTTAGGCAACGTTGTGAAACATGGAAACAATCTTTAATTTGTGGGACTTGAAAAATGATATTGAGTCTCTAGAGAAGGCCAACTTCCTTACTATCAAGGTGCACCTAACTATTCTTTGAGAGGAAAAGGGAGAAGAAATGCATGAAAGAAAACTAACCAATCTAATCTAAAGGGGGTGATACACCAAAATAGTTTGTTTAGTCATACCTCTACCTAACAATGCACTATTTATCAATATAACCTCAAAATACACTAATTCAACCTTTATCTTAACCCAATAGTTACATATAGATCAAAAACCAAATGAAATGCCATAAAGAAAAAACTTTACTCTATAACATTAAAAGGAAAGAGTCAATACTATTATGCAAATTGAAGGATGAAAATAGAACATCAAGAAAGGAAAGAAAGATTTGCACTTATATTAATGGGATAATGACGTATAGTAAATATTACATTTACTCATAGATAAAAGGAAATTGCAATAATAGAGTATAGAATAATACTGATATAGAATCAGAGAAAAAATTATTGACCCTAAGAAGGGTTACAAAATATGCTTTTATAGTTCAAGGACAACTTAGATAGCTTCTACTCTAAGGAAAAAGTCAACAACTATATTTAAGGTTGTAGAGAACAATCACTACAAATATAGGAGAGATCTGATCATGGTACATATCCAGATGTAGGAAAATCATATTATTCACCAAACAAAACCTTGAGGAGATAGAAATAGCAGCCATTATGATTCTAACTGGGTAGATGGATAAATAGGTGGTAAGGGAATGCCCTTTACATTTACTATGCATGGGGAACATTGAAGAGTGGTTATAGGTGATGAAAAGATTGATCCACCATTAAAAGAGTTGCTTACTCCATGTTATTGATGTGCCAAATAAAATAAAATAGCAAGTCAAATAGATTTGACTGCCCAACCCTACCATGTGGCCCAATGCCATTTGAATATTATGCCACCCTATATGGCTTTCTAACTTTATGTTGACATGTTGGATGTACCCTAGTTGTAGCTTCACTGCCTTTTATCTTAACTAACTATTTAACCTTGTGAAACTGTGAACTGATCAATTAATAATTATCGTTGCCTCATAGCTTGTCCTTAACATTCTATACTAATTGCTACAACTTGGTGACTACATGATTCTAACTCTTTGCATTGTCACCACAGTTTTCTTGGTTAACTCCAAATGTCAGTGATCCTACAAAAAATGAACTTAACCACCACTGCTTATTTACTACCTAGGCCTGCTGAGACACATATCAATTTTTTGTTGTCACTATGACTAAAGGTATATCATTTTTTTATGGTGACATAATGATGATGCTTAGTCTACTTTCAATCTAATGATCCTGAAGATGCATTGATCTTTGTTAGTACCATGACCAATCAAGACCTTTCCCTATGCCAACTCATTCTGACACCCTTTTCCTTGCAACCCATGGCTAACATAGGTCCCACAATCCACTCATTTCATCATCTCTATCTTGCTATGCATATCCATTGTGCAACTTTTCATAGTGATAAAGGAAAAACCCTCAATCATCTTCAAATCAATGGTGGACAAGATTATGTTGAGAAACTGGCCCACTTTTGCAAAGCATGAATAAAACTTTGCTAGTTGTTACATTTCGTAACAACTCCACCAACCACAAAGAAGAAAGGCACACTTAAGATATGTGGCACGTCATCATTATGTATCTATGAAAATTGTTCATGTGACTTTTGACAATGAAAAAAGGACATCCATTGATCTCAGATCTAATATATGGTTCTAGTATCTTCACCGATCACTGCATGACTCAAAAGGGAAAGGCCCCACCTAGGCTAATGTCACATTGTTGCTATGTCACTATAAGAATTTTTCATGCAACTTTTGATAATGAAAAAGCAACGATCGTTGATATCCTTACATCAAATGGTTGAGAAGATGTGAGTCCACCAAGGTGTTTATAACATGAAACAACTTGAAGACTTAGGATATAAAACATAACCCAAGGTTTCATATGTATATTTTTAATATTTGATCATTTAAATATTTGAAAATATGACTATTGGGCATGCTATAGGAAAAAAAATCAAATTTTGGTGGGAGGGAAATATGGCTAACACTTACCTTCCTCCCCTATAAACTCACCTTCCTCCACTATAACTATGGTGTATCTGCATACTGGAGGATTTTTATGAAGTATGTTCTACTCCAAGAACAATGTATTTTTTTCCCTAGAAATACATCTAATATCATGCTAGGCTAGTCTGAATGGAGCTCAAATCTACCTAATCTAATGAAAAATCCAAATCTAGTGAACTTTACAAACCAAAAAATCCTACCATGACTTTAAAATAATAATAAAATAGCACATGCATATCCATGAAAAATGCCACACAAATTGTTACATGTCATCACCTCCTTGCCACTATTGGGCACAACCATGACCCCAGATTCATATTATCTGAGAAATTTACTATGCAGAAAAAGGAAATGAACACTTGTACTAAATTCAAGATGCACTAATGAAAAACAAGAAATATTGAGGCTTAAAATTTTGAAATTAATAGACAAAATTAAATTGAAGCCAAATTTTATGGGAATGTTTTTGAGTTTTCATGATTTCCTAGGAAAAACTTAATGCTAAAAGCCACCTAAAAATATTTGATATTATTTTATAATTCACATCCAAAATAATCTATTGTATGCTACATTTCTCAATGATTGATAATCTAACATGCTTCTATGATACGTTTTAGACCCACACTTTTTCTCAAAACATGTAAAAAAATAAAAGCATTGCAACAACTAATTTATCCATATTCTAAAATCTTTAGAAAAAATACCTCATCACAACTTGGACTAATAGAATTCAAAACAATAACATCTAAGAAATTTTCTTTAACATAGAGGATGCCAAGCTTGCAAGTCCTACCTCCTCCTTTCCATTTTTGTGTAGCCATTTGATGTGTTTGCCCCATGGTTGTGTGGTGGAATAATTGTTTACAACCCCATGAAGTTCTTTGGAATGATAGAGAGGAAATCCTTTGGGAATATTGTGGCTTGCTAATTTGGGTCATATGGCAGTCAAAATTAACAAAGCCTTTGGCTTGCATGTGACCATCATCAGTGTAATGCCCTTCTTGGGAACCCAAAAGAAATAAACCTAATATGTTAAAAAGTTTACTGAACTATTTTTATTTTTAAAGTTTAAACAACATCAAAGTAACAATAATAAGGAAGTATTATATACATACACATCAAGAACATGTAATCAATTACAAATACAGTTTCAATTCCTTAAGGGTTCCTTCACGTTGAGTCACATTTAATAAAGTTTTATTAATAAGTGTAAGTCTCAATTACAATGTCCATGACTATAAAATGAATAAACGTATACATAGTCATATAAACATATGCATAAGTACAACTAATAATATGAAAGCACATCTAATGAATAGCATTCACTGCACATGTCATAGGGCATGTGAAAATAGATACAATTACATCAATATACAATACAATATTCTGTAGGATCTCAAAACACATGATACCTAGATATATCAAATGAATAGAGGTTTTTAAGATAAGAGGAAGAATGATAATGGTACCACTATATCAAGGAACATCCAACATCTATCAATCTAAGGGGAACCCAAATGGTAAGAATACACTACTTCCCAACCATGTGGTCACCTAATCAGGCTCCCACTCTCGCCATGTAGGAGAGATAATGTACAATCTAAACACAAATAATCAAATCATAAAATAATCCTAGGCAAGGAATTCTAATAGCCAAAACTACCTCAAGGGTAACACAAACTACTCAAGAAGAAGAGATAACTAAAATTGAATGGACATTGATTCCAATACTAACATCTCATACCAAGTCAACACACAAATAGTAAGACCAAAAATATACAACCACCTCAAAATCAATGTAAAGTGTCACAAGCACAATGACAAATAGATAACAACTATCATCAATAAAAGTAAATTGCCAATCATTAACTCCAACAAGAAAATCACCACTAATGAATAACTAATTATTCATTAATAAAATTCAACTGTCAATAATAAATGACATCCAATCAATGAGTATAAACTCACAATAAGTGCACCATCAAAAGTAATATCTAACAAGTACACTACTAGAGGAAAATATTAAGGAGACTTAGGCTACATACTATGGAGTGTCATCACATGAGCCAACTCTAAGGTTACCTTGGTAGTCTCTCGAGACCCTGGCCCCCTAGTGACTCTATGCAGAACTAAAATACCCTATTGTGGTAATGAGGAAACTAGTCATACCTCTTAAGGTATTATCTCCATCTTATCCTTAGTCTATACAAGCACTCAAGGCATGGACAAGGAAAAATCTCTAACTTATCTTTTTAATGTATCTCAAGGAAAAGGGTTAGACAAGATATTTTAATTACTATTTTATCACTTGTTACACAACTTATAATGAGTTTCCCTAGCAACCACTTTCGGCCTCAATCCCCATTGCAAGCCACTCCCATAGACATGCACCTAGACTGCCTTCTTAAAAATTACAAACCACAATAATGTCCCATACCACAAGAGTAATATTGATCAAATTTGGTTCCTTAACAGGAAACCCAAAAAATAATATTGGTTCTTGAAACCCAAGTTCTCATAAATGCTCGATAGAATAAAGCTCATAAAACATAAATCTCAATTCAAATCATAAATATCATTATGACATCCAGTCAAATAATCATAAAATAAATCTCAAAAATGTCTCTAGTGCACATCCTAACTTGGCCAACTAAACAACCCACAAAAAAAAAAATCAAGAAAATAAACGTCACAAGACTATAAATAGAATATTAGAAAACACATAGTTTTCATCCACATGATTTAATTCCACCAATTTCTCTTGTTTAGTTTGGGTCAAAAGGATGTGTTTTGAAATAAAAGAAGAATATACATGTTAATATAAATTGTTATGCTAATATACTTATTTAAAACAATAAGTATTTAAATATCAAATATTTTTATGCATATAAAATATCATAAAATATTATCATGTCATTAATTTAAATAATCTTAAATCATAAATGAATAAATTAATAACATAAATATATTATTAGATTAAATACTAATATCAATTTCATTTCTAAAATATTAATTTGACTACTATTTAAGTCCAATATTAATATTAAGTTTTCCTTTAATTCATAATGCAACTAGAGATAAAAAATTTAATTAAATTAAATTATTTATAATTTCTCTCATAAAATCAAATAGTTATAAACTAAATAATTACAAAGTGAAGTCTACCACAACTCTTAAACTATAATAAAATAATAAATATTTATTTATCAACTTCCCTCTTGCATTAATAAATATAAAAATATTTATATGCAACTAAGAGTTTAATTGGACTTAAATAATCACTAATGCTAACATCCACTTTAACTAAATGAATAATATTTATTTAATTTTTAAAAAAAAATTGGCAAAAGTGGACAAGCCACTGTATATATATATATATATATATATATATATAAACTAGTTCAAGAGCTCAACTAGGAAAGAACCAAAAAGAAAACCTAGTATTGTCGCAATATGTACAAGTGAAAATCATCGATATTTACAACATATTATATTGATGAGCAATTCAAGATTACAAAAAGTGGGAGTATTCCCACCAAAAATCAAAAATCTTTAATTTTTTATATTTTTAGAGCCAAGTCGAATAGTAGGCATGGAGGACTCAAAGATCAACCAAAAATACCAATATTTTAAAACATGTCTAATGTTGGAAAAGTTAATAGACAAAAAATAAGGTAACCTTTATACTAACATTCTTCCATATCCTCACAAGAAGTACCCTCAGCAAAAGTGGAAGGCATACCAAATTACAGAGAATAACCCCATCCAAAGTCTGAAAATGGTAAAGGATCAACCTCCTAGCCCGAACCTGAACCCGAACCTTCAACGACAACAATAGATTTATCAATGGAAGAAGGTGCACTCTAAACTATAGTAACCAAGGCACACCGAGCACCTAGTTTATAGACATACTAGTTTGGGGAGGCTGAAGGCTTCATCATGTGAGCAAAAAAGATGTGTGCATCAGATATTGGTAAGCCCAAAATATCAAGCAATGCAAACCCAATTTTCTTCACACGCTCAGCTAGCTAATGACCGAACACCTATGTCATGACTTGCAAATTCTATGTTAGGAACCATGGGTTATGCTTTTTGAAGGACTTTTGTAATGCCTCGAATGTCACCATAACTTCATGTTTCTACATGAGTTGGGATCTTGAAAATAATCCACCCACCAAGTTGTTTCTAGCCCACAAATCATAGCTCTTCATTGCCCATTTCAACTTATTATTAGCCTAGAATTTTGGTCCGACCACCTTGAAAGCAATAATTTCTAGCTGCAAAGTTGACTGGATTAGGTCCATAGCATTGGACAAGAATATTGAGACCAAATTTGAAGGAAACAACACATGTCTTGCAGAGGCAGAGAAGAAACCCTCCCTAATAATGGTGTGAATCGCATGATAAATAGTGTAAGAATGCACAAGAAACATGACATCCAGTGCCACATCATCCAAAGGAGAAGAAAGTGCATCTTCTTCCACTATCCATTGAAGCTTAATTTTGAAATTTTTGGGGAGGATGTTTTAGTGATACTGGTAATAGGAATCACATTTCATACAAGCATCATATGGGGACAACATCCTAAAACCAAGTGAAATGGTGGGCAGACAAAGCAAGAAGATGAAAATAAGAAAAAGGATTAGTTTATCACATATAGATAAATCCCTCATCACACACTCGAAGGATATGAAGTACCTATTCCTATGTGATTAATAAAGAGAATACCACTGAAATCAGAACCCAATTGCAATTCTGATGGATGAAGTACAAACTGACACCCCCAAAATGGAGATTTTTCATATTGATCTTACCATGTGCAAAACCATGCAGCCAAATCGAAGCAAAATCATACTTAGGTGATGTTTGCAAGCATGATGCAGAAAAGAATTAGCAAGACTTGCTATAAAATTGCACATGCAAGAATGAGTTCAATAATTAATGATTGGTACTACACAAGTTGGAAGATTGAATACAACTCGGTGACAACCTATCACTGGGCCAACAATACCCCCTTAGTCATAGTTGTCACTCACTATCATCACACTTCCTCTTGATGTCCAACAAGAACTTGGTCAATCTTATTACCACCACTTGGTGCCCAACAAAACACGCGGTCATTACTAACCCAAGTCACTCAACAAATTTCTCATGATCAAACAACTCAAACACCAATAATCCTGAGATCACTCAATAAAAATTATGCCTAATTTAACACATCAAGGGTATCACCCTATCATGCTCGAAAAGCACCTGACAAACCTCGATCAACACAATGCCACTTGATACCTAGTATACACTCGGTTACCACTAATTCAAGTTCTACAACTCTGTCAACACTAAGCTTGACCTCACTCGGTATGCATTATGCCCGAACTTACTTGGTAAGCACTATGCCCAATTGTCTTAGTAAATTCATCATCCTATCTAGCTGTGCAAATATTGAAACTCGGCAAGTATTGGATCATGATAGCTATTGAAGCTCGAAAATACTACTAGGGCTCAACAAAGACTGAGCTTTCACCACCATTACAAATAAGGAAAGTAACCAACTACTTCTGACATTCCACAATCTCATTAGAGACCAATTCCTGCAAATCTTTATATTGCTCAATGAATGCAGAAGGCTGCACTATAAAAGTAGTGATCTCATTACAACCTAAATTGGAGAGATAGTCGGCAACTTTGTTTCCCTCTCTATATGTGTGTGATAATGTAACCTCATGAACCTGATCAATTGTAATCAAAATTTTTTGAAGCACATACTTAAGTTGCCAAGAAGACAATTGTCTCTTGATACAAGTTGAGATTATAACTTGGGAATCACCTTCTATGTGTACCTGATGAAAATTCTCTTTCTTGGTAAGAATTAATCCTGAAAGCAATGACTAAGCCTTAGCCATATTATTAGTTCCTAAGGGTAGGGGTGTTGTTTTAATTGCCAGTATTTTGCTAGTGTAGTCTCTAATGCATGCTCCCAAGCATAAAAGGTCTGAATTGCCTCTAGATGCCCCATCAAAGTTGAGCTTGACAAATCCCATCATAGGAGGTTGCCATTTAACTGTAGATCTATCTATACTTGTTTGTATTAATAAATAATTATTATTATTTTTTAAAATAAATAAATATGAAAATTAAATTATATAAAATAAAAATACATATGCAATTAGTACTTTTGCATGTCTTTGATCTCTCAAATCATGCAACCATACTACACTTAGTTTTCTTTTTTTAGCATATTTATTTTCACATGCATGTAAGCATACTATACTTACCTTCTATTTTTAGTATATTTGTTTTCACATGCATGTAACCGTAATATATTTACCTTCTATTTTTAGTATATTTATTTTCACATGCATGCAACCATACTATACTTTGTTTCTATTTTTAGCATGGTTATTTTCACATGCATGCATACATTTAGTTACAACTTTCCCCTCAATTAATCTTTTTCTTTTCCAATAAATATTGCAATTGAATTATTTTAGATATAAGAATAATATTTATCATTATTTAGAAAATTCATGATAATCACATGGTTCTAATGACAAATTTAATGTTGAAATCCAAACTGTTCAATTTATTATTTTCTTTGCAATTTTCTATAATCAAATATTCCCTATATTATCTAAAGGGGTTTAAAAGAATACGGTCATAATAATTTTCTATAGTTTTCTTTTTCATAGTCAAGATATCTTAATTAATAAGTTTTTCCTTTTCAAAACCTACAAAATAATTCCTTATTTAACAATTAATATAGTAAATCAATAAGCAATATGAAAACACCCAGGAAGACACGAAGTAGACAAATCTTTCAATAAAATTTTACAATGGATTTTCAAACCCTACCTCAAAACCATAGCTAAAATTTGAGACAATCTATGAATGCATGCAAATCCAAACCCTCTAAAACTTTCAACAATTCTTTTGATCAAAATCTGAATTTTCGCTCCCAAAATCTGTGTAATTGCAAAATGAGTTATCGGTCTTTGATAAAGAGTTTTCCTCTAAATTGGGGCTCTAATTGTACAATCATGAAAGGGAACTCATTGATCAATTATTGTTTATTACATTATTACTTTTACCTTTTCATGCACAACTCTTTTAGATATTTAATTACAAAATATATTAATTTAAATAATTAGTTTTCTCTCTTTAATTAATTTCCATAGCATTTTTAATAATATATTTATTAATTTAATTAATAACATTATTTAGAGTTTATTATTAAAATAAAACTCCTAAATAATTATTGTTAAATTAAATAAATATAACTACGCCACAATTAGAACTATAACTTTAACTTTAAATTTCATTATTTTATATTTTATTTTCCTCCAGTTTACTAATTAGTGCAAGCACTAATTTAAGCATAGTTTATTATTTAAATTAATAATAATAGTCAAAGCTCATTGTTTAAATGCAACTCTAATTTAATTATTATTAAATAAATAATTACAATGAAGTAATATTAAATCTTTAATATTTTAATTCTCTTTTTGTCCAACCTATTAAATTAGACTTTTAAATTAAATCTTTTAAACTAAGTACATATTTAATTAATTTATAATTAATTAAATATCATCATATTATAATTTCTCTTTAACCAATTTTCTAAATTTATACTTCTAAATTAAAGATCATATTTAATTATTTTTTTAATCAATTAAATATTCTCATACTTTAATATTTTTTTTTAATCAAATAATATGTAATAATTCTCAATATTATATTATTAACAAAAATGTTATAATTAAATCATTTACCAAATAAATCACATAGTGAAATCCACATAAAAGCAACATTACCAAAATAGACCAAAGATCAAAATCAAACAACACAAACAAAGATAAACTCATGGGTTTTAAAAAGGGTGGAAAGTCATTTATGAGTCCTCCTTGCAAGACAAGTATTTAGGCTATGGCTAGGATTGGACCTAAACATTATCTCCCCATTCTTACCATTGAGTAATTGTGATAGGGCACACTCATCCTAGCAATTCAAGGAAGTCGATGTTTGGTACTTGTTATCCTAATAAAATTTGAACATGTACATATGCATATATATCTAAACTAAACAAGAAATGGCAAGGAGTGGTACATTGTGCAGATCCCAACTAGCAGGTGACTACAACCCCCTCCCTTAATGACATCAAACATGACAAACAGAAAGATAAAACAGACACATGCATTATACACATGCAAGTATGGGGTAAGTATTATAATAATTATAAGTCAAACACCAAATGCTCAGATAAAATAATACATCATTACAAATATGAAGTAATCATCATTAAAGCATCATTAATATGCTAGTAATCATAATCATCAATAAACATGTGAAATATAATCCACTAAGTAATTCTTTATTGATATATATGTAATCCAAGTCATGAAATAAATTCATAATTATAAATCCAATACCCTTGAAACTAACATGTGCATGAAATAGGCATAAACATAGTTTGGTAAATATAATGGAAAAGTAAACTATAGGTAGCCACTACAATCAATACATCACCAAAAAAAGAAAGAGAAGCCAAAGAGATATTGGAGGTTGATGATTTCCTTTTCACCTAAGATGTGAACCAAATGAAGGAGGCCACTAAATATTTGTACTATATAATTGGCATTGTCTCTCCTCAATGTATTGGATTATATAATTGACATTATCTCTCAATATATTTGTTATGATGGTATCTTAGCTTTATGAATTTCTCTTTGGTTATACTAAAGTGTATGTTGATTCTATGAGAGAAATTTTCTATAGAAACAGGGTTAAAGGCATTTTCCTAGTTAAATGTATATCTGTTATATTTTACTTTTTGGCCACAATTATATTTGGGTTGTAAACAAGATATTGTAATATCCACTCTCTTGATAGACTCAAGCTCCTAGAAAATCAACAATACAAAAATCTAAAATCTCCTTTTAACACAAGTACAAAAATAGAGGTCATGCCCTAGATATGGGTTTGTTTTAATGTATTTAAGCCTTATCAATAATAAAAGAGGAATTTAGGGGAAATTGAAACAATTAGATCTAGATAATTTTATGTAAACTATCCACCTTAGTTGAGGCTTGAGAGTAAAATATTTATGTACCAGATATTGTTATACTATCCTCGAGAAACCCTTTAGTGGATAATACAAATTGTCATTGATAAGGAATGAGTACTCTCTCTCATTACATATAAATCTCATGTTGTCTCAAGCTTTCATGTACAAAAATGATATTTCATCATAGTAGAGAGAGTTTTCATATTCCTAAACAATATTGATTTTGTGGATGACATTGGGAGGGATTATTTCCTAGAATTCCCTCATTTCCAATAGGTAAGAACATCTGCCTTGATAGATTTCTTAACAATAGGGTAAATTTTTGGATGATGGAAAGAAACAAAGAAAAAAATTAAACATTTAAAAATATACTCATAGCATGCAATCACCATTGCGCTTTCTCACTAAGATTAAGGAACTTGAAGTTTATGTCGAGTGATGCTAGAGTCAAGTGAGCACTAGTAAAAGTCAAGAAAATATAGTGTCAACCAAGCATTAGTATTGACTGAGTATCAGAGTATGTGTCGAACAAAATAGTTAGTAGCAACTGAGTAATTTAGTGATGACTAAGTGTCAGAACATGATGTTGGCCAAGGGATAGCATTTGATAGATTATGAGGAAATCGTGATTTCCAGCTGACATAGTTGATTTCTTGGAATATTTAAAGCATGTTAAAGATAAGGATGGATGACCTAGAATAATTAATTCAAGGGAAATAATGTTTAAGTGTTTCTATGCAAGAATTCAAAGAGAGGTTTGGAGAAGTTTCTAGAAGATAAAAGAGGATACAAAATGATGGAAGGATTTTATGAATTTGACCTAACCCTAAGATCTACATTGATTTTTATGCAAAAAAAGAACAACATTACCTATTTAACGAGGTGTAAGGGCCAACCTAATGTGGTTGGAGTAAATTTTGATGTTATTGATTGGCAAACTTAAGTAGGATGCTAAGAAGAGTTGTGAAGAGGTGAAGAGTGATTTCTTGAAGGGTTTCAAAGTAGATTAGAGGCATAGATGACAGTGGAGGCCAATCAATAGGCTAGTATATAAATCAAATATTATATGTATTTACAAAGTGAGTTGTATTTGTTAGATGAACTTGTTGTTACTTTCTAACCATTGTATCAGTTTTGAAATCCTTTAATCAAGGTTGACCTAACATTCATATGTAAATCCTTTGATCAAGGTGACATTATAGTGGAATGTTCTTAAGCCCTCTAACAAGGTCACTCCTAATAGGGTGATTAAATCCTTTAACAAGGTCACATTTAACAATGTATTCAGTAACCTTTAACATGTTTGACTCCTAATAGAGATCACTTAAAAAGAGTGAAAAATTGATGACATGATATTGGTGTTTTTTTTCCATATTGGGTTTCCACATTAAATTCTAGTGTCATACTTGTGTGGATGCTATTTGAGATGTTTTACTATTAATTTTTTGCATTCTAAAAGTTTCTTATTATTAGGATAGTGGACAAGAAGTTTATGTTTCTAATTGTTTTCTATAGAGACCGAGATATTGAATGTTTAGATCCAAAGTATTTAAAGAGATTAAAAGTTCAATTGGTACATTTGGACCCAAGGATAATTGATTCACTCCCCCCTCACCCTCTCAATTATTCTTAATCATTTTAACAATTAGTATCAGAGAATTGGTGCTTGTAGAGAAAAGTTTGAAGGTACTTGGAGCTAAAGATCAAGATGTACAAAAAGGAGGTGCCAAAGTTGAACAAAGAGAAATTCTTAGCATGACAAAGTTTGATAATGTTGCATCTAGTAGGAATTAGAGATGGTGCAATACACTATGTGGAACATGTATATGTGGTGATACCAAGTCCTCTAATAGCTCAACAAATGAAAGAGAAGAAAGAACATAACTAGGCTATGTTGAAGATTGCATCAACCCTGAGTTATGCAGAGTTTGATGACATAAAGGAGTGCACTACTACTAAGGAAATATGGGATACATTGCAAACTATCTATGAAGGAGAAAAAAGTGTTTTAAGAGTAGAACCAAAAAGCCTTAGAACTAAATTTGATGAAATTAGAATGGTCAAAGGAGAAAATATTGTACAATACTATGTAAGAATCAAAGAGGTGGTAAATGCTATCAAAGGATCATATGGAAAGATTAATAATGAAACTATGATCAACAAGATATGAAGAAGCCTATTCCCTACTTATGCTATCAGGGTTTTTGTAATACAAGTACTAAGATGTACTCCTAATAAGAATCTAACTTTAGAAGGTGTATTTGGTAGGATTACTACTTTTAAATTGTCAAAGTTTGATAATTTCACTCCTACTTCTGTTGAATTTTCTTTCAAATCTCAATTAGTTATTAGTAAGAAAGGAGACAAAGTATGTGAATAATGAAAGTGATTATTCTGATGATGAACTTGATGAGCTTGAAGCATTGATTGCTAGAAGACTTCCAAGAGGTAGAGGAAAATACCTATAATATGTTTTCTACGTAACAAAGTTGATCATATTGCTTCAAGATATCCTGACGGAAAAGAAAAAGATGAGAGAAGGGAAATCAAGTACAAAGGCATAAGAGATGGTCGAGACAATAGTAGAAACAAGGACAACAAAGATAAAGGTAAAAAAATATTGTTACATTACTAAAAAAGAAATTGATAATGAGTCTGATAGTAATGATGAAGAAGTTATCTATGTTGCTATGAAATTAGATTCTGATGAAGATGAGAAATTTGTATTAATCTCATATGTGAGTAAAGATGATAGATGAATATTTTATAATGGTTGTTCATATCACATTACTAGTGATAAAGTAAGTTTGAAACGATGTAGCCATACAAAGGTAGTTGTGTTAAGTTTGGTAATGATGCACCATGTCTTGTGAAAAGTAAAAGATCAATATAATTGATTGATAAAATCAAGTATGACAATGTTTATTGGGTTGGAGGACATAAATATAATTTTTTGAGTGTTTTAAAATTGAAAAAATTAGGATATTAAGTTGAATTTCATCTCAAGAAGACTGGGATATTTGATGCTACTAATGAATTGGTTGGAAGTGGAGATCAAAAAAGAGGCAACTTGTTCTATCTAGATTTATCTAATGAGACATGTTTATTTGCACAAAATGAAGATATACTGCTATGGCATAAGAGGTTATGTCATGTGAAATTTGATAATTTGGTAAGCATCAGTACGATGAAAAGAGCAAGAGGATTACCAAGATTGAAGAAACCTGATAATGATATGTCTAAACAATTATAATTGGGAAATATGACAAAATCTAGTTTCAAGGGAAAAACCTATACATCTAATGATATTTTGGAATAGGTTCATACTAACCTTTGTGGACCTATTCGAGTGAAAGGATACCATGGAAATAAATATTTCATTCTATTTCTTGATGACTACTATAGAATGATGACTATAATATTTTTGAAAGAAAAATATGATGCTTTTCAATTGTTTAACTAGTATTTGGCATGAGTTGAAAAGGAAATAGGTGAGATTCTGGAGTGCTTGAGATCTGATAGATGAGGAGAGTTTATCTCTAATGAATTAAACATATTATGTAATGATAGAGGAATCAAAAGGGAGATGTCAACACCTACGACCCCTCCCCAAAATGGAATAGTTGAAAGGAGGAACCGGTCAATTATGGACTCTACTAGAACATTGATGATGGAGAAGATTTTTTCATGGAAATACTAGAGAGAAGCTATAAGTACAATAGTTTATACTTTGAACCAAGTACAAGTCAAGAAAGGTACAAATGTTACACCCTTTGAGCTATGGTATGGGTATGCACCTAATGTGAAGTATTTTAAAGTTTTTGGAAGCAAATATTATATACAAAAGGATAATAGAAATGGAAAACTTGATGCTAAAAGTGATGAAGGCATATTCCTAGGATATTCCACTAAGAGAAAAGCTTATAAGTGTTTAAACTCTAACACTAAAAAAGTTGTGGAAAGTGAAAATGTGAAAGTTGATGAATTTGCAAAAA
The DNA here is from genome assembly GCA_028749045.1 of Cupressus sempervirens. Classification (NCBI taxonomy): domain Eukaryota; kingdom Viridiplantae; phylum Streptophyta; class Pinopsida; order Cupressales; family Cupressaceae; genus Cupressus; species Cupressus sempervirens. The sequence goes on along the minus strand of CM053793.1, from coordinate 614,450,518 downwards.
GAAATAAAGTTGAATGCAAAAGAGAACCTAAAGGCAACAACACATTCATTTATGTCAATGAAGGTTTCATTGGATCAACATATGAGATTAATTTTGATTTGTATTTACAAAGTGAGTTGTATTTGTTAGATCAACATGTTGTTACTTTTTAACCATTGTATCAATTTTTAAATCCTTTAATCAAGGTTGACCTAACAATTATATGTAAATTCTTTAATCAAGGTGACATTCTAATGGAATATTCTTAAGCCCTCTAACAAGGCCACTCCTAATAGGGTGATTAAATCCTTTAACAAGGCCACAATTAACAATGTATTTTGTAACCTTTAATAGAGTTGGCTAGTAACAAAGCTCACTTCAGAAGAGTGAAAAATTAGTGACATGTTATTGATGGTTTTTCCCAAATTGGGTTTCCACATTAAATCCTAGTATCATACTTGTGTGGATGCTATTTGAGATGTTTTATTAATTTTTTTTACATTCTACAAGTTTGTTACTACTAGGACAATGGACTACAAGTTTATGTTACTAATTATTTTTTATAGGGACTATGTTATTGATCGTTTAGATCTGAAGTATTTAAAGAAATTAAAAGTTCAATCGATGCATCTACACCTAAGGATAACTTATTTACCACCTCTTAGTTATTCTAAATCATTCTAACAAAAAACATACCTAAAGACAATGTAGCGGAGATATAGATGCAATTATTATGCATCTAACAAGTCAAAGAAAATTGGTGTTAAAAAGTGGACAATTAATTTGAACAAGTGTAAATAATTATAATAATGGTTAAAAAAGAAACCAAACAACACTAGAATATTACCCAAAAGAAATGTCTTTCTTTCTATTTTAAAACATTCTATATTTTACTTTATTTGTGGTGGTAAAATTTCATGGGCTAAAAGACAAAAAAAATATTATCAATAAATTAGGGGCGTTTATAAAAGAATTTTTTTTAACTTTAAAGATTTTTTATGATTGTTTGGCATGCAAAGATGACATTTTCTCTTCATTAATATAATTTATTGTATCTCGTGAATTTTAGATATATAACATTGAATAATAATCACATTTCAATGGATTTAATATTCATATTTATTTGATATTAACTATAAATTTAAATATTAAAGTCAAATTTTATTTTAGGTCCATTAAAATGTGATTATTATTTATTGTTATATTAATTTTTTAAATTCTAAATTCTAAATAGAATTATGTATATTTTTTAACTTCAAGTATATATGTATTATACTTATATTTGAATTTGTATATATAACTAAATTTTGTGTACATAGAAAACAAAGTCATCTTTTACAAACTAAAAAAATTGCAGCAATACACAATAGAAAAAAGGGTAATATGGCCCTATTGTACAACATGTAGCAACTTTTGTTGTTGGATAAATGATAGATCTACAACTATATTTTCAATATCTAACTTTTCTACTTACATAAAATGCACACATAACATATATGCAAAACTGGTTTTATATTGTAGATTACATGAAAGAGTGCATGAAAATTATCATGTAATTTTTTTATACAATATGATGACAAAGCATCTTTTCTCATGATCATATATTTAATCTTCTTAGAAAGTTATGACTATCCCCATTCTTCCAAAAGGAAGGAACTCCACCTCATCAAGAGCTCTTGATAAATTTTATTTTTTTTGTATTTAAAGAATCTTTGTGTGACTTATTAGGTGGCTAATGGTAATACTATCTTACTCACAATTCCAATACAAAACATGTTTGATGTAAGGTTATTGGTCCCCTTCTTTGCTAAGTAACATGTTAAGGGGGTGGGGACTTTTGGGAATTTTGGAGACAAGGAGATTAAAGAAAATTGGTACTATGATTTTATAGGTACCTAGCAGTAGATAAAAGCAAACTTATACCTTTCTATTTTACCATTTTTCATCTCTATCTATAGTCTTGTGACTCAAAGCTCATCATCATACTCCAAAATGCCCCAAGTCATCATATTAATGAGGTGACCATCTAATAGAGAAAAAAATAGGTCAACTTCCCCTACCAAGGTTTCTATCATTATAGACCAAAGAATGGATGACACAAGATATCCTTGCCACCATAGAGTGCTAGCAGTAAATTTGTTTCGCTTATTGGTGAAAAATTAGCAGCATGGATGTTAGCTTTTGAAAGGATTAAATGACATTAGGCATGACATTAGAAAAGGGAGGATAAGTCTCTTAGGCTCATGGAAAGCTCATTAATTAGCAAAGAACCATGGAAATTCAAAGGAAATAAAGGACATCTCTTTTTAAAAAACTCAATAATTATACTTTCATCCTACACATAATCATGTCATTGTGGAATAAGAGCATGTGTAACAAGATGAAATGATGATTTTAATTCAAATGTCATTTTCTTAAGAAAGTTCTCACAATCCCCACAAGTCTCAAAGTTTATAAAGTAGTTTAGGAACCTAGAAAACTAATCATATTTCATACTACAAATTGACCACCAATTTTGCATGCTTGTATAAACATAATTTTGGGCATGCATTCATTGATCAAGTTATACATAAATGAAAAAAAATAGCACTCTTTGTGCACCTCAACACAATTTTAGACAATTAAACATACTTTCGAATAATAAAATAGAAAGGTCCTTATTTAAGCATATCATGAGTTTCGATTTTGCTAAGTTCTCACTTTCCCTATAGGAACTCTTAATCACCATGCAGTATTTCATGCAATGAAGCATTGGAAAAAAATATTTTAAAATGTAGCATAAAATCATTCTCAAGAAGAGTATAGAGTTAATGTAGTACCTAGCTTGCCCAATCCTTAGTCAGGGAGGGAAAATCTTATGGTATGAAGACCCCCCTCCTCCTAATGGTTTCATACATAATACTTCTTCTTCTTCCCAATTCCCTTCCATTCCATCCTCATATGAATTTTCCCTAGAGGAACTCGCAAGAACCATGCAATATTTCATCCAATAAAACATTGGCAAAAAATATTAAAACATGTAGCACAAAATCATCTGTAAGTAGATTATAGAGTTAATGTAGTACCTAGCTTTCCTAGCCCTTAGTCAAGAAGGGAAAATCTTCTTGTATGGAGGCTCCCCTCCTTATGGTTTCTTTCACAATACTTCTTTTTCTTCCCAATTCCCTTACATGTCATCCTAATATGAAGAGTGAGTTCCTTACTTAAACTCCTACCTAATTATTTTTCCCCATCGTAGTATACAATTCCCTTCTTACCAAAATCTCTTCCCCAATTTATTGCCACTATTATTAATTAACTCTTTCTTTAATAAGGAATAAATATCATTTAATTTCCTCATTTTTCATTTATAAAAATTAATAAATTTGTAACAAACTATCTACAATAATTTTGAATATGACACTTGACCAACAATTTTGTTCATAAAAAATGCAACTTACACAATATAAGCATATTTTAAAATCTCATATCAATTTCTAATTTTTTTTAGCATGAACATATGAAAATAAAAATACATCATTCTAATTATACCATTAATTTCATTATTCTAATATGACATGTTTTTGATCAAGTAAAATAGGTTTTGACAGGTGCATGAAACCCAATACTTAACAAAAGAAACTAACGTTAAATCTAGAGCATGAAAATAACAAAAAAGAAACAATAGGCCATAGAAGGCCAGGAGAACATTACAAAAGAAAACACAACCTCTAAAAGAGTAGGCAAGCCTAGCACACTAGAAACCAAATGAAAACCTGAAAAGCCAAGGGATCCAATGAGGGAGTTGTATTCTTAACTAGCTCAGTAGCCTTGAGCTCCAACATTTCCATAGTCTCAACCACATCACTGATCAAGTGAATTTCATCAAGAGAGTCTTCAATGTTCCTCTTCTTAATGTTTTATCTCATTCTATTTCTAGGGCCCTCATCTTGGGGGTGGACTTCATCTTTTGTGTCCTTGTTGTCCTCATTTTCCATGTTCTCTTTGACCCATGTGCTAACCTCCATCATAGCGTGCAATTGTTTGATATTATCATTTAAAGCTTTGATAATATGGAAGCTCTAGTTCATAGTTCTATGGAGAAAGCTCTTCATTCTATCTATCCTTTTTTCCACCTTAGTAACCCTATTATCTAGGTTTTTGATTTTTTCATTCCTATGATCCCCATCCTTCCTTTCTAAACCCTGGAACCTATTTTTTATCTCCTTAGTCTCACTTAATAGACCAAAAGTTATCCACCATGTTGTTCCTAGCATTATTGAGGAGATTCATCTCCACTTCCCTAGAATTATCACTGAGAATCAGCATGACTAGATCAATGTGCTCATCTAGATGAATTTTGTCATCATTTCCCTCTAAAACCTTGGGCTGTATAGTTTCTGTAACAATGCACATTTTTGTCATTTATGTTTCAAAGTTTCTCTAAACCATTTTCTTCCCCTTGGAGCTAAATATACGGGTAGTTTTATCCATGCCATAATCCTCATTTTTCTCTTCCAAAGCATGGAAGGATGTTTCCTATCCCTTACCAAAATCATGATCAGCATCCATGTTGTTGTCACTTCTCTTCTTGTTTGGGCTTACCACCTTTCTACGAACTGGGACATTGTCTGTAACCTCCTTTTTCACATTATTCTCCTTCTCTATTATATGACATGTTACTCTTCACATTTAATTCACTTGACAAAACAAATTATATTTATAATAAAATTTAAGTATGTGGGTGTGCATTCAAATATAGATGATCCAGATCCCTCACTTGCCAAGGAGCCGACCTCCTCCATCTCAACCACACTTTTTCCTTTAACTTGCATCCACTCAAACACTTGCAAATCCACATTGATGTAGTCAATATTTGACTTACCATGATAAAAATAATTTCATCATCATCATATTCAATTTACATAATAACCAACATATATGCATGTGATATATAGAAGATAAGCATCATAAGAAAGAGGTAACGTGGTATCATCAAAACACATAATGTAAAACCATCACTAACTCTTTATAAAACTTCATCAATCACACATTTAAATATGACATAATCAACATCACATATCAATCCAATATAATAATTAAAAGGATGGAAAAATGGTCACATAGTTGAATGTATGAAAGAAAACATTGACTAAAAGGTCTACATATAATAAAAAATTCATTTTCATATTGTCAAACTGCACACATCAACCAAAGTTCTAAGTTGATTAACATATTGGAAAAAGGTTGGATCATTCAAACCAATTCTTATAATATGCTTGTCAAGGTCCATTGACCAAGTCAACAAGGTTGAAAGTGTCAACAATATCTCAAAAAATAGGAGTCACACAAGGTGGGTCATGACATCCTTCCTCACTAGGGAAAGATATCATCTCAATGTCACATAACATACACATAAAAATATTACATGACACCAAGTAATATATTCATAGTAGTAAGCACAAAATGATCATGAAAATATATACAGGAAGGATCTATGCACATCCTTGGCATTCTCACAATGGTAAAAATTGTCTAGGTGGATAGACTTCACAAAACTATCCCTAGATATGAAGCCATGTAATTGTGGTCTTCATCCATCTCTAAAATTTGAATGTTGCAGACAACTAAAAGCCTAGTGGTAATCTCCACACACAAAGAAACCATCTTGGGGTTCTTGCTTTCCCTTAGGGGTACCCTTTATGTTTCCTATTCTTGATATATATATATATATATATATATATATATATATATATATATGTATGTATATATATATATATATGTATGTATATATATATATATATGTATGTATATATATATATATATATATATATACATATATATATATATATATATATATATACATACATATATATATATGTATGTATATATATATATATACATACATATATATATATATATATACATACATATATATATACATATATATATATACATATACATATATATATACACATATATATACACATATATATATACATATAGATATACATATACATATACATATATATATACATATATATATACATATATATATGTATACATATATGTATATGTATATATATACATATATATATATATGTATATATATATGTATATGTATATATATGTGTATATATATATATATATATGTATATATGTATGTATATGTATATATATATATGTATATGTATATATATGTGTATATATATATATGTATATATATACATATATAGATATATTGATATATATGTGTGTGTGTGTGTGTGTATACATATATATATATACATACATACATACATATATATATGTATGTATATATATATGTAGAGAGAGAGAGAGAGAGAGAGAGAGAGAGAGAGAGAGAGAGTTGTGATATTCTTAACTCATTTATGATGTCAGTAGCTCAATGGAAACATGTTTCACTTCTCAATGTCAAGAGATGTCATTTTTTTTAAGGTAAAAATTTCTTGACTCATTTTGTTTCCTAAAATAATTTAGTCATACATACCATCGATCATGTTGTTCCCACTAATTAAATTATCTAGGTACACTTAACAATTACATGTAAAAATTAGTAGATCCAATTTTCCCATTTATGTGACCTAGACCCTCACACCCATCTTTCCACCATAATAAAAGAAATTTCAAACATCTAGGGGTTCTTGCTTTCCCTTAGGGGTACCCCTTATATATATATATATATATATATATATATATATATATATATATATATATATATATATATATATATATATATATATATATATATATATATATATATATATATATATATATATATATATATATATATATATATATAGATAGATAGATAGATAGATAGATAGATAGATAGTTGCAATATTCTTAGCTCATTTATGATGTTAGTACCTCAATGGAAACATGTTTCACTTCTCAATATCAAAAGATGTCATTTTTTTTAAGGTTACAATTTCTTGACTCATTTTGTTTTCTAAAATAATTTAGTCATACATGTCATCGATCATGTTGTCCCCACTAAGTAAATTATCTAGGTACACTTTACAATCACATGTAAATATTAGTAGATCCAATTTTCCCATTTATGTGACCTAGGCCCTCACACCCATCTTTTCACCATAATTAAAGAAATTTCAAACAATGTTACCTTGTAATGCGAATACACATTCATAGTTTCATCTATGTAATTGTGCTTAATCCAAGAAAAAGGACAAGATGTGATGTATGTAATTCTCACCTTGTATTCATGATTAGTAGGTAAATATAAGACATAGAGCATGGTTAAGGTTCTTCCCCACCCAACCATAAAGAATTGAAATTCTTTGGGATTTTACCTACTCACAAAATTCTAAACCTTTCCTACATATAGGATATGGTAGAGATTTTATTACTATAGAACTATTATGTCAATAATTCTTTCTAGACTTTTTCATATCATCCTCAAAAGGATTTAAGCACTCCTTTTAAGAGAAGAACCTCGTTATAGAAATAACAACATGCTTGTTACTAAAGCATGTCTAGTTAAGATTTATAAAATGATTACAATGAGTAGAAATAAATCAAATGTTTATTTAAGCTATATGGCACATCTTTCCTAATAGATCTCCGATGCATATCAAGAAGATATCTTGATCTTCTCTTTTTGTGTCAACATTATCTATGATACCTTATGTATCACCACAGTCCTTCTTTGCTTAGTCCTATATATGGCACACTAGTTTGTATTGGTTTGAAGATTCCTTCCCTTCAATTTCCACTCAATACCTCTCATTATATTCAATCTTATTCTTCTTGTCTCACATTTCCTTTTCTATCCACACACTTCAATAATGAATCTTTTAGACTATATATGCATCTTTTCTTTTATGGGTGCCCCAACCCTAAAAACATCATTCTTAACACACAATATATTAAAAAATTCAATTGCATGTTTGAGAAATGCATGAAGAACTTGTAATGCCTACATCATATGTTCTACATTGGTAGCCCTACTAGGTTGTACTAGGACTATCCATAGCCTATCTATGTTAATTTTGTAACTTCAAAAATCATGCTAGTCTGATGGTACAAATTGTATGGATTTGAGTATGAATTCATTGCCCTACTTATGATAGGCTATATAAATATGTTTCTTGTCTTAGTTGAAATTGGTGTCTCCCTTGGATAATTTTGATAAGTCTAAACTTAGCCAAATTAGTTAGGATAAGATATAACTAAAGGTCTTCTCCTTTGGACACTAATTTCAAGGAAACTATTCAAGGTTGACATAGATAGGGACATGTCTCTTGTAGGGGAATGCCCTTTGGTTGCATATTTCTATAGGATGTGGTTCTAGATAAAGGACACACAAAATAACATATTTTTCTCATTTAACAATACTTCCCTAGACAAATACTTGAAGATACAAAATAATTCTAGAATAATATTTTTATTATTGCTATCACTTCATTCAAGTCTAGTTATAGAAGATCATCAAAAGCAAGCATCAGAGAAGGTATTATCTCAATTTGATTCCTAGTAGAATTTGTAGAAAATTTACATGGTATCAGAGCTCTGGTAGATAGACCTAGGCTCTACAAATTGATAATTAGACTTTCATATCTAGCAACATCCTTCTATCCTAAATGGAAAGCATAGTCAGACTCGAGGATAGGTTTGATGGGAAAGAACACTTTGTTGCTAGGAATTCAAAATTATGATGATTCTTAAAGAAAATGATGTGAAATAGTTTTTTTTAATTTAGCATCCAAGCAACCTATTGTTGAGCCTAATAAAACTATATGGAGTAAAAGAAATGAGAAAGTCATGCAAATCATATTAGATGGAGTAAAGAATGAAATAGTACCTATGCTAATGAAACATCAAACAATATTTCATATGATGGATGAATTATTAAATGCATATGAAGTTAACAATGTGACTAGAACCATTGCACTGAAAAGACAACTAAATCATATACAGACAAAAAAGGGAGAATCTATGAGCTCTTACTTTCTAAGAGTGGCTAGTCTAAGAGACGAACTTGCAAGTATAGGAACCATAATTGAAGACAATGAACTAACACTTATGGCTATAGATGGGTTACCTGATTCATGGGAAACTTTCTCACAAGGAGTAAGTGCTAGATACAGTTTTCCAAACTTTAATAGACTTAAAGGAGACTACCTACAAGAACAAACTAGGAAACTTAAGAAAGGAGGAAGATTGAAAATTGATGATGAAGAACTTCATGTTCTTAAAACAAAATCCTATAAAGGTTAAAATAAGCACTTCAAGAAGAAAAAGGGTAATCAAAGAAATGAAAAACCTAAGAAAGATGTATCCAAAATAAAATGCTTCAAATATGAAAATTTTGGACACTATAGATCTAATTTTCCTACAAATATAAAGTAGCAAGTAAACTATACAAACACTATTAGGAAAGAAGATAGTTATGATCCTGAGAATCATGTATTATATTTTGTACTATCAAATGAAGTAATAAGAAAAGCATGGATAATTGATAGTGGATCATCTTGACACATTATAGGATACAAAGAAGCATTGCACTCTATATCTAAAGATGTATATGGAAAAGTTACCATCAATGATAATTCCACTCATTCCATAAAAGGAATTTGGAATTGCCCCTTGAAACTAAAGTCAGGTAGTTCTCTACATCTCAAAGGAGTACTCTATGTACCAGGAATAAAAAGGAATCTAATCTTAGTTAATACAACACTTGAAGATGATGGACATAATGTTGCATTCATTGATGGTAAAGTAATGACCTGACCTAAGAACTCTTCATTTAAGAAATCAAAGTTGATTGGTCAAAAAAAGGGATACTTTTATAAATTAAATATAGAGCCTTGTCAACCTATTCAAGCCTTAATTCATGAAGTTTCTTATATTAAAAAATATGGCACAAAAGACTAGGAAATTTAAATTTCAAAACCTTATCAACTATGTAGAAGATGGTAACTAGTTTACCTAAGTTGAATCAAGATCACTCAAGCATATGTAAAGGATGGCTCTAGGTAAGAACACCAAAATTCCATTTCATGATAGCACTAGAAAAACTAACAATGTTTTAGAATTAATCCACTCAAATTTATGTGGAGATATGTGTGTTCCTTCTCTTGGAGGATTCTGGTACTATATACATTTTCTAGATGACTTCTCTAGGAAAACTTGGATTTACTTCTTAAAGTGTAAAGAATCAGAAGAAATCCTTAAGAGATTTAAAGAATTAAAAACCTTAACTAAAAACTTATTAGGACACAAAATTAAAACTCTTAGGACTGATAATGGAGGGGAATGTACTTCAAATTTGTTTAAAGAGTTTTGTAAAGAAGTAGGAATTAATAGGGAATATATTATTCCTTATATACTGCAACAAAATGGGGTAGCAAAAGGATGAATGGAACAATTATAGAATTAGCAAGAGCTATGATATTTGATCAAAATTTAAAATATTATCTTTGGGTAGAAGCCTCTTGTACTATTGTATATATACAAAATAGAAGTCCTCACTCCTACCTTAAAGATAAAACTCCTAAAGAAGTCTTTACTAAGGTTAAACCTAATATAAGCAAACTTAGGATATTTGGATTCCCAATATATATACATGTTCCAAAAGAAACGAGAACTAAGTTAGAACCCTCTAGGAGGAAAGGTATTTTTGTTGAGTATAGTGAAACATCTAAAGCATATAGAATTTTTATACTTGGTCAGAAAAACATTGAACTTAGTAGGGATGTAATATTTGAAGAAGATTTAGCATTCAAAAGAGCCCTAAGTTCTAGATAACCCTCCCCTTACCTAGTTCTAAAGAAAATACTAAATCTGAGTTTTAGAGGGAGAACATTGAAGAAATTGAAGATGAAATTCAAAATCTTAATCTTGAGGAAACTCAAAATCTAAAGAAAAGACCACTTTGGGTCATTAAGACAATAGAGAAAAACAAGACTTTGCTACACCTTATGTAACCTTCAAAGAAACCAAAAGACCCAAAACATTTTCTAGTTATGTAGCAAACACAAGTAATTTATCTAAATTAGAACCAACCAATGTTTTACATGCTATTAAACATTCATCTTGGAAGGATGCCATGATAGAAGGATACCAATCCATCATTAATAATGATGTTTGGGAAATTGTTCCAAGCCCTGAAGGAAAATTCGTTGTTTCTTCTAAGTGGATATTTTAAATCAAGCGTGTTTTTTATGGTAGCATTCAAAAATATAAATCTAGATTCATAGCTATGGGATTCTCTTAGAAAGAGGGAATTGATTATGAAGAATCATTTTCTCCTATTGCTAGATACACCTCTGTAAGAGTAGTCCTAGCTACTATAGCATCAAAGGGATGGAAAGTACATCAAAATGATGTAAATTTCTAAATAAAAAGATCATAGAAGATTTATAGGTGGAGCAACCTAAAGGAATTAAAACTTGGAACCCTAAATTTTTTGTTTTTAAGCTCAAAAAATCTCTTTATGGGCTTAAATAGGCTCCAAGGGCATGGTATGAAAGAATTGATAACTATCTCACTAGTTTAGGATTCTCCAACAATGAAGCTGATCCAAATCTATATTATAAAAGGGATCAAGATGATATGGTAATTTTGATACTATATGTTGATGATTTACTAATAATAGGTGATGATCATTTTATAGATCAATGCAAGAAACATCTAATCAAAGAATTTGAGATGAAAGATTTAGGACTTCTTCATTACTTCCCAAGACTAGAAGTATGGAAGAATTCTTACAACATTATACATAATCAAGGTAAGTATACATTAGACATCTTGAAGATATTTTGAATGTGGAACTATAGACCTATGTCTTCTCCAATGGAGACTAATCTATACAAACTTAAGGAAGTAGCTACAGAATCACCCTCCATAGATTCTACTCTTTATAGACAGATGATTGGGTCTCTTATGTACTTGGTAAATACAAGACCTAATATTTTCTCTATTTTTAATGCCTTGAGTCAGTTTATGTGTGATCCAAAGGAGATTCACCTAGTTATAGTTAAAAACATCATGAGATACTTACAAGGCACTCTTAATCTTGGCCTCAAGTATAAGAAATTTGACTTGGACTTACATGGATACATAGACTTAGATTGGGCTGGAAGTGTTATTGATAGGAAAAACACTTCAAGATGTTGTTTTAGTTTAGGCTCAATAATGATATCTTGGATATGTAGAAATCAAGCATCAATAGCACATAGTTCCATAGAAGCTAAATATGGTTTCACAGCAATGACCTCTTGGGAAGTAGTTTGGCTTAGAAAGTTACTTGTGACAACCCATGAATCCTACTATTATCCATTGTGATATTCAGTATTCCATCAAGCTTTCTATGAATCCAATTTTTCATGACAAGTCAAAGAATATTAAAATTCCTTACCATTACATAAGAGATGTGGTAGATGGAAACACTATAAAATTAGAATAAATTTGCACGACAGAGTAGACAATAGATATTCTTACCAAACCTCTCTCTCAAGTGAAGATAGATCACTTCAAGAAAAGACTTGGTTTAGTTGAATTATAAAACATTTTTATTCTTTAAATTATTAATAATTTAATTTTTATTGTTAGGCTATTGATTGATATGGGCTTCACCACTTGTATTCATTATTTATGAGGTGATGATCTTTGAGATAATGAATACTTGTATAAAAGACATAATGAGAGATTGAGGATCTCTTAGATAATGTGTTGAATAGTAGAGAACTATTGTTAGATCTAGATGAGTTCAAGATTGCATTGTGATATAGACATTTCTATGCCTCTAAGTCACAACTTGGATAAAGGAAGAATTTAATCATTCTCCAAATTTTATCCTATGAATTGGTAGATCTTAACTTAGGATCATATTGTATTATAGGCCTGCTAGTACCTATGAGTCACAACTTGGATAAAAGAAGAATTTTCTAGATTTTATCCTATATATTGCATTCCATGCAATATCATTATCACTAGTATGAGTGATAAGTCATATCACAGATATAGTAATATGACATAGTATCATGTGTTCATGACACCACATTCTTAGAAGATTCAGATAGATATAGAGTATCATTCTATGCTTATTCATCTTAATTGATGATGCTAGATATGTTATCTCTTAGTATGATTATCAAGTTAAGAGGGAGTGTTAATTCTATAACTTCAAAAACCATGCGAGTCTCATGATATAGATTATACAGATCTGAGTATGAATTCATTATCTTACTAATGATAGGCTATATAATATTTGTCTTTTCATAGTTGAAATTGACATCTTCCTTGGATAATTTTGATAAGTCTAAACTTAGTCAAATTAGTTTGGTTAAACACTAACTAGAGGTCTTCTCCTTTGGATGTTAATTTCAAGAAAACTATTCAGGGCTGACCTAGATAGGGACATGCCCTTTGGTTGCATATTTATATAGGGTTTGGTTGTAGATAAAGGACACACAAGATAACATAGTCTTCTCCTTTAACAATACTTCCCTAGATGAATACTTGCAGACATAAAACAATTCCAGAATAATATTTATATTATTGGTATCGCTTCATTCAATTCTAATTATAGAAGATCATCGATAGCAAGCATCAAAGAAGGTATTATCTAAATCTAATTCCTAGAAGAATTTGTAGAAACTTTAATATCTATCCTATCTTTTTTCTACCATTTAATTTTCAGAGCCTCAATCACATTGTGGTGCAACATGTGTCTTCTTTGTCATCTCACAATGATGTTGTCACATTGTACTAACCGTAAATCATTACATTGCCCTTATTGGAAATATAAGAGGAGTAATTGAGAAGGGAGGGGTGAATCAGTTACCACAAAAATAAATCCAAGATCCCTTAAGATGTTAATACAATTCAAAATCAAGCTCTGCTGAAATTTAAACATTGTTGTAACTTGGTTAACACAGGAACACTCGGTTAACACTAAGTATTACTATCACTTAGCAAACACTAAAATAATCTCTTCTGAAGATGTTTAGTTTGATTAACCTTAATCAACTTAGTTGCATAATCATAAAACAAATAACATGAACACAAGAGACACCAAGATTTAATGTAAAAACCCAATTTGGGAAAAACCACCAATTACAACTAGTTATTATTTTTCACTCTTTTAAAGAGACATCCTTGTTAAAGATTACAAAACACACTATTAGGTGTGACCCTGTTAAAGGATTTAGTTCACCTTATTAGGAGTGGCCTTATTAGAGGTATTTAGACACTTCAATCTAGAAATGCCACCTTATTAGAGGATTTGGAAAATAGCTACTAACCTAACTTTGTTAGGAGATTTGATTCACTACTACAATTATTAGAGAGTAACAATGATATGACCTGATTGCTTATGAAATTGTATTTTTTGATTTCAAATCACTATTCTAGCTTGAAAACTTTATCCTCCTTGATCAGAATGTTCTTTGTAGCTCAGTCAACTCAGATGCTTTGATATCCTTCTAGTTCACATCCTTGATTTATCTTTTCAATCCCATGCTTCTTCTCCAATCACTCCTCAACTTGACCTTATATTTATATGTTTTTACCTTGTCAAGTTATCTTGAATACAATTTCAAACAAATGAAATTCATCCCATGAGTCATCTAGAACTAGCCAACAAAATTGTCTAATCAAATAAATTGATATAGGAAAATCATTCATTAACCAACCCAACTCAGTAAATACTAACTTAGAAATTACTTTCCTTTAGACTTCCTTTGGTGAGGGAGGTCGATTAACACCAGTTCCTATTGTGGTTCCACAATGCATGCCCCATTCCCTACTAGGAATGGGGACCCCCTACCTTTTTTATTGGATCCCTAGACTCACAAGTCAGGATTTGGGAAAATATAAAGAGTCAAAACAGTAAAAAATTAAAAAATCAAGAAAAAGCCAAAAAACCAAAATAAAAAAATTGAAAAATAAAAAAAGTCATAAAAAATATAAAATTTGGAAAAATATAGAACTTATAAAATTCAAAAAAATAAAAATATATAAATAAATAAATTTTTTAACATGGACCCATGCACCACATGAGGGCTGTGAGAGCACATCCCACCTTTTGTGGGACACAATGCATGGCTACACACTTGCGCCACCAAGGGTGAGCGCGGCTATAAAGCCCGGCCCTCCCTCCAAACCCTCATTCCTTTCATTCAACTTTGCAAACATTCAAGCACTTTGCCTTTGATGTGCTTTTCACTGCAATTAAGGTATGCACAACACTTCCCACACACCCCACAAAACCCTCACACTTGTGCTTCCCTCCCACACACCGTGTGCACACCTCAAGCCACCACGTGCACACTTCACGCTACACATAACCAACATCATGTGTTGCTCACCTGTGCATGTTGCATCCAACATCATGTTTCACTCACCCATTTGCATGCCACCCCAAACACCCTACACTATGTGTGCCTCGCACCGCACATGCCACAAAGTGTGATGTGTGCCACCTTGTGCCGCGCACACCACAAAGTGTCATGTGCACGTCATCTTGTGTGCATACATCTGCCTCCAAAATTTGAAAACCCTAAAAAATATATAAATAAAAATAAAAATATTTAAATATTTAAATATTTAAAAAATAATAATAATATCAAAATAAAAAAAATAAAAAAATAAAAATGAACAAAAAAGAGAAACACCAACTCCTCGAAAATATTTTGTGCTCATTTGAGCACCTCATCTAGTGTGTAAGTGTGCATGAAAATTGCCTAAAATTTTAACAAAATGACGTGTGCTATGCGCACCCGCCTTCATCCCAAAATTGCATACTTTATTTTCATTTTTTTGTTGATAAATAATCAAAATAGGAATTGAATGTTTTTTGCTATTAATTTTTAGGCGTTTGTTTTTTTAATGAACTAATAAATATCGTTCTTGTGTTGTGCAGATATAATGGCATCCACATCTAGAGAGAAAATGACACCTAAGCCCATTGTGTTCAAGTTCCAAGGCATGCCATCAAAGTCAAGATTTCAGGATGAATACAAAGAAATTAAAGATACTAATTTAGGACATACAGACTTGGGATAGTTCCTCAAAATCTGCAACAAATCCATAGAGAGATTGACCCTAGTATCCTCTTTGCTCTGATTTGGGTTGGTGAGCATAGCTTCGCATCCAATATCAGTATAGTCAAAAGAGTTGATCATGACACTGGCACAACATTTTGTTCCTGAAGAGAGAGTGGTTAAGAGTGTAACTAGAGAAGTTGTACTAGACCTATGACTTGACAATATTGAAAGGGTCTTTCATCTCCCAAGGGAAGATCAGTTCATAAGACTCTCCTATGAAGCAATAGAGAGGTGGTAGGGAACACTTGAAAGAGGTGATAGAAATCATTCAATCATCTTACCTCATTGAGAAGCCTCCTTGAGGTAGGATAACAAGATAGGTGGACATGACTAGGGGATATATGAAGAAAAATATTAACTATTCTATCATTCTTCTGAGCAAAGTCATGGGTCTACCAGTAGCTAGCCACCTTAGCACTTTCATGGTCAATTTCATTGAAATAATCAAGATGGAAAAGATGCCACTAGACTGGGCCACCACATTAAGTGAAAACTTGTGTGAGCAATTGGGGGCAGTCAAAGACAAGAAGAAGTTGTATATGACTTCTTACATGGTATATCTGCTTGTAGCAAGGGCCACAAACTACCCCAGTTTGTACAAAAGAGGTAATATGCAGGATCCTAATGTCTAGCCCTACATTGTCTACCCTCAACTAGTAAGGAAGAAGCTATCGGCACAAAGCAAGGAATACAAAATCATGAATGATGTATTCATTTTTGCGGTCATCTGATTCATAGAAGGTGATTATGCAAAGAGGTTATCTGATGAGGCAGTGGCATAGATAATAGCTCTTGGGGCCTATTACATCTAGTTTAAGACATTCACATATCTACAAGTATTTGGTGCCTCTATCAACCCTAAAAAGCTCCCTAGATATCCAAGTGACAAACTGGTGTTATTGGAGATTGCACGATAGATTGAATCTACGTATGAGAGGGTGAAGAGACAATGAAGACCTTGTTGGGCATAGCCCCTATTCATAGGACCATACCAAGTGAAATGGAAGCAAGATATTCCATCCTTTGAGTGGGAGTGGGAGAATTATCCCATCGAGGAGTATAATTCTCCTAGGCCCTATTTTGATAATATTGGGAAAGTGAAGAGTCTGGCTGGCAGGGAGTTCCACCATGAAGATGTCACTTAAAACCATTAGATGAACGCAACAAATGACTATGATGTCTATATAAGGGACTATTGTAGGATGACTTTTTATTTGGTAGAGAAGGTTCTCAAACTAAACATTTCAATGGAAATAAGGCAACAAGATTCATGGGAGCTACTGGACCCCCTGTTCAACTTGGACATAATCGGAGAGAGGCCCATCATGAATGCCAAGGTTGACAAGGAGGAGGGTGATGATGTTAATAATTGGGTAAGACATGTCATTATAATGACAAAGGATTGGATCAAGAAACCTTTTCAACTTGATCCAATACTTGACACCATGGTCTTTCATACTCAAGCCTACCCAGAGAAAGGTAGAGGAAAGAAAGTTACAATTCCTACCTTTGTGGCCCAGTCTCCCATTAGGAAAAAGATAGTATACCAACTTGACTGCCTGGTTGGATACTATCATCCTCCAGAGAGGAAAGGAAAGAACAAAAGGAAGAGGACCTCCCATCAAAGGATTGAAATAGAATGGGGTGAAGCGCAAGCACCTCCCTAGTAGTAGGAAGAGAGTGTACAAGGGTCCAAGGATACTGGAGTTGCTCAATTCTAGGATGACCCTCAATTGCCTCCCTTTGTGCCCAACTAGTCAGAAGAGGGAGAGAGTCAGTAGGTTTCCATTCCTCCTTTGTGAGAAGAGCCAGCATCCCCTTTTGCCTCTACAAAACAAAAGAGGATTAAGATTTGAATGAAGAAAAGGCAAAGGGTGACTAAGAGAATGGTGCCTTTCTCATCTATTCCTAAGACCATTCTAGAAGGACAAGAGGAAGAAGAGGAGATAGATGAAGAGGAACAAGTGCCCCTGTAGAGAACAACCTAGCTAGCTAGAGAAATAGAGCAAGAAAGGAGAAGGAGTACCATGGGCACATTGCCATCCACTGAAGTAGGACCCTTGGAAGTATCTTCTTTGGAAGATGAAGTACAATAGTGAGTGGATGAGCAAAGAGAAGAGGGTGATGACATTTTCAAAATGTCAAATTTTGATTTTATGCCCATGGGAATAGAGCTAGTTGAGGAAAAGATCAGGGATACCCCTACAAGTGAACCCCAACAAGAAGACTAGATGCAAATGCTACCAGATTCATAGGGTCTTGATCTTACTCCCCCATCTCCACCACAAGTCACATGGTAGATAAAGGCTTGATTACTCCTCCCTCCAGAGCTCAGAAGTGGACCAACTTTAGAAAGAACCATCACAAGAGGAGGAACCAAAACAAATGGCAACTGATGAAGTGTCAAAGGAGGCACAAATGGTGGAATATTCTCAACCACCTTCCCAAGACATTAAGGTCCAAGCTATAGGGTCTACCAAAATAGAGGCCACAGAAGAAAAGCCCTCACAAAGGGAATGTACTCCAAGGAGGAGTGATAAGGGGAAGGAGGTAGCAGAACATACTTCTTTGTCCTCAAGAGGTAGGTTTTCAGTTGAGCACATCCCAAGATGGCTCCAAAAATAAATAATGAGGAGTACCAAACTACAATTCTATGCTGATGAGGAGGACATTTTTGAGATTGCTGAGATTTTGAATAAGCTTGAGTCCCCATTACATGAGGCAAGATTGTTGGCATTTTTCAACAATACACAAGACTAGGAGTTGTTCGCGTAAGTGGTCATTCCTCTTGAAGACATAGATATAGAAAGCCTCGGTCCTTAAGACTATCAAATCAAAGAGGTCATGCTTGGGAGGCCTACATAGGATACAGCCTAATTAATGGTGACTATGGGAATTAAGGAGGTATTCAAGAGCATGGAATAGTAGGAGGTCAAACTTCAAACACTTTAATAGCAAAATGAGATCCTAAGGGGATATTTAGCCAAAGTGGTTGGTTCTCTTGATCCTGATCAACCCAAGAATACATTGAACACCATTCTTAGAGAAGGGGGAGCTATACATGTGGATCCATTTTTGAAAGCCTATCAACAGTGGTGGGAAAGTTTTGAGGATAAAGGAATTTTGATTATGAAGGGGAACTTAAAGTTACTACATGCTACACAAGAGAACGTGAATGAAATGGTGGCAATTTTGAAGTAGGACTTTAGCATTATGGATAAAGTAAGGGCCTAGAGGAAGGACTTACAAATTTTGCAAGCCATAAATGGGCAAAATTATAGAGTTTGGATAGATTTATATATAGGGGAGGAGTTAGACATGATTGATGATTGGATAGAGAAAATTGCATATAGTAATAAAGTAATGGAAACATTACATGCAGAGATTCATCGGCTCAGGGACCAAGCCCAAGAGCAATTTTGGAAGTAGAGAGACACTATAGTGATGCATGCTTAGATATTTTTGAAGATGAAGAATGGGAGAAGTTGTTTCCTGTAGAGGAGTAGTGGAGAGTTTTAAGTAGATTTTTGTTGAAGTTGCTAATGATGAAGATATTGGACAAGCCTTCAGGGCTGAAGAAGCTTTGTTATAATTAAATACCAAACTCAAGGATTTTATTGACACTCGAATTGAGGTAGATAATTATAGATAGAAGGCCAAGGATAAATATGAGGCTTTAAATTTATCAGATGCAGCAAAATATCAAGATTATAGAGAAATTCAAGGGCAAACATCTAAACATAGCTTTGGGATGAAGAGGAACAAAACCAAGAAGCCAGAATTTTAATTTTGACACTTAGTAAAATTTTGAGATTTTGGACCATTTTGAGGTGCGTAGCTCTGCAGGTATGTAGGTCTGCAAGTTCATAGCTCTGCAAGTTTGCAAGTGCACATTTTTGAAAGTTCCATTGATAGTTAACTACCAGTTCCAAAAATAGAGCTTTCCATGCATCAAAAATGCATTACGACGGTAGTTTAACTCTAACAAACACCCTGTGAAGGATCAACTTCTATTTTTAGCACTTCCAGACACTTCCACTTTGACTGAAATCTTTCTCATTCTTTCTTCTCTCATAATTCTTTTTTTTTTAACATGTAAAGGCTCATGCATCCAATTAATGAATATAAAATGGATGGAGTCCTACTTAGCACCAGTTAGATTATTAGTTTGTTTTATTGAATTAAAAGCATTTTTTTGCATGAAGATATCTCTCACTCTCAACACAAATTGATGAGACAATTTCTTATAAATACTCCATTGTAATATGTAATTGGGGTCGTCGTTATTTTGCAATAAAATTATGCTTTTGGTGCTCGCATTTGGAGTGTAGTGATTCTTTCCTAAACGTATCATATTTTTGTGAATGTTGTTCATGGAATTGTGATTGAGCCAAAGGTTTATTGCCTTGTTTCAGTTGTGTTTTTTATTAGTTCTAATGTTTGCTACGGTTTTACAAATTTCACTGATGTATCTAGCTCAAGAAGAAATTATCGAATTGTGCCTGCATAACTCTCTATCTCGCATGAGCACACTTTCCATGGCCTTGCAATTTGATGAAGAGTGAAATATCATACGATTACTATGAGGCCTCACCCCGACCCATCATAGCATAGCAATACATTATTATCATTTTGATACTCACGACTCGAGATGTCAAGACACTAATAGATGCTTTGAACATATTATATTATTTCATGTTGTGTGATGTTTACTTTCAGATACTTGAGTTCATCATTTAATGTTTTATGAAAATGTATGTTGGAGAAGTAAGTAAATGTAGGATTTAACACTTTGATTTTGAAATAGTGATGATTAAGAATATGAGTAGGATGAGAGAGACCCTAATTGATTTGAAAGATGTATGTTTTAATTTATTTGATTTCTTGATACGTATATACATATGTGCATGTGATTTTATGGGGCTACTGATGTGTGCAATGACTGTGCAGGATATTTTAGCTGAGAAACTCGACAAAGGAACAGAACTGATCCCTATGTGCTAATTGTGGAAACCCTGTTGTTCGTAACTTAATTATTTTGTGAGATGTATGAATGTATCTTTTTGTGATTAGTAAATGTTAATGTTCGTAACTGTATTCTTTCAGTGTCACTTGACACTCATGAATTTCTTATGCATTCTAGCATGCTAGTTAGGGTTATCTATGTAACCTTTGAACCTAAGTCGGATTAAGTTAGTATCTTTTTGCTAATTTGGTTCTTAATCAAGTTTAGTCACCCTTAAACTAGATTAGTGCTTAATATGCATTTTTAGAGTTGTTAGATGGTCCTAAATATTTCCTAGCTTTTGTTTGGTTCTAAATCTATCCCTAAGGTTTTAAAACATAAAAAATTTATACCCAAGGGGTATGGGTATGGGTTGGGGACATTTTCCAACCCCTAAGCCCCTTTTGTTGACTTTTGAGGTCACTCAAAAAGTCTATTTTTGCCTTTGTGCGAAAATTGCAAGTGATTACCATGAGTTGCATCACCTCAACTCTACTTAGTGGTTAACCTTAGGATTGGTTGAGTTAGAAACTTCTAGGTTTTTAGGTGAGTGGGGGAAGTTATTGCCCTTTTTGGTGGTTGAGTTTGGATCTTATTTAGAGGCCCTTTGTGGAGTAGTTTTGGTTGTTACCCAATCTCTACTTTTAGAGAGGAGTCTTGGAAGATTGATGGAAAGGAAGGGAAAAGCTCTACTCAAATTTTTCATTTGCCATTACCTCTTTGTGAAGGTAGGAGTTCTTCATCTCGTTTGTTCATATTTTCATGTTTATCTCATGCTTATACTACTTGTTGTTGTTTGGATGCTTGTATGTATATTGGCTATGTTGGGAAGGATTGAAAACCATGTTCTTGAATACTTTTCTTTCATGTTTATGTTTGAATTCTGAAGTTTTCTTGTATGGGTGTTTTGGTATTATTCACCCTTGGATAGGGCAGAAGTGACCAATTTTGGAAAAGTTCTTTTTAGTTGCACTCCAAAAGTGTAGAGTCTCTTCTCAAGATGAGAAGAGGGAGAGAGGGTAGGGTGTTATGAGCTCCTACCTGTCAGCACAAACCACGTATGAGTTTTGGCATGTAAGAATGGAAGAACAGAAGTTCTTGATTTATAGCCCTGATTGGGCATCTATTTTGGTGTTGTGTCTGACTTCTCCTGTTGGAAAAATCCACCTTTCCCTAGTTTTGATTCATTGTGAATCTTATTGTGAAAACCTAGTATGAATATGCGTGTTTGCTTTTGTCTCTTGGTCATGCTTGTTTGACACCTGATTAGATTTTGTTCCCTTCACGATCTTGGCAATGTATTGCAAAAAATGACATGGATCCCTTGATAAGGGACATGAAGGAAATTATTTGATTGTTGAAAATTTGGGATTGAAATCATATGAAAATTGTATTTATCACTTTGTTGTAATGGCAACGATGTCGAGTTTTCTTCTTGGATCTTTCATGGCTGAGCCTTTGAATCAGGTTGCCAACAAAATAGTGATTGAGTATTTTTCAGTTATATGGATGCACATCATAAATAGGATGAAATGATGATGTTCAATTAGGCAAAATTTCAAGTTTTCTTATATGTTGAAAATGAAAAATATGTTATGAATGAAGGTTCAAAACTATGATTATTGTAAATGAAAAAAAAACAAAAAACAACCTTGCAATGTTATTTTATGTAGTTATTCAATTTTTGATATATTTTATCTACTACAGACATAATTACCTCTTTGCCTCCATGCGAATTATGTCTGTAGTAGATGGCCTTGGAACCATGTACCGCCCCCCTATCTCTTTGACCTGCGCTTAGGGATTATGTCAGGTTTGGGGTTTTGGGGAGGGTGGCCGCGTGGGTAGTTAAGGTGGGGTTAAGGGTTTGGTAGAGTGTAGATAGCTAGGGTTAGAATGTAGGGAGTTAGTAGGTAGTTAGTATAGGTTGGTTAGTATTAGTTTAGTATTTTTTATTTTTTTAAATATAAAGTTTTTAAATTATAGTTAGTTTCTTTGTTAAATCAGTTTTAAGTTTTAAATTTAGTATAGTTTTATTAATCTAGGATTAGTAGTTAATAAGTGTTAGTTAAAGTTATAATTATAATTTTGTTAGGTTTTTTTGTTTTAAGATGTTATCATTAAATTGTTAGTATAAAATTTAGTGCTAACATAGTAAGTATTTAGATTAAATTTTTTTTTAGTAACTTAGTTATAGTATAAGTTAAATTTAGTGTTATTTCTTTTTTTAGTAATGTTTTATTATTATAAATGTTAGAAATTTTAATTAATGTTAGTTGATATTTATCCTATTAGGATGGTGGTAAAGTTTTAAATTATTAATATGTTAAAATAGAACTTAATTTGTAAATGGTTAGAATATGTTCTTAAGACTCAATGTAGTAGTTAGTGTTAAATTATAATTAGTCTCAATTAATATATATATATATATAATAAAAATAAAAATAAAATAAAATCATAAGATGAAGTTAGAGATTAGTTCTATTTTTAGTAGAAATTTTATCAATATATTTAGATAATATTAGTTAGCTTTGTTTAGTTAAAATCTAAGTTCAGTTTGCGTTGTCAATCTATTAATTTCAATATATGGTTATAATCTTAATATAATAATAGATCAAATGTCGATATCTTTTTAATAATGAGAGTTCAAATTTAGCGATCAAATTCAATCCTCATGCTTTCAAACTTAGCAATAATGTAGTGAATCTACTCTTTCACTTGTGTATTCAACTCTTCAACCTTAGTGTACCTCTTTTATTATTAACTTTTTTAAAAAATTGGTGTGTTTTTTCCCTTGTATTTTGGGCATGACAATTACTACCTTTCTCATCGACAATTGCATTAGTGGAATTTAGGAAGCATTGCTCCTAGTATCATTAGTTACCTACTAATTTCTTTGAAATCTTAACTCATAGGTGTGTTGTTTTATGTAGCTTATGTCTATTAGGATTTCAAGTTCATGTTATTTGCTTAAACTTCTTGTTACCTTATCTTTTTTATTTACTTCACTAGCCCATTGTTAGAATAGGATTTCATATTAGTTGCATTGTTAGATTGCATTAAAAAACATAAAAATACAAAAACATAGTTCTTTTTTGTGTGTTATTTTTGAAACAGTGTGCAGATTCTTCATCTCATCCAAGATCAAAATGAACCAACAAAGGCCTCCTTGTGAACATTCACATTTATCTTCAACTGAGTAGATTTTAGTACGTTGCAAGATCACCCGGAACCTTGGAGTCGATTCACAAAATCAACTTTTCAAGAGAGGAGTTCACAAGAATTCTTGGCATTTCACATCATGTAAAATGATAGCTCAACAGTTCCATGGAAACTTTTCTTTGGCTACTAATTCAACTTGGTAGAAATTGTCTTTTTGCAAACTCCCTTTGGTAACCGAGTGAGCTTGGTTAAAACTCATTCCTTGTAGACTTTCCTTAGGCGACTGAGTAAGCTTGGTAGACACTAATTCTAAACTTGGTTAACATTGAAATGCTCATCATACACTACAACTTCGTTTGACTCCCAAGTGAGCTTAGCATACATTGATTCCTTGATATATACTTGGCATTTCTATAACATCCAAAACAACATACAATTCAATGTTTGTATCTAACAATATACCTCTTTGACATTAATGGCAACACAACATGTCATGATACATAGAAATTTCAAAGAAAAATAGAAGTGAGGATAATATCCTTAGTTTCATTTAGATTCTCATCCATGAGAACTCCCTCTATCACTGTGAACTCCCTTTGTCATCAATCTCTAATTGCAATGATTGCAATCTCTCCTTCTAACAACAAACTCTCCCTCTTTTATATCAACTCAAAATTCTTGAAATATCATCTCAAGCATTCACAAAAATCTCTCTAATATATGACAATAAACTCTGCCTCTTTTAAATCTAATGCCAAAGACAAAAATTATTATAGTTTCCATGTACATGATGTATAGATTTGTAATGTCTTGTTTCAGGACATTTACTTATTTTCCTTTTTATTTGTATCAGTTTGATAATATTTAATACGATATCTCTCTCAATGTTTAATATTGTATATATATATGCATGTTTCATAGAGTCATGTCCTTTCATTAAAAATAATTATATTATATTAAGAATAATATAATTATATTAATTATATATATTTATATTAATAACAACATATATTATATTAATATATATATTATTTATATAAGTTTAACAACATATACTATATTGATAGTGATATCATTATTAATAGTATCAATGTAATAAATATTAAGTATTCATTAATCTTATATATCATAGTATTGATATATATATAATTTATATTCAATAGGATATTATTTAAATATCTAATATATGTGTATATATATTATATAGTATGATAATATATGATATATTATAATATATATTTTTAATTCATATGCTTTATTAATCATTTTAATATTATAAACTTTTATATATTATATTTATTTATTATTAAAGTATATATGTCAAAACGGGGATATCACAATCCTCCCTTCTCAAATTTTCTTGTCCTCAAGAAAAATCATTCATACACAAGCTCCTTCATAGATACAAAACACATTTGCATACAAAGGCCTAAAAGATTTATGAGATATACATCTTAATGAATGAAAACATGAAGTAGACAAAGTAGTCACATGAATGCATGAAAGCCCGGAGCATACACAATGTCAACAAATAAAAATATGAAGCAAACATGATGCAAATAGATGAAAACATGAAGCAAAGATGATGCAGACACATAATACACATGTTATGCAATTCCTTGATTGCGAACCTACAACCACAAAAAATCATTAGTACACATTTATATATAAATTTTCCTTTCTAGGATTTCCTTATACCAATCCCCTAACAAGGTATTTATAGTCTCAATTTAGAGAAATTTGATCTTACAGTAACTTGTCAATCAAAAGTATAGTTCATTATAATATTAACTCATCATTTCCTAAGTATGGGAGGAGAAACTATAATAGGGTACCCTATTAGCCAATCATGGGCCTCACCATTCTCCCTCATTATTGTTATCTCCCTTTGATCATCATCTCCAAGATAGTGCCTTTGTATGATGAACCCTAGGGTAGTTTCTCCACCATAGGCCTTACCTAGTACCCTTGAATGATGTAGCCCAATGCCCATCTCACCACAAGCCTTACCTAGTACCTCGAAATGGTTTCACCCATCCCATTTCATCGTTGGCCTTATCTTATCTTGGAAGGTGATGACCTTAGATAATCTTATTGATTTTACTTAACAATATTGTTTGATTATTACCTATCAACTTAAAGATCAATTTGTTTTCATTGTAACTAGAATCATTGATGGACTATTCAATATCCTTCACAATAACAAAATGTGTCAATAATAAGGAAGACAATAACAATTATTTCATAATAACAATATATTTAGAAAAAATATAACTTACCTCCATACCTTATGTGATGGGGTGATGGCGTAGGAGTGTGTGATTGTCTTGCTCTCTCATTCCACATTAAGGTGTTTATCCTTCAATCATATACTTTTTTCCACCATTGATATTAATATAATTGTGATTACCTCACAATGATTATATGATGTCTATGAACAGGATCTTCTTGCTCTCAAATTTAAATATGGTAGATAACTTAGAAATATATATTTGAAATTTCTCCCTCTTTATGCACTTGATATCACCTTTGTTTTCATTTCTTCCTTGTTTATTTTTTCCTAATTCTATATACTAATTATTCCCATACAAGCTCCTTTTGTTATCAAAAGGTAGGTTACTTAATGATTAGATCTTCCAAACCCTTAAATACAACTTTGGTATTTATATTTTCCCTTTTATATATTTACTTGATCTTCATTTTAGGACTCATATCTTCATAAGAATATGTATTCCTTCCTTGTTCATTACTTATTTATTTATTCCTTCCTTGTTCATGTCATCAATATTGAGGTGCATCTTAGATGGAGATACTAGCTACTTTGATTGTCCAGTGACAATTTCATTTTGTGTCCACTGCATAGAAAATAATTTGCATTCCATGGACATTTCATCCTCACATTTACCACTACACATTCTAGTGGAGTGTTTAATCAGATCTCTATCCTATGTAGCATGTTTCTTTAGGTGCTTCTTGTTGTTGGTGGTGGGTATCGATATTGGAGCTCAAGTCTTGTATTGAGGTTAGTTGTGTGGTTGGCTTACAAGTTTGCCAATGTGGTGACAATTTCTAATCTTGGCATTATGACTGATTTTGTTCAAACTCAAATATACTGCGTGTCAGTTCCCCCATCTCGATGGCCCTGACACCATCACCACATTTTCAATTGTTGATTATGAATTGTGGATCAGACATGGTTTCACTATGATTTGTCAAGTTTTTATAGCAACATATACATCATCTATCTATCTTCTTCAGTGCCATGTCTACAAATTGATATTCATTATTTTTGATAATGCTTTCCCTTATCACTCCCATGTGTCTACGTGGTATGTTAATGGTCATATGAAATGGATACCTTCCAATCAATGTGCTCAGTATCATCCAAGAATGAACATGCCACATTGCATTGTTGTGGCTCAGGCCATTAACACAAAGTCTGTCCTTAGAGTGCTTCGTCTCCACGTGTCCATTTCCACATGGGTGGAGTTCTAGGGAATGACTTCACTAGTAATCACACTATAAATCCTGCAGTTCTTCATCCACATCTACCTCCCACTGGGAAGAATTTTATTGCATAAGTAAAGACCCCACTATCAGGCACAAATGCAACCAATGGATGATAATTATTAATCTGTTCACTATAGTATTTGGCACTTATTAATTTATTAAAGCCATGATATTGGTATTTATCTTCAAGCTTCAACCATGATAGGAATAAGAGTATGTTGTGTATATTTAGTTATGTCAAAACATAAGAAATATTATTGTCTTTATTCATGAAAGGTTCATTAAAAAATTTCACCTTTAATCTGTAATCTGGTTGCCAATAAAATTTTCTTTCTCATTAATTCTAGACCCACAACATTTGGGTACTTGCAGCATTGGTTTGCTCTAATTTGTCTGACTAAAATTTAGGAATGATTATTTCAATTTAACCCTGTAGGCTGGCAAGAGACTAGCTCTGATACTGCTTGTAATATCTTGTTTCAAGACATTTACTTATTTTCCTTTTTATTTGTATCAGTTTGATAATATTTAATATGATATCTCTCTCAATGTTTGATATTGTATATATATGTAGGTTTCATAGAGTCATGTCCTTTCATCAAAAATAATTATATTAATTATATATATTTATGTTAATAATAACATATATATATATACATAAATATATATATATACATATATATATATACATACATATATATATATATACATACATACATATATATATACATACATATATATATATATATACACACACATATATATATATACATATATACATATATACATATATATACATATATATACATATATATATACATATATATACATACATATATACATATATATACATACATATATACATATATATACACATACATATATACATATATATACACACATATATATATATATACATACATACATACATATATATACATACATACATACATATATATATATATATATATATATATATATATATATATATATATATATATATATATATATATATATATATATATAAGTTTAACAACATATATTATATCTATAGTGATATCATTATTAATAGTATTAATGTTAGAAATATTATTTATTCATTAATCTTATATATCGTAGTATTGATATACATATAAAGTATATTCAATAGTATATTATTTAAATAGCTAATATTTATGTGTATATATTATATAGTATGATAATATATATGATATATAATAATTTATATACTTTATTAATCATTTTAATATTATAAACTTTTATATATTATTCTTATTTATTATTAAATTATATATATCAAAATGGTGATATCACAAGATTCATATGCAATTTGCTCTAACAATACTGCATCAACTTGTCTGATCTTCAACATGATTGGTTGATGCATCACTAAAATTTGATTAATGATCTTCAAACAAGGGAATGACCACCAGCTTACCTCTTATATACAAAAATACATCCTTAGGTAATGGCTTGGTGAATATGTTTGTAATCTGTTCTTTTGTATTCACATATTCCAATCACACCTCTTTGTCTTGCACCAATTCTCTCAAGAAATGATATTGTATTACAATGTGCTTGGTTTTGATATGCATCACTAGATTCTTGGATATGTTGATTGCATTGGTGTTATAACAAAAGATAAGAATTGGGTCCTTGATCTCCTCCTTCATACTTGATAACAATTGCTTGAACCACACAATGTTGGAACAATTGACTACTACAACAACATATTTTGCTTATGTTGTTGACTGAGAGATACAATTTTGCTTCTTTCTTGTCCAAGATACTATCCTCTTTCCAATAAAAAGTGCTCCACTACTAGTGCTCTTTCGATCATCAACACTTTCTACCCAATCAATATAAGTGAATGCCTACAATTCAAAGTTTCCTCCTTTCTTATACGAAAAACCATAATCTTTAGCACCTTTCAAATACCTCATGACTCTTTTGATTGCCATCATATGATTTTCTTTAGGATTAGCAAAGAATCTAAACACCATACCAACTACTAATGTTATATCAGGTGTTATGTGTACTACATATTGAAGTTTTCCAATCATTGATTTGTATGTAGTCTGGTCTACCTCTTTGGAATCATCATTTTTGGATAACTTATGTTTAATAGACATCAGTGTTCCAAATTTCTTCAATGTCTCGTTGATTTTTTTTGATTGAGTAATGTAGATATCATCCTTCATTTGTTGAATTTTTAAGCCAACAAAGAATTTAATCTCTCCAAACATTGACATTTCAAATTCATTACTCATTTCCATAGAAAAAAATTTGCACAAATTATTATTTCTAGTAAATTGTGTATCATCCACAAAGATTTATGCCAACACAATCTTCCTATCTAGGCCTTCTTTGATGTATATGTTGTTGTTATCATTAGTTCTTTGAAACCCATTCTTTATGAGACAATTGTGTAACCTTTCATACCAGGCTCTAGGGGCTTGTTTGAGACCATACAAAGCTTTGTATAGTCTGCAAACCACGTCCCTTTTGCTAGGATCAATGAGACCTTCTAGTTTCTCAATGTATACTTCCTCTTCTAAGATTCCATTCAGGAATTTTTATTTCACATCCATCTAATATAATTTGAATCCTTTGTGTGTTGTATATGCAAGGAGTGTTCTAATACCTTCTAGTCTAGTAGTAGGAGAAAAAGTTTCTCCATAGTCAATACCTTCTTCTTGAGCATAACCCTTGCAAACTAACCTTGCCTTATTTCTTGAAACTTCTCCATTCTCATTTAGCTTATTTCTAAACACCCATTTTGTGCCAATTACATTCTTGGCCTTGGGTCTATGAATAAGTGTCCAAGTTTTATTTCTTCCATTCTGATCAATCTCTTCATTCATTGCTTCAATCCAACTTTTGTTTTATAATGCATCTTTGACAATTCTAGGTTCAAACTCAATAAGAAAACATGTACCTTTTAATATTTTCCTTGTCATTATAGCATCTAACTAATCTCCAATGATTTTCTCAAGTGTATAATGCCTTCTAACATATCTAACAAGTCTAGGCTCCTTTCTAAACTCATTAGGTTCACCATGATCTTCTGAATCATGCTCAGGTCCCAATATCTATGACTCAGGTTTGTCAGATGACTCGGTCTACACTAGCTAAAACATGAGTCCTTTTGACTACAACTTGGGTCCTCATGATTGTGACTCAGGTTGTGCTAGTTTCAACTCGAGTTGAATTGGGGATTTCAAGGACTTAGGTGTCAAAGACTATTGACTGAAATTTTCTTAAACTTCGAGTAAATTATCAAGATCATAGTAAACAAAGTTTATGTAGTCTTCAAGTTCTTTCTTGCTTTTTTCTTCACACTCTTCTACAAATTCATCAATCTTTACATGTGCACTTTCTTTAACTTTGTGAGTATATAGATTCAAACATTTATATGCTTTTCTCTTATTGGAGTATCCCAAGAATATGCCTTCATCACTTTTCACATCAAATTTTCCTTTTCTTGACTCCTTCAGAATATAAAATTTTCTTCCAAATACTTCAAATTAACAAACATTAGGTTTATAGCCATACCATAATTCAAAATGTGTTTGATTTGAGCCTATCTTCAACTGAACTTGGTTCAAGGTATGAACTATAGTGTTGATTGCTTCCTTCCAGTATTTGATAGCAACATTCTTCTCTATCATTAGTGTCCTTGCATAATCCATGATTAATCTATTCCTTCTCTCAGCAATGTCATTTTGTTGAGGTGTACTAGGTATAGATACATGTCTCTTGATTCCTCTTTCATTATAGAATTTATTGAATTTTTTTGAGATGAATTCACCTCCTCTATCTAATCTTAAATATTTAGTTTCTTTTCTATTTATTTCTCAACTCTAGCCAAATGCCATTTGAACTTTTGAAAAGCTTATGATTTATCCTTTAAATACATAATTATCATCATCCTAGAATATTCATCAACAAAAAAAATAAAGTACTTACTCCAGTGTAGCTTTTTTATGCTAATAGGTCCACAAAGGTCTGTATGAACCACCTCCAAGGCATCTTCAGAATGATAGTTTTTTCTTAAAACTTGTCTTTCCCATTTTTCCAATTTGACAATTCTTGCACATGCCCATGTTAGGTTTCTTTAGGCTTGAAATGCCTCTAACCATTTTTTTCTTGCTTATGTTGACCAGGTTATCAAAATTCACATGACATAACCTTTTGTGCCATAACCAACTTTCTTCTACTTGAGCTATGAAATCTAAATTTATAGTTAGATCTAGGTAGAATAGATCACCTTTTGTTTGATTACCAATCCCAACTAGATTTCCATTTCCATCTAGTAGCTTGGCATTCCTATTCATGAATTCTACCTTGAGTCCAAAGTTATTCAATTGTGCCTCACTAAGTAGATTATACTTCAATCCTTCAACCCAATACGTATTCTCACATCTAAGATCATTGGATAGTGTAATACAACCTTTTCCCTTCACATAGCAAGGTTCATCATTTCCAAATCTGGCACTTCTACCATCATAGTATTCCAAGTGCTCAAATTTAGATTTGTCACTAATCATGTAGTGAGAACACCACTATCAATAATCCATGTTTCATTCTTACTAACATGAGAAATGAGGGTCATCTTATCATTCTCATCATCTGATTCATCCTTAAAATTAATGTAAACCATTTCATCTTCTTCACTACTATGAGAATCTTTAGCCATGTAACAAGATTTCTTACCTTTTTCCTTGTAGTCTTTGTATCTTTTGAATGCATTTTTGAATTTGTACTAGTCATGCTTATTTTCTTCTTTTCCTTCTTTGTTTGGGCACCTTACAGCAATTACAAGAAAAGCAAATCAAAGGAATTTTGTCTTGGTACTTTCCTTAATCTTTGGGAATTATTCTTGCAAGAAATGCTTCGATGACTTCAAGATCATCATCAAAACCATCTTCATCTTCACTGTCATACCTCTTACTTTTAGACTTTATAGGTTTCTTCTTGAGTGATATATTGGCTTTAAATGTAGACTCGAGGTTACTAGAGTTAGGAACATAATTATCAAAATTATCTAACTCAAATGTTTTCAACTATCCCACTAGCGCATCCAAAGTTATATCATTCTTATAATCACATCTCATTTCTTGAATAGCTAACACTCTAATTGCATAAACAAGAAGAAGTGTTCTAATTACCTTGCTTACCAATGTTACATCATCAATTTTCCTACCTAAGGCTATGATGCACATACACTAGCTTTTATTCTTTCACTATACTATATAATGTTCTTATCTTCTTTCATCTTCATCTAATCAAACTAGCCTCTAAGACTTGCTACCTTAGCTCTCCTTACATTATCATCTCCTCCATAGATGGCTTTCAACTTTATCCACATCTCATATGCAATAGCACAATCTTTGACTTCATCAAATTCAGCATTATTGAGAGTGGAAGCAATATCAATCATCATAATGTTATGGTTCTTTTTTGTAATTTCTTTCACAGTCATAGTTCTAGTAGGTGCCACATACTTGTTGTTCAAATACTTCAGGTCTAAATCTCCAATTGTTGCCAAATGGAGATTCATAAGTTCTTGTCATGCTTGGAAGTTGTCTCTATTTAGCTTAGGAATCTCCCTTCTGTAAGACATCTTGATCTTTAGCTTAGGTCCTTGAAACCTTCTCTGCAAGCACCAAAATCTCTAATACCAATTGTTGGAAATATAAGAGGAGTAGCTGAGAGGGGAGGGGTGAATTAGTTACCACAAAAATAAATCCAAGTTCCCTTAAGATGTCAATACAATTCAAAATCAAACTCTGTTGAAAGTAAAATAATATTGTAACTTGGTTAACAGAGGAACCCTCAGTTAACACAAAGAATTACTATCACTTAGCAAATACTGAAACGATCTCTTCTTAAGATGTTTAGTTTTATTAACCTTAATTAACTTATTTGTAGAATCATAAAGAAAATAACATGAACACAAGAGACACCAATATTTAATGTGGAAACCAATTTGGGAAAAACCACTAATTATAACTAGTTACTATTTTTCACTCTTCTGAAAGTAAGCCTTATTAGGAGCCAACCCTATTAAAGGTTACAAAACACATTGTTAGATTTGACCCTATTAAAGCATTTAGTTCACCCTATTAGGAGTGGCCTTGTTAGAGGTCTTTAAACACTTCAATCTAGAAATGCCACCTTGTTAGAGGATTCGGCAAATAGTTGTTAAGCTAACTTTGTTAGGAGATTTGATTCATTTCTACAATTATTAGAGAATAACAATGATATGACCTAATTGTTGATGCAACTATATTTTCTAATTTCATATCTCAATTCTCACTTGAATACTTGATCCTCCTTGATCAGAATGTTCTTTGTAGCTCAGTCAACTCAAATAATTTGATATCCTTCCAATTCATTTCCTTGATTTATCTTTTCAATCCCATGCTTCTTCTCCAATCAATCCTCAAATTGAGCTTATATTTATATGTTTTACCTTGTCAAGTTGGCTTGAATACAATTTTAAACAAATGAAATTCATCCCATGAGTTGGCTAGAACTGACCAACAAAATCACCTGATCAAATAAACTAATACAGGAAATCCTTCATTAGCTAACCCAACTCAGTCAACACTTAACTTTAAAATAACTTTCTTTCAGACTTCCTTTGGTAACTGAGTAAGCTTAGTTGATAACAACTTTTCTTTGGCTACCGAATCAACTTCGTAGACATTGTCTTTCTGTAAACTCCCTTTGGTAAGAAAGTGAGCTCGGTTAACACTCGTTCCTTATAGACTTTCCTTAGGTGACTGAGTGAGATCAGTAAACACTAATTCTAAACTTGGTTAACATTGAAATACTCATCATACATAGCAAATTCCTTTAACTCTCGAGTGAGCTTGGCATACACTGAATGCTCGGTATATACTTGACATTTGTGTAACATCAAAGACAACATACAATTGAATGATTGTATCCAACAATTATCCTCACCTCCATACTTGATCTAAATTATGTAGATGTATATTGGTGATCATGAGGTAGTATAATTCATACTTGGTCAGTTTTCAATCAATGACAATAGTTTGGTGTGCAAGATATTAGCAACACTAATTACCTTTCTTAATGCCAGAGAGACTTATATGATCAACATTATTTAACTATATAATATAAGATTATGTAATACTAATTTTTTTCATAATTAATAATTTCATACATGACCAAGCTTTTTTCATAGACATAGTTGTCCATTATGTATGGAAGTCATAAGAATAAATGTTAATAACTGAAAATAAGAATAAAAGAAAAAGTATGCATATCTTCAATAATGTGAAATCCTTGAAGAAGTACCATTTTTGAATTCAACATGACTATCTTTACTTTTCACATATTTTATTTCTTTATTTTCAAATGTATTTCTCTATTTCTTTTTATTTTAATATTCTCCTATATTTCATCCATTTTCTCCTCTATTTCATTTTTAAAGTGTTAGAATTCATTTTATATTTCCATCTCCCAAAGTCAAGTCTATATGTTTAATAATTACATCTCTATTACAAACTTCATCACAATTAATCTCTATTTGATAACTAGTTTCTCAGTAAGGTTTACCTTTCATTAGTTTTAATGCTTAGTTATTTTATTTATATATTTGTTACTAATATAGTAAATGAATATTAATTTATTAATACCATTATTTACTAGTGACCTTTGATTTTTACTAACATTATTTATATGTTTAATATTATAATAATTTCTATAAGTTATTTCTATATTTGTTTGAAATGTTCTAGGTTATATTGATCTATTGTGTGTATGAAATTGAATGAGGAATGATAATTAAATTCAAAATGAGAATTTTTTTTTAGGGAACCACTATATATATATATATAATATATTAGTTATGTCTCATGACAGTGTATTCATAGTATGCACATATTCATGAATGATCTAGGCTAAATGGTCAAAAATAAAATGGAAAATAAAAAGATGAGTTGGCATAAGGTGAAGAGGAAGCATTATTGTCAATCTAGCTAAAATGGAGACATATGCAATGTGAGATTGTATATGGTACAATAATAAAAGAATTTGCACAAAATAATCTCCATAAATATTATTCTAATAACCTTTCTCTTTGTTAGTGGATATATTTGCACTATTGATATGCAAGCACATTTTGGCAAAGCCTTACTGACCTAGTATCAAACATTATTTTACATTCTTTGATATATATGTTATCATGTGTTCTTAGTGTTACAATATGCTCCAATCTCTTTTGAAATCCCCTTTAATTCAACTAACCTTCTACCAATAAAGGGTTCAAGAAGCTAAGTCATATATTGGATTCTTATAAATCCATAATTTTTTATCTCACATTCCTCAAAACCTCCTTCCTTGTCTCTAGGTTTAGGTATATTAGATTTTAATAAGCTCTTGAATTGTTCATAACAATTCTCACATGTTAACAAAATGCTACATTATCTACTATTAGATTGTACTTTCATATTTTGTGTAATCATACTAAACTTTGGTGGTATGTTATATAATGTATAAATGAATATTTTCCTCATTTGGAAAGTTCATGCTTGTTTATCTCTTATTTTCATTATCTCCTCCTCAATCAAAGTGCATGTTGATTCATTTTCTTATATCTTCAAAATAGTTCCACACACTTTCATATATTATTCAAACCCTATGATAAATAAGTTAATAAACCAACTCTATAAATTTAAAGTTGTAATTATTAGTGTAGAAATTAGTGTTATCATTATCTTCTCTGGTCGAGTGGTCACACATTTTTTATTCTTTACTTTCTCTAAGTCTTCCTTCCCTTTTGTAGATGTGTATAATGAATATGTAACATAGGAATGTTGATTGTGAATTAGCATCTCTCACAGGGATTCACAACATAGTTTGTGTCTTCTATAACTCTAGTGGCAATATAAGACACTAACATGAGAATCTCTTAGGGCCAGTTTGGTCACAGGCATAGGAATGGAGAATAGGCATGTAATATTGGGAATAGAATGGCTATTCCAATAATAGCTATTTTTTGGAATGGGTATAAGCTCATTTTAGAGGCAAAATGGGAATACATATTCCTATTCCCTATTCCAAGTGACAAACCAAACAAAAAATGGAAAACATATTCCAACTTTTCTATTCCTATTCTAGCAACCAAACAGGCTTAGGTCCCATTTGGTTGTTGGCATAGGAATTGGGAACTAGAACTGAAAATGAGAATGGGAATAGATTTTAAAATAAGAATAGGGAATAGGAATAAAAAAAATAGGAATAGAGAATAGGGATGGGAAATAGGAATAAGATTTTTTATTCCACACCCTGTTTGGTTCTACAAAAAGGTCAAGAGTATTCACTCATTACAATTTGAAGTTCAATAAATATCAAAGCCCCACAAGGTGGTTTATATCGAAAATAGTGGGACAAATGGCTGCTCTACTAGTAGTGTAGAATACAAAGACCTTTCCAACATAAAATTATCTACTATGTCAATAGGAGGTGAACCTAGATTTATAATTTTCTCACCAAAATAGTTCAATGCCAAAATAAGTAGTATTGACAATGTCGAAGAGAAGCATTAACACCCAATATGCTTTTAAAAATTTACCAATGCCATTTGCAGGTACATGCACTGATAGGAAATACATAGCAAAATTTCAGTTCAAAGGATTATGGGTTGATGCCATCAAAATGTGTTGATGTATCACTCCAATTAATCATGGGTTTTTTGTTAAGTATAGTGAAATCAGTATGGTCTCTAACCAAATTAGACATGTGATTCAACAAATGCAAACTATTTGACAGCTCATGTCTCCCTAAGTATAATGGATAGTCAGTTGTTTAGAAGTTTGAATGATAGTCTTTTTAATTGGAACAGAGCCACTGCATCCCAATGGTGGGAACACAAAAATAGCATTAGTGGGAGTGGGTGAAATGCTAGATCTACAACATGTTGTCTCCTTTCTCCCCAAAATGAAGATCCTGGTAGGTACAAAATACACAAGAGATACCTTGTCAAATGCATGTGCTTAGCTCTGCATTTGATTCTCACCCACCAGTGATCATTGTTGTTCTCTTCTTGGAAGCAAATTTGAAAATTTTATCAAATAAGAAATAGAAAAAATAGGAATAGGAATAGCTATTCCAATAACAAGTATTTTCGAGAACGGACAAATGCTCATTTTAGGGACAAAATGGGGATACAAATCCCAATTCCCAATTCCAATTTGGCACACCAAATAGAGAATTAAAAGTAAGTTCTAATTTCTGATTTTGATTTGGCACACCAAATAGAGAATATAAAACAAATTCTAATTTTCTATTCCTATTCCAATTGTATTCTAGCAATCAAACGGGCCTTTAGTGTGATGAAAACCCTATCTTCTAACAAGTGGTATCAAAGTTTGGTCATAGGTTCAAATCCATGCAGGTTGTGACAAGTAACACTAGGAGGGGATTATAGTGTGTATGCTAGTATCTCTCATAGGGATTCATTACATGGTTTAATAGAGTAATGTCCCCACTATTAGGGTTATTTTGGGACAAGTAAAACCTGTAAAATAATTGTTAGAATCACAACAATAACAAAACTAACTATATTATTATACCCTCTAATTTAACCACGATCTTAAGGATGTCTAATTCACCTTGGATAACTAATTCAAACCCCGCCCCCCCAAATATTGTAAAGTATTCCAACAATTGGTATCAAAGCCTATCTACTTAAGAAGACTATTTTGAAAGTACTAGAAGCACAAAGATCAAGATGAAAGTTTGATAAAGTTAAACCTTGGAGGGCTTGGAGATCATGCACAATTTAGCATCACCATTAAGCATGTTGACCCTATTAGAGCTCCAACTACTAAGGATAAGAGAAAGAAAAAAGAACACAACCATGTTCGAGATTGCCTCTACCCTAAGTTATGCCAAATTTGATGATATCAAAGGTCTTGACAGTGTAAAGAAAATGTGGGATTCCCTAGCTATTATCTATGGAGGTGATGCAAATGTTCTAAGAGCCAAAGCTGAAAGTCTCTAAGGTAAGTTTGATGAAATGAGAATGGAAGAAGGTGAAATTATTGTTAAATATGTTTCAAGGATAAAAGAAGTAGTTAATGCAATCAAAGGAGCTAATGGAAACTTAGATGATGATATTGTGTTAAGTAAAGTTTTAAGAACACTACTTCTTGTTTATGCTATTAGAGTCTCTGCAATTCAAGAACTAAGATGTATACCAGGGAATGATCTTTCACTTGAAGGAGTAGTCGATAGACTCACTACTTTTGAGCTATCTAACTTTGTTAATTACAAACCTAAGAGTATTGAATCAGCTTTTTGAGCCAAAGTGTCATTGAAGGAACTTGATGAGAAGAAGAAAAATAAAAAGAAGAAGTATGTATCTAGTGACAATGATATAGATGAGAAATATGTTGAACAACTTGAGGCACTATTGGCAAGAAGATTCCACAAAGGAAAAAGGCAAGTTCAAAGGTAAGTTACCTATCATTTGTTTCAATTGCAATAAGGTTGGTCATATTGCTGCTAAATGTCCAGAGAAGAAGAACAACAGAGGTGGTGATAGACATAAGAATAGAAGAAATGAAGATAGTAAAGACTACAAAGACAAAGGCAAGAAGACATGCTACATTTTTGAAGAGGAAACATCTGATGAACATGATGATGAAGTAGTATATGTTGCAATGAAGGATGAATATAATGAAGATGAGCCAACTACACTTGTAACTTGTATGAACAAGAATGATAGATGGATAGTTGACAAAGGATGTTCACATCATACGACTGGAGAAAAAAGTAAGTTCATTATCTTGAATTGTTATGATGGAAATAGTGTAAGATTTTGTAATGATGCACCATGCTTGATATAAGAAAAAGGTTCTATCAAACTCATAGATAATATTTTATGTGAGAATGCTTACTATGTTGAAGGACTTAACTATAATTTATTGAGTGTGTCACAACTAAATAATTTGTCATACAAGGTTGAGTTTGACAACAAGATTGCCAAGATATATGACACTAATGAGAAATTGATTGGAAAGGGTGATCAAATTAGAAGTAATCTATTCTATCTTGATATAGAGGATGCTACTTTTATTATTATAAATTTTGATGATGTATGGATGTGGCACAAGAGATTATGTCATGTTAATTTTGATAACTTGGTTAGTATCAGTAACATGAAGAAAGTTAGAGGTTTTCCTAAGTTGAAGAAACTTGACAACACAATGTGTAAACAATGTCAATTAGGAAAAATTACAAAGTCGAGTTTCAAGAGAAAAACTTACACCTCTAAAGAAATACTAGAAATTTTTCATACTAACTTGTGTGGACTAATTAATGTGCAAAGCTACAAAGGAGATAAGTATATTATATTGTTTGTTGATGACTAATCCAAGATGATAATAGTTATGTTTCTAAAACAAAAATCTGATGCTTTTCAAATGTTTAAGTGGTACTTGGCAAGAGTTGAAAAGGAAACAAGTATTTGAGATTTGATAGAGGAGGAGAATTCACATCAAATGAATTTGAAATGTTATGCAATGACAAAGGAATCAAAAGATAGACATCTGCACCTAGAACCCCTCCACAAAATGGAATTGTTGAAAGAAGAAATAGGTCTATAATGGACTATGATGGAACACTCATGATGGAGAAAAATATTGCTTTGAAATACTCGAGAGAAGCTATAAGTATAGTTTTCTATACCTTAAACTGTGTACAAGTCAAGAAAGGTACTCAATTCAACACCTTTTGAATTATGGTATGGATACTCACCCAATGTGAAATATTTTAAGGTATTTGGAAGAAAATTTTACATTCTTAAATATTTTAGGAATGGAAAATTAGATGCAAAAAGTGAACAAGGTATATTCCTAGGCTATTCCACAAGAAGTAAAGCTTATAAGTGTTTGAATATTAACACTAACAAAGTTGTGGAAAGTGCAAATGCAAAATTTGATGAATATACAGAAGTATATGAAGCTAGACCTATGAAAGGACAAGAAGAATACAAATAATTTGTATATTTTTGTGAAGGAATGTCTATTGAAGAAGATGCTACAAATCAAGCTACAAACCAATAGCAAGTTTCAGTGACAACTGATTCACACCCCATGCATGTCAACTTGTATTCAAGAACAGAGCCACATTCAAATGTTGAGTTACTTAATGAATTCAATCCACACTCAAATTTTGAGATCAGTGTACATGAAATAGATGTTGAACTACTTGAAAGAGATGCACACGGTGATTCTAATGTTGAAAGACAAAATGAAGAAACAAGAACTCAGCCAAGATTTTCTAAATATGTCAAAAGACATCATCCTGTAGCTC
Organism: Cupressus sempervirens; assembly: GCA_028749045.1. Classification (NCBI taxonomy): domain Eukaryota; kingdom Viridiplantae; phylum Streptophyta; class Pinopsida; order Cupressales; family Cupressaceae; genus Cupressus; species Cupressus sempervirens. The sequence continues at coordinate 614,409,433 of CM053793.1, read as the reverse complement.
AAATAATTAGAGATAAAGATGTTAGACCAATGAGAAGAAATAGATTGAGAAATTATACATGTTTTTTAAGCATGAATTAACCCAAATTAGTAAAAGATGCATTAGAAGATGATGATTGGAATAAAGCCATGGAAGAAGAGATTGAACAAATTAAGAAAAATAAATCATGGAGTCTAGTTCCTAGACCAGAAGGAAAAGATGTGATTGGCATCAAGTTAGTATTCATAAATAAACTAGATGAAAATGGTGAAGTTAGAAGGAATAAAGCAAGATTAGTTTGCAAGGGATATGTACAAGAAGAAGGAATTGACTATGGAGAGATATTTACCCCTATTGCTAGATTTCAAAGAGTAAGAACTCTACTTGATTATTATGCATACAAATGATTCAAAGTTTATCAAACAGATGTTAAATCTACATTTCTGAATGGCATATTAGAGGAAGAAGTTTACATAGAACAGCCAAAAGGATTTGTTAATACTAACAATAAGAACATGGTATGTAGACTACATAAGGCCCAATATGGTTTGAAACAAGCACCAAGAGCATGGTATGAAAGACTTCATAAGTATCTTTTGAAGATTAGATTTGAAAGGACTAACGATAACAACAATTTATACATAAAAATAGAAAAAGGAAAAGATATTTTGTTATCTAAAATTTTTGTTGATCATATCATATTTAGAGGATAAGATGTTTTATGTAAAGATTTTGGAAATTAGATGAAGTTAGAATGTGAAATGTCTATTTTTGGAGAGATCAAGTTCTTTGTGGATTTACAAGTATATTTGATGAAGTATGGTATATACATCACTCCATCAAAATATGTAAAGGAAACATTGAAAACTTTTGGATTGGAAGATTCCAAACCAATAAGTACACCTATGGTGATAGGACTTAAGTTGTCAAAGAATGATGATTCAGTTGAGGTGAATCAAACATTGTACAAGTCTATGATTGGAAAGTTACAATATGCGGTACATAGCAGACTTGATATTGCATTATCTATAGGGATAGTTGCAATTTTCTTTCCAAATCCCAGGGAGAATCATTTAATGGATATAAAGAGAATAATGAGATATCTGAAAGGAATAGAAAGTTTGGTCTATACTACAAGAAGAATGAGAAATTTGAATTGAGAGCCTACTACTTAGCCAAAGTAAGGGATCAAAATCCTACAGCAATGGACTGCTTAACCCAATATTGGACATCTCAAGTGGTTCTTACCCAACTCATTTGGACTCATTTAATTTATCATTCAGGGATGTAAACTTGAAATTGTCTTTGCAAAATATATGCTTCAAACTTATCTCAACTTAAGAACTACTCTAAGGAAATTCAAATGCTTAAGCTACAAGAAATATAAGCTAAAGCTGAGAATCGAATCTATTTTTAAAAAGCATTAAAATATAGCTGAGAATTACTTCAATTGCCTATGCTACAAGAACAATCCACTAATTCTATTATTAGTGGCTATAGGAATAGCAAAGTCTACTTTGGTTCTATGGACTGAATGTAAATCCTATGCTAACTAATTAGTTCACTTCCTATGTGGGCCCCCACAGAGAAGTGAAGTAGAATAACTTAGAGATGAAAACTTGAAATGATTGTTTTATTCATAATAATGATAAAACATACACACTGATGAATAGCAAGATTGTATTCAACACTTAAAAACTTAGCAAATATTTCTTTCTATGGAAAATGACTAACTAACTCAACAACTCTAGAACACAAACTTCTAGTTATTTAAAAACATGAACTAGGAACAAAATTCCAAGATTTAAAACTTATCAACTACTAAAACAAATGATGGTATTGATTATTACAACATATGCATTAATTCTGAAGCCAAATAGAATAGGTAGTTAGGAGCTCACAACCCCTAAATTTTCTCCGCTCAAGGCTAGTCTATTACAGCGATCAACCGCTTTGACTCTTGCTTGGTTGAGTTGACTTCACTTTTATATAGATGCAAAATATTAGCACCTCCAAAACAATAACAACATCAAGACTTGTTCAAAACATGTTATCTAAATTATTTTACATTATGTCACATTAGTACAGGAGAACTACCCAACCTAGCTAAGGAAGAAAAAGAATCATTCTCACTATTTGGTAACTAAATGACATATCTTTTCATAGCATATTCATTTTGATCCTGAAAAGTAATTATGCACACATTTGTCTAAAATCATCATAAACATCATGTTCTTGAACATCAAAGTCTTCAGAAAGTTTGTGAATTAAATTGAAAATGAAATGACAAAATGGACCATATTCTGGTCTCATGATTCCCCCCAACTAAAACTTTGACTTGTCCTCAAGAAAACATAAAAAATTTCACCCTCGCAGCCATCCAAAAATCTAAAGCAATACTCTACCCTTTACCTCTTGTAGCAATGTTCCAATAAAAACCTTTATTCTCTCTATACCTTTTCCATCTGCAGAGCTCTTCTATCAAATCAACTTTCTCTAAATCTTTTTGATTAGCAAGTACTGGGGACAATAACAGTGGAGGCTGAAAATTTAAAGGGATCCAATCATTTTTACTTTCTTCCCCTAGCTTGATATACTAGGGTACTCGCCGAGTAGCCATGATAAAATTCAATACAGAATGAGGTTATCTCTGTTGGATACAATTGTCAATTATGTATTGTCTTTGATGTTACACAAATGTCATATCAGTCATTAGATAGAGTCTACCAAGCTCAAATGATCACTAAAGCAATTTACAGATTCTACTGAGCTCCCAAGGTTAACAAAGAAAATATAATGTTTACCGAGCTCACTTGGTTATCAAAAGAAAAGTGGCAGAGAGTTAGCTTCTACCGAGCTCCCAAGGTTAACAAAGAAAAGATAATGTTTACTGAGCTCACTTGGTTATCAAAAGAAAAGTGGCAGAGAGTTAGCTTCTACCGAGCTCCGAAGGTTAACAAAGAAAAGCTAATGTTTACCGAGCTCACTCGATTATCAAGGGAAAAGTGGTAGAAAGTTAACTTTTACCGAGCTCCAAAGGTCAGCAAAGGAAGATTATTGCTAACCGAGTTCACTCAATCTCCAAAGGATTTTTGCAAGATTTGTGCTAACCGAGTCCACTCAATCTCCAAAGGTCAGCAAAGGAAGATTAGTGCTAACCAAGTTCACTATGAATGCTAGATAATCAGTAATTAGTTAATCTACTAAGTTATAGTATTCCTACACTATTTACTAAGTATCAGCAGTAAGTTAAGACATCTAAGGGATTTATTTTTGAGATTGATTTTTGTGGTAACTGATTCACTCCTCCCCTCTCAGTTACTTCATCTATATTTCCAACAATCTCTTATACAAGTCTTCATTAAATCTTATCTAGCACCATTGATTCCCCTGCTTTGCTACAGGGAGATCTTCTTCTACCATAGCTTTATATTCTCGATAGGTTGCATCCCTTAAAGGAGGAATAATCTAACTTCTAGGTTTTGAATAAGCAATTTTCATCCATTCATAGTACATAGTTTTGGCATCCTTGGCTTCACGCCTGAGAAGAAATGGAGTCTCATACTCTAATTCTCTAAACTAGTGGGTCTGGTGTTCTCTGCTAATTTCATTTTGGATCCAAGACATTAATACCTTGAGTTGAATATCATGCACATAAGGTAGAGGATTCCAATCTCTGTTGTTAGGAATTGATAAATTATGTAAAAAGAGTTCACAAAGAAAATTTTTGATGGCTATAGGGGCAGTATGGAAAGCTTGAAAGAATTCATGAGGATTATTCAATGTTAAACTCTTACTCTGTATTACACAAGTCATCTGATAATTGATAGTTTGTTCTTTCAAAAAGAGAGCATAAACATGGGAAGGAGAGTGACAAGACATTAATTTAGGAATCATGGCAATGACCTTTGTAAGTTCACCACTTAACTACTCAATCTCCTCATCCTTTTCAGTCAAATCCTGAGTTTGATTGAAGATAGTTTTTTCTAAGCTCTCTCTCTCTCTATTTTTCATTCTTCCCTCTCCTAAATTAATTGGTTAGATAATTGTAAAATAATGCTTAACAATGAAACGATGGAACCAAGATAGAAAGTAACATGTGTCTTAGGTGAAGGATCCATAGGATCAGTTTGTTGGGTTGCAGATGCTAAAGCATCAAGTCCTTGAGAAAGAATCTATTCAGCAACAATATTAACTACATCAAATTTTATTCCAAAATGTTCTTCATGAATTTTTTCTCTTTGAGGTGTAGGAGAATCTAAAACTCTAATAGATACACTATCATCATTGTCTGAATCTATAGAAATTATGGGTGACTGGACAGAGGATGTTTCTCTTGCTATAGATACTTGTTCTACACTTTCAACTTCTTCAATGATGATCTTATCTTTGTTAGAAGTAAAGAGTTGCTCTTTTTCAATAGGTACATTTTTGGACACAGGCGATTGAAAAGACACACCCTCATTGGGTTTTATAGATGATTGGCTCCTTCTAGTGCTATGTCTGAGGGGTACTTCTATTGCTTTTGAAGTTGCGGGAAGTTTTGAAGATGTTTCCTATACATTCCCTTTCTTCCTCCTATGAACCCTAGGAACTATAAGAGAGCCAATATTTGGGAAAATTTTAACTTTCATTTTAATCTTATTAGATTTTGGACCTAACCTTGAGGCAAAAGCTACAAGAGTGGAAATTGAGGTTCTTTATGACCTCCTGGGTCTGGTTGAGGAAGAGCATAGTGCTAGGTTTATAGGATTTTCCTAAGGTTCTCTTTCTTATTCAACTTTCTCCATGGGTTGCCTAATAGGGTTTTGCACTTTGTTTCAACAAAATCATCCCAAGATATCCCAAGTTGTACCCTAAGGGCTTTTTTTATGATGAGCTTGATAAAATAGTGGTGTGAAACATCCTTCAGGGTTCCTTTTTCTACTGCAGTGGCTCATTTTAATAGAATGTGATACATAAAATGTGGAACATTCAAAGGGTAATCATCATGTCTTAGGCAGCTCAAGAATTTGAAATGCATGGCATGCAACTATGAATGTCTCCCCTTGCAAGTAAAATATTTCATAATATAGATAGCACATTCATTAAATGCTTATGGTAAAGATGTGCATACTGTGCCTTGTTACTAGTCTATCTGAAGTTGTAGGTCTATGTGCACTATAAATTGGGCTCTAGTCAACACTGCATCCAATGCTTCTGAAAATTGTTTTCCTACCAATGGAAATTTCATTATATCTGCTACAATTTTGGGTGAAAATGGAACCCTTACTCCTCTGACTATAGCAAAACCATCCCTCATTGTTTGCAAGAATTCTAAGGAAAGCTCCTCATTCTATGCAGATAGTTTGAACATGTAATTTTTCCACCTCCTGGCTTGAAATATAGGTAGGCAAACTAGGTCTCCTAATAATGTTGTATGGTCAGTTGGTTCTGTTCTTAACAAGCCACCCCCTTTATTCTTCCTAAGTGATTACAGGAGTAATTTCAAAAATGAAAAAAAAAACTTGTAACAAGATGAGAAGACAAATGATAGTACTTGTTTTAAGCAACTGACATTTTTAGTATTAAAGATCACTTAATTCTACATTAAGTACATACTTACCAGTTTGCAAAAATGTACAACATAAAGATAGCGATCACATCATATTATTCTTTTTATCGTGTGGTGGCATATAAAGAATAATGAACATTTAATGATCGCAAAAAAAATTTGAATGAGATAATAATACCCCTCCCACCAACTAAATTAGGAAATAGCTCTTGCAATTGCTAGTGACAAAGGTAACTAAAAATAGAACAACACATTAAGAAAAAGTTTAAACTTGAGTATGTGTACAGATTTGTAATTCGTGTTGCTAGATGATACTACCATGCAAGTTGATGAAGGGTGAGATGAGGTGGAAGAAAAGAAAAAGTGGAGTGAGGTAAAATTATCATGGAGAAAATACTTTCACAAAGAAAGTAGTTTATTATGATGAGTGAAATGCTTTTAGAGAGAGGATGGAAAATGAGTGAGAAACTCATCTATAGTTATTACAAGAATTGTAGGATCAATGCATGGGTGGAATTCCTACAGGAACTTGTCATGATTAGATGGCTTATGGTAGAGTTTTAAGTAGTGTCCATTAACAAGTGATTTGAAGTGAATAGGATCAATGGTAGAAAGCTACACTACACCATTGTTGAACACAAAAATGATTTCGTAGGGTCCTAGCCAACAGATTCAAAATTTTCTTGGAGTTTGCTAATAATGGGAATCATAGAGGAGGGCCCAATCTGCAACAAAAGACTTCTTTTCATGGATGAACTTATCATGCCATTTCTTTAGTTGTTGTTGGATTATCTCTATATTGTGTAGTGCAAATTTATGGTATTCATCAAGGGCATTGAGCTATAGTAACCTATCTTCTTGAGCCTTGGAAAGATCAACATCTAACTCTAAAGTAGTTTTTAAAGTCTTGTGTTCAAAATCTATAGGCATGGAAGTATATTTACAATAAAGTAATTCAAATGGGGTAAATCCATTGGTGCTCTTCCATGTAGTCCTATTAGCCCAAATTGCTTCAGGAAGACTGGTAACCCAGTCCTACTTGTGAATAGCAACTATTTTAGGGAGGATTGCTTCTATTTATCTATTTGTGATTTTTTCCTGACCATTATCTAGACAATGGTATGGGGAAGATGTACATGATGGATCATGTACTTCTTCATAAGTTCTACAATTAGTTTTGATGCGAATTAAGCTCCTTGATTCGTGACAATTTCTCTAGGTACTCCAAATCTGGTGAATATATATTCATATAGAAAATATATGAATTTATGATCTATGGCATGTGTCATAGCTTGTGCTTCAACCTATTTAGTTTCATAATTAGTACATACTAAAATGTATGATTTTCCATGAGAAGAGAGCTCTATTGGACCAACAAAATCAATAACCCACTTATCAAAAGGTGTGACTACCACCTATGGCTACAAGGTCATTTCATCAATTTTAGTGGGTCTTCCCATGCATTGGCATTGATCACATCATCTTATATACTTTGTTGCATCTTTTTGAAGAGTAGGCCAGTAGTATCTGGTTGTTAAAATCTTGTAGGTTATTCTTTTTGCTACAAAATGACCCCCACATGGTTCATCATGGCATGTTCGTAGGATGTCATAAGTTTCATCTTCCCATACACACTAGCAGGTTACTTGATCTGGTCTAGTGTAGAACATCAATCTAGCTATCCATGAGAAATTGAAACTTTTTTGCACTAGGAGACACACTGCCTTGGTGAAAAGTTTGGTGGTGCTCTTCCTATAGCAAGGTAATTTTCTATATCTATGAACCATGGGTTATAACTTTGTATTGAAATAGATGTTCATTAAGAAAGTTTTCATCTATGGCTATAGGATTATACGGTACTTGAAGTCGTGACAGAAAATTTTCTACTACATTGGCTTAGCCTAGTTTATCTATTACCTTCACATTAAACTCCTACATGAGGACTAGCCATCATGCTAGTCTACCAGAAATAACAGGTTTATTCATCAAGTATTTTATAGCAGAGTGGTCAGTATAGACAAAAACCTCATAGCTTGTAATATAATGCTGAAATTTATTAAGTGCATACACAACAACAAGAAATTCTTCTTCAATGATAGTATAATTCAACTCAAGACCCTATAAATTTTTACTAATATAGTAAATGGCATGCTTAATAGTACCTTCTTTCTGTTTGAGAACTACCCCTAAAGTAGTGTCAGATGCATCAATATGAATGTGGAATGGTACCTTCCAATCAAGTCCTCTAAGAATAGGTGTTGTTGTCAAAACATCCTTCAATTGTTGGAATGTTGCTTCACAGTCTTTTGTCCACACAAATTCAGCTTGCTTCTTCAGTAGGTTATACAAAGGAGAGGCAAGCTTACTAAAATCTTTAATGAACCTCCTGTAGTATCTGGCATGTCCAAGAAAGCTTCTAACATCTACTTTCTTGGTTGGTGTTGGTAGATTAGTAATTACAGCAATCTTTGTAGGGTCAACTTGAATTCCAAAAGAGGAAAGGTAGTACCCAAGAACAACTCCTTCTTCCATCATGAAATAACACTTCTTACTATTAAGAAAAAGGTTGTATTGTTGACACCTTTTTAACACCTTCTCCAAGTTTTCATGAACTTGTTCAAATGTATCACCATAAGTGGTGAAATCATCCATATATATCTAAACATAATCAGTAGCTATGTCAAAAAATATGCTAAGTACCACTTGTTGAAAAGTTGCAGGTACATTACATAATCTAAATGGTAAGATAGAGTAAGCAAATTTTCCCCATGGATAGGTGAACATTGTCTTATTCTAATCTTCTGGAGAGATCTGGGTTTGAGAAGTATTTTTTTCCTACTAAGTTATCTAGTACTTGATCAATGAATGGCAGAGGAAAGTGATCCTTTTTAGTGGCTTTATTAAGCTTTCTATAGTCTACACATACTCTCCATTTTCCCCCCTTCTTTGGAACAATAACTAGAGGTGACACCCACTGGCTATTAGAAATAGGATAAATATATCTAGCATTAAGAAGTTTTTGTAACTCCTCTTTTACTACATCTTTTAATATTGGGTTTACCCTCCTTTGAGGTTTTCTTACTAGCGTACATTCTGAGTTGATAAATATCTTGTTTATAAAGACTAGGATCTAAACCCTTCATGTTAGTATAGTCCCATGCAAATGCTTGTTGACTATTTTGCAATAGTTTAATGATACTTGTCATTTGAGATGTAGTAAGTTCATTATTAATATGTTGCTCTTTTCCTATAGCAATCTCTACTTTCTTTACTTTGTCCATCATTAAAATCTCTGCTATTAATGGAGATTTAATTTCATGGGGTAATCATGTATGAAGGTAATCAGGTGCTACATGAGATTGAGTTGCATCACATTTAGGTAATATAGTTTGCAAGGAGCTTATAGGATTTTTAGAAGTAGAATCCTTAAAATCACATTGATTAGTAAGGATTGCTCCCAATATATCATCTTCTTCATAGGACACAAAAAATGGTTTTCCTTCTGGCATCATTAGCTCTTAAACATAATTAACTTCTGGAGGATCATCACCAAGGTCTAGCCAAGAAACTTGGTTAAGGTCTAGTTGAAGTTGTGTAGGAGAGTAAAAAGTTAACTTTTTAGTGTTGGTACCATATGATATTGTCATTTTTCCTTATCAACATGCAATGCATGCATCTTCAATGGCCAACCAAGGTCTTCCTAAGATTAATTGATATCCTCCAAGGGTGCCTCTTGGTAACAGCACAACAAATTCTGAAGGAAAATCTAGGGATTTCAAGGTTACAATGATATCTTCTATCATAACATTAGGTTTGATCATTGAATTGTCTACTAACTGGAGTATCATAGGAGTATCCCTTAATCCAATAATGCTAGGTCTTAACAAGACTTCTCTAGTCATGACATTAATTGATGCTCCTAAATCAATCAAAACATTTTGAATTTGGATGTCATTTTTATGGATGGTAATAGCAAGATTTCTTGGATCAAAATATTTCGGCATTAGGGCTTTGCTCAACATTAAATCAAAAAGTTGTCCCAACACATGGACAATAGGAGGATCCTTTTTCTTTCTAGCAAACTTCTTAACACATGCTTCCTTTAAATTTTTATTGTAAAGGGGAATCTTCTGAAGCACATCCAATAAGGGAATCTGTATAGTCATTTGCTTAAGCTAGTCTAGGAGATCGGTTGCTACAGGATTTGGTTTGGATGGAGCTACAAGAACTAACCTTTGTGGAAATGGAGGAGTAGGTGCTTGTACAGATGGGGAAATTGAAGCATCAACTAGTTTACTTGCTGGACCATTTTAGTATTAGTGACCTCAGTTATAATAGGTCATTTAGGTGCAGGAAAATTGGTTTTGGACCTGAGATGAATATCATTGACCTATAGAGAATAAGCTTACTATTTATTGTTGGGATTTGGTGGTGGTTGAGCAGGAAGTTGTGGTTGCTTCTGTGGGCTAGCATTAGCTACAAGAGGTTGAGGCATCAAGGCTTTCTACTGAGGTGGAGGCATTAAGGCTTGCTACTAAGGTGATTGGCTAGGCCCCCACTGAGGTGGTTGCTACCAATTCCCTTGATACATAGGTTGTTGATTTAGGTCCCACTAAGTATATTGGTTATTTTGTTGAGGCCATTGATTATTCTATCAAGAATACTAAGGTGGTTGATGGTAGGCTTGATTATATTGAGGTTGTTGGTTGGGCCAATTATTATTCCAATTCTATCATTGTAGTCTAGTGGTGAGTATTCCTACCTATCACACAGGTGACTCAAGGTCAATCCCCAACAATGGTGCCAAAAATACTTGGCCAAAGAAAGGGATCAAAATCCTATGACAATGGACTGCTTAACCCAAGATTGGACATCTCAAGTGGTTCTTACCCAACTCATTTGGACTCATTTAATTTATCAAAGAGGGATGTAAACTTGAAATTGTGTTTGCAAAATATTCTTCAAACTTATCTCAACTTAAGAATTGCTCTAAGGAAATTCAAATGCTTAAGCTACAAGAAATCTAAGCTAAAGATGAGAATCAAATCTATTTTAACAAAGCATGAAAATATAGCTAAGAATTACTTCAATTTCCTATGCTGCAGGAATAGTCCACTAATTTTGTTATTAGTGGTTGTAGGAACAGCAGAGCCTACTTTGGTTCTATGGACTGAATGTAAATCCTATGCTAACTAATTAGTTCACTTCCTATGTGGCCCCCAACACAGAAGTGAAGTAGAATAACTCAGAGATGATAATTTGAAATGATCCTTTTATTCATAATAATGATAAAGTGTACACACTGACAAATAGCAAGATTGTATTCAGCACTTAAAAACTTAGCAACTACTTATTTCTATTGAAAATGACTAACTAATTCAACAAGTCTAGAACATAGACTTCCAGTTATTTTAAAACATGAACTAGGAACAAAATTCCTAGATTTAAGACTCATCTACTATCAAAAAAATGATGGTATTGATTATTACAACAGATGCATTAATTCTAGCACCAAATAGAACAAGTAGTTAGGAGCTCACAACCCCTGAATTTCCTCCGCTCAAGGCTGGTCTATTACCATGATCAATGACTCTGACTCCCACTTGGTTGAGTTGACTTCACTTTTATATCTACAAAATATGATGCACCTCCAAAACAATAACATACATAAAGACTTATTCAAAACATGTTATCTAAATTAGTTTACCCTATGTCACATTACTACAGGAGAACTACCCAACCTAGCTGCTAAGTAAGAAAAAGCATCATTCTCACTATTTTGTAATCAAATGACATATCTTTTCATAGCATATTCATTTTGATCCTAAAAAGTAATTATGCACACATTTGTCTAAAATCATCATAAACATCATGTTCTTGAACATCAAAGTCTTTAGAAATTTTGTGAATTAAATTTAAAAAGAAAGGAAAAATGGACCATATTCTAGTCTCATCACCTACACTAATGTTGATTGGGTTGGAAACATTGATGAAAAAAAAAGAACCAATGTAGGAGCATTTTTCTTAGGCAAAAGACTAGTTAGATGGACTAACAAGAAACAGAATTGCACCTCGCAATCTACTGCTGAAGCTGAATATGTTATTGCTGTTGTAAATTGCACAAAATTAAATGGATCAAATAGCTACTCAAAGGAATGAAGGAAGAGATCATAGAACTAGTGATAATTTACTATGATAATATAAGTTCTATCAATATATCAAAGAATCTAGTGATGCACACAAAGACTAAGCACATTGCAATCAAGTATCATTACTTGAGAGAATTAGTTCAAGATAAAGAGGTTAAGATGGAATATGTTAACACAAAAGAGAAAATTGTTGATATCTTCACAAAAGCATTACCTAAGGATTCTCATGAATATCTAAGAGGTAAACTAGGGTTGATACCCCTATCAAAGGCTAACTAGGTAACAGAAGGAGTGCCCTGCATTAAACAAGTTGATTGCCATATGCTACAAATTGATGCAGAGGATCTTACTTTAGGAATTTCCTAGAGTAATCAAAGAGCTAAAATTTCAAAATAGTCACAAGTAAGGTGACAAAGGGAGTAGCTGAAGAAATTGCAACAACATATATTTGCATGATTAAGATGACAAGTTTTTTTTAATTTTTTGGCACATGTCTTTGGCATTTTTATCAAAGAGGGAGAAAGAGTTAAACTAATCATCATCATAGGGGGTAAGAATATTAAACTAATCATGATCAAAAAGAGATATCAAGATATTGTTATCAAAAATATGGAGAGTGTTGCTGATCTTAGAGGGAGATAATTGATGATATTGTTGATCAGAGGAGAATGCAAGTATGATGAAAGAGATAGAGAAGAATATAAGAAAGAAGGGAGAAATCTTGACATCTATCTAGTAAGAGGGAGATACATCAAAAGAGAGTTATAGATACATCAGAGGGAGTTATAAGAAAGAACTTTTGTAAACTATTCAGAAGATGGAAGTTGCTGATAGAGGGAGAGATTTGAAGACAAGGAATTATTTTCTTTATAGTATTGGTATTGTCTTACTATTTTAACCTAGTTAGTTTGGTTGAACAAGGTGTTTACCATTTAGGTGACTTAGTTGATCAGTTTGGTTTGCCATCAATGCCAAAGAGGGAGATTGTTGAGATCAGATTGAAAAGATCATTGTTGAGGGAGATTTTTGAGAGAAGGAGATTGTTGAAGAAGACTATGTGTTTTTATCATTATTTTGTCTCTAATGTCAATCCTGTTGTTTTCTCGTGAGAGAACTTCTTATCTGATTTAAGTACTATCACTTAGTTGATTGATGAAGAGGATTTGATCAATAGATGTAACAATAGCACCTAGAGGAAAGGTTGAGTTATGATTATGTAATGAAGTACAAGGATCAGTTAAGACAGTGATGACATGATGAATTGATAATCTACATAAGGTTACAAAGGCTGGTTACTCTAAGAAAGTTTAGAAGAACAAATGAGAGTAGGTGCTGAGAAAAGTTAGTGCAATCCAAGCAAAAAGTTAGTTGAGCTAAGAAAAAGTTCATTCCAGTGTATGCTGAGAAAAATAGTGAATGCTGAGTAAAGTTTAGTTGATGCCAAGCACCAGTAAACTTTAGTTAGTGCCAAGTAATTTCATAGTGGATGTCGAGCAATGCAATATGTGTCAAGCATCAAAAGGTTGATAATGCCAAGTTGCTACATTATTCAACAGATCATGGATTCAATGAATCTAAGCTGGCAAGTTTATTTTCTTGGATTATGTGAACCAAGTGGAAGATAAGGATGATGAGCTGGTGGCATAGAATTCAAGATAAACCATTTTTAGGTGAATTCAAAGAGGATTCTAGGAAAAGTTTCTAGAAGAGAGATGGAATGTGGGGTAGATACATTGTATCCTACCTAATTCGTCTTAACCCTAAATTGGACAATGAAAATTAGCAGCAAAAAATCTTAATTTCCTATTTATAAGAATGGTTGGCCATGAAGCAAAAAGAGTCATGTGTGAGAACCTAAGGAAGACAAGGAGTCAAGGGCTCTGCTTCATCAAGTGACCCAAGAAGAGACTGCATTGGCATGCTAAGCAAGAAGGCTTAAGGATATGAATGCTTGAAGGATAAACAAGCTATCAAAGCTAAAAAGTACAAAGCCTAAGTAGAATGGAGGACTAAACAGTGATCTGTAATCTGCAAATGAAGTTGTAAATTGTATCAAATCAAGCCTTACTATTACTCCCTAACAATTGTATTAGTCTAGGGTATATCCTTTGGATTAAGGTTGACCTAACAATCATTTGTAAATCCTTTAATTAGTTTCCATTCTAAGTGAATGGTCTAAAGTCCTCTAACAAGGCTCACTTCTAACAGGGTGATTGAAATCCTTTAACAAGGTCACGTTTAACATTATATATTATAACCTTTAATAGGGTTGGCCTTTCACAGGGCATCACTTCAAAAGAGTGAAAAAGGAGTAGCATGTTACTAGTGTTTTTTCCCAAATTGCGTTTCCACGTAAATCATTGTGTCAAGTGTGTTGATGAGTCTATTATGTTTCATGCTTTACATTTTTGCAAGTTGATTTGACAGTAACCTACAAGTTTCAGGTGATTGCATAATCTTATGGATGCATGCATGAGTATAAATGTTTTATGTGTTCACTAAGCTGAGAAAAGTTTTATTTATACATCTAGACCTTGGATAATTGTTTCACACCCCACCCCCACCCCCCAAGTTATTCTAAAGTATTCCAAAAAACATATTAGAATTTAACATCAATTTCTCCCTCCATATGAAATAATATTGATATCAAATATTTAATGAGCATAACAACATCAATATATTAAGTATTAATAATATTCTATATATGTGCATTTATAAAATTGAATAAATAGTTACATACTTTCATAATATATTTTCATATAAATAAATTAGAACATAAATTTTATATATATAGCATACCTCTTTATTTATTTAATATAGAAATATTTTCAAATAAAATAACAAGCACATGCCAGATACTTACCTTAAAACTTTTCTTTTCTACGAGTTAGAATTTTTATTTTATATTTTCTTCTCAATTTAATATGTTGTGCATAGCATACATGCAAGATTTTTAACATTATAATTTTCAAAAAATATTGTTCTATGATTTAATTGAATGAATCCATTTAAGTCTTATATTGGTAGGATTTCATATACTCCAAAACTAATACTTTTTTAGAATTACTTTTTAATATTAATGTGATTCATTAGTTTTTAATAGTTTTGAATGTAAGTACATTGGTTTATATTTTTATACTTTTCATATTGTATTTGTTTCTAATATAATTTTTGTCATTCATTTAATTGTTAAAAAAAATATATATACTTATATTTATTTTATTTTATTTTGATAGGTAAATGGCCAAAGCCTTGAGTTATATTTTATTAAAGAAAAGAAATTACAAGTCCTCCATTCAAATGAGCACTGGTAGGAAAGAATGGGGAAAGAAAACCTCCAGTCTTGCCCGAGACATAGTCCTTTATTATAAAAAAATTAAGGGGGCATTCCCAAATTTATTGATTACAACTTAAATTATCAATTTGAACATGGCTCATCAACATATTAATATTTTACAAATTTTATAGTGTGAATTTCCCTCCAATGATCCAAATGCATTATTGGAGATAATCATTACTGAAAGGGTAGGTTGATTGGAGCATCCTCTGTGTTCCATTCAGTTGATCTCTACCCTGTGTCAATAGTCATAAACCATATTGCCAAAAAAACCAGAACAAACCTTTTGCTTCCAACTAGGTTAGTAAAATTAAGACTAAAATTGTAGGGGTTAGAAACAATTTACTTCTAAACCAAATTGCATCAAAGCGATCCAAGAGAGTAAATATTGATTAGATATCATAACCAGCTACTTATAAATTTGTAAAAAATTAATCAATACTTTGAAAGATAAGCATTTAGACATCAGCTTGTAACAAAGTAAGAATATGATTCAACCTTTAAACAATTAAGCCCTATGAATTAATGGAAACTTATTTTAACAGTAAGTCACGTAGTTTAGATTAGATTAATCATGAATAGAATAACCCTAAACCTTATTATCCAGAGAAAATAAGATTTCATTCATTCTTCGTACTGAGAGAAGGACATCGAACCAGCTGAGAGTTAGGTGGCCAAAAAAAAGCATAGTTACTTATCTAACCAATCAATCTAAAAAGTAGAGCTAAGAGTAAGAGAATAGGACATAGTGAATGGACATGCATTGAAACTGGCATGAGCGCCAGGTTAAGCTGGTCCTACAACCATCATGTGTAGATTTGAAAATAATTTCTTACCACCAACATGAAACATTCATATCTACAATGAGTTTCATTCAAGCCTAAAACTAGTATAAATTAATCTTAAGTAACTTAAAATGAACAAAGGAACCACATTCTACATGTGTAAAAGCCATAAAACCCAATTTAAACCAAAGATTAGCCAAGCCACAAACTAAAAATTGAATGATTTGCAAGAGATTGATGTTTAGGGATAATCAATAGTTATTAATATATAGAGATGTATAAAACTGAGAAAAATTTAATAATAACCATGTTCTAAGCTGTAATCAAAAATATACGGAATATATGGAAATCATACCTACAAACAAAATCAAGATTTTAAAAAATCCCTACATACAGAAGGGCAACATAGCAAAAGAGAATTGTTATAACTAAGGACAAACCCAAAACCTCCAAAAGAAACAAAGTCTAAAATCCTAGAAAATAGTATCACAGATTGCTAAAAAACCTGGGGCCAAACTATTCAACTAACTCCTCCTTCTTGCAAAACATTATAATGTCCTCTAGATCCTCAACATTAGTTCTCGGTGGAAAGACCAAAGCTTTTAGAACCCTACTCAACTTCCATAAATTTGGAAGAATGATTTCCATCTTGTTGAGGGCATTGAAATTGTGGTAAGTTTCAATATAAGTCTCAAAGATGTGCAGGAAGTCAATTAACCATGCTTTGCTTGGGTCCTCAATAACCCCCTGCCATCTTAGCAAGAAATTCACATCGGCTTCCATCCTTGGCTAGGTTCTAATAAATTGCACATTATCCCTGATGGAGAGTGATGGTCATCGAGAGAACACTACATCCTTCAAAGCTTTTGGTTCATATGCCATATAAATTTCAGGGGACGAGATGCACAGTTTATCGTACAGGCTGAATACTGCATTTTTCAACCCAACTAACCAGGTACTATAAAAAACATTAATGCATAACCTAATGATCTCCCACTTCTCCACCTTAGCCCTAGCTATGCACCCAATGAACATTCCCAAGATAGAGTTATTAGTTTGTCAAGTATAGTCATAGTTGAAATCCTTCTCCCTAATTGCCTAGGAAATGGAAAAACATGAGATATCATTTATATTATATATTATTATTATAGTTATTATTTTTATATTATAATTTATTTACAATATAATAGTATCATATAACATATATCAATTATTATATTTATAAATAAAAATTTAATT
This sequence comes from Cupressus sempervirens, assembly GCA_028749045.1. Classification (NCBI taxonomy): domain Eukaryota; kingdom Viridiplantae; phylum Streptophyta; class Pinopsida; order Cupressales; family Cupressaceae; genus Cupressus; species Cupressus sempervirens. Next base: position 614,392,390 of record CM053793.1, on the reverse strand, counting down.
TTAATTAAGTATATTGTATAATTAACAATTAACAATTAACAATTATTCATATAATTAAAATAATAAATTCTTTATTATTACAATTATCAATCTAGAAAATACTTTTATTAATAAAAATATATTATATACTTTAATAAATTTTTTAATTAAAGGCTAAGACAACCATTATGTGGCCACTTGTTACTTCTACTTTTTGAAATCATTCCCTTCTATTTCTTTTAAACATTAATACCATTCTTTTATCACCACTACCTTGATTCTTTCACATGAATAATGTTTCTTCTTATCCAGTGTCTAGTACATAGGCACCTTTTTTTTCTTTTATAATATTTTTTCCCACCCTATATTTTCCTTCTATCACATGGCTTTTATATGTTGAAACAAAGGGGGTCGTGACCTATTAAAATTGGGTGTAATATTATGATTAGGGTATACTAATTATTTTATTAGTAATATTTAGGATATAGTAAATAAGTTAATATTGTATTTTCCGTAGGCTATACTATTGCAGTCAGTGGTACTTAACTAGTTATTATTTTATTCTATCTCAACCAATTAGATTTAAGTATTTTTCATTTTCATTTTGTTGGTAAATAGATTTTTCACTTACAAAATATGCAATTCAACCCAATGGAATTGTGGCAAATCAATTTCTCCAATAGTTGGATAGGCCCTTGATATTCAACCTTCCTTTGCATTTAGAGGGGCAGCTCCCTTATAAGATAAAATTTTTGATTTTTCAATAAAGATTATTACAACTTAGAATGTGTAAAGGAAACTATTGATGATGAATACACCATACAACTTCAAAATTTCCATAAAGTGATGTAGACTACTAATGAAAACAAGCAAGAACTATGCTTGAAAGCTATCATCAACACAATGCTAAATCAATAATCTGTGAATATTTACACCATACCATGAAAATGCATAGACTAATGAATCAACACTTCAACAATTTATATTTAGTAGAAGATAGAATGCAAAATGTAATTTATTTTATTTCTTAGCACTAAGAACATAAGAAATGATTGATTATAGGAACAACAATTGTACGCACTTTCCAAAAATTGCCTTGTTATCAAAACATAATTGTTCCCTATCTCCAAGTCCAAAAGGTCCCTTTTTACATTGAGATTTATGAACTTATAGCTATTCTAGAATAACTAACCTTTCAAGTTTGTAACTACTCAAAAATTTAGAGTTTGGACTACTCCAAAGAGTTCATAACCAAATCTAACTTTCAATGCTTAACTATAGTTAGAAAAAGTTTAGACATTGACCAAAATCAAAATTGATTCTAAAGTTGACCTCTTTACAAAATATATAAACAAAAATTTGAGAAAACTTTAGACATATCCACTTCAAACTTTCAACTATGATCACTAATATTTCCTGAGCTTCCTCTTAGATAATAGGTGTTGTGAGTAGCTGAGTCAGGTTTGCCTTGTATGCTCTAAATGATTTGATGACCTGTACCAAAACCTTGTTTTTGATGATGATTAAACTTTGCATTTTCATCTTGCATAGATCATGTCTCCTTCTAACTTCATCCAACTCTAGGACGTAACCTGGTAAGTTTTCAATACAGAAGTCCAATGCCACTGAGAGACTGTTCAATCTCGTCATAATGTTAGCATCTAGACTTTGTTTGCTGCCAAGTTCAGTGTTGATCTTTACCTCAATGAATTCCAAAATGGAAGATATGTCTAGATCTTAAGTGTGTTTGTTAATAGGGATACCTTCTACAATCATCAGTATATTCTCCAAGGCATTCTTTTTTATTAGCTTGTAGGAGATTAAGAACTGTTCTCCCTCATCCAATTGTTGATTCATGCTATCATTCTTCCATCTGATGTTTTCCAGCCATATGTCAATTTTCTCTTCTTCTCCACTAGTATCTAAGTTCAGTGATTTGACTATACTACTATCCATTCCTTTAATCTCTACTAAATTATCATCAATTTCTCTCCAAAATGTTTATTGTTCCTTGAGAGTTGTTAACTCTTTTTGAATTTTTTGTACTATATGATCTACCTTAGCATATGTAACCTTAACTTCCTAAAATAGGCTTGATGCTCATTCTTTGATGCATTTTATCCATGCCTTCACCATCTTACCATAAGTTTGGCATTCTCCTAGGTTTTGGATGGTTTCTTCATCAAACATCTTCTTGGGATCTCCTATAATTTATGTAGATGAGCTAGGATTCAGAAAGGAATCAACGACCATCGATCAGATGCATGAAGAAAGGTCTCAAACTTGACACTTGAGTTGATTCTTAGCTTTTTTATCTCTCCTTGACTATTCCATTAGGACAATAGTCGACACTTGAAAATTATGCTCTCTTCCTTCATGGGTGGTCTAGCCTAGATCCACTTTAGTTATGCTAAAATTAGCTTTTTTTGCCTCATTTATGTCCTTCTCTATGACTACTTGTGCAATTTCAACAATTAGGTTTTCTGAGGTAGGATTCACTGCCAATCTAGAATCTATTCTATTCTTCCTTACCTTCACACCTTTATGTGCTAAATCAGCTATGACATCCAAATTTGGTGCTTCCAATTGGATCATCCTTTTCATCTCTCTCCAAACCCTATTGTAACCAAGATGGTGAGGTATTGGTAGATGGGTCAATTACTAAAGGAACCTGTAGGACTATAGATGATAAATCCAAGTTATGCACATTCACTACAACTGGCACCTCTTGAGTTGCTTCTACACTTTAAGGAGATAATGGGTGTGAAGGGGATGCTATGCATTCGATCATCTCATCTATGAATGATGATGGTAAAGCATTCATCTTGGGAGCTTCATCTATCATCTTTTGAATTGGTTTTAAAATATTCTCCTTGGGTTTTGATCTCATCTTCCTGGTGACAGCATTGAGTTTACATGCTAAAACTAAATCAACTTCTTTATCTTAATCTTCACCATTATCTTTGCCTTGTGTGATATGTAAAGAATCAAAAGAAGTAGGGATAGAAGATGAAATGGCTAAAACTAATGTACCTTCATGGGAATTATTATTTTTCTTTGCACTACCCCTTCCTATTGATTTACTAGATGTGGCTTCTTTGACTTTACTCCTTAACCAATTTTGAGTTCTTTGAATCACAAAGAAGGTTCTTTCCTTGAGATCTTTCAATTCCTGCAAAGACCAATTTATATACGAAAATTCTAACAATTGTATCTACTCAAAGAAGAAAGGATCAATTAAGTTTAACCCATCCTCTTTTATGCCTATCACATCCCATCCCATTTTGTAATCAATGATTTGTTGTACCATGAATCTCATTCAATCCCTTCTCCTCACTTCAAAGTCATTTTCATAGTTTTCCCAATAATCTTCCATTGTAGGGAAATGGAGATAGTTGAGTCCTAGTGCCAAGTTGTTTTGAACATACCCACTGCCATCAAATGGGAAATGACTGTGGAAAGAGTATAAATTTATGTTTACCATGGATATCTCAATATTTTGAGCATCTAAAGAAGAAAGAAAACTATAGTGCCCAATACCAATTGGGGAATGAATTGATCTTTTGTTCTTGCACTTTTAGTTTACCTGACCAATTTTCTTGCAAACTTCTTAAAGCACCAACCTATCATCTACAAAGTGAAGCATTATGAGAGGACAATCTTGAAAACATCTAATGTGGATGTAAGAAAATTTGGGGTATTGTATGAAGAAGCTACCATAAATACTAATGAGAGTGGCTACTTTAGGAGAAACTAGGAATCCTATATCTTCCTGTAGCTCCTTGGTTCTAAGCATAGAAAAAGCATCACTAACCCTGTGGAAGTGTGCATTTCTTTATTTTAATTGCAACGAGGGGTAATAATTATAAATTTGTATGGTTAAGTTATATTCCCCATAAGGATTAAGCCCAGGCAATGACTTCATACTAGTAATTGCATATATTAGGTACAAGGACATGTAAAATCCTGACTCGCATTGAATCCAGTTAACTGGTGATGAAGCACAACACTAATCATTTCTCCCCAATCTATAAATTGTTTTCCAGTGGTGATAGTATTAATGTACAAAAACATCCAATCTTAAAAATATTCAACAGTCTGATTTTTGACTACCCTATTGAGAAGAATTATCATATCATAAATGTCTTCATTAAAGATATTTCTGCATACCACTCTCGGTAATGGTGACTGTCCTCTTCTAGTTTGATCCAACCAACTCCTAGCAATGACATTTAAACATGTTTTCTTATTCTAATGTGAAGTATCCTTGGGCACCTTCTTTAGAGATTTCTATGAATTCTTCTCTTACTGGTATTATAAATGTGATAGAGATAGACACTAGATCTAGCCTCACCATGATATTACCTCTTGAGGTCTTGATATCCCTAGAATTTTGATCGCACCTTGACACATTCCAAAACTAATTCCACACACTAAATTTCAAGTGGGTGTCCTCCTACATGGGCTAGACCATTTTCCAATGTTCGTTGTGCTAGAAGTGATCTACCTTCTTTGCTCATGTTCCAAAAGTTTGCAATTTCCATATGTCCCATATTTGTATCTGATATCTCGGGAAGGATGCTTGTTAATATCACAATAGGCTCTCTGCCTTGGAATTTTTACATCATTAGTATTGCTTACCAAATTCCTTGATAGATGTTCCTCTAACTGTGTATTTTTATACTATGGGCTTCAAAGCACACAAATTCACCTGAACTATCATACCAATCAATTCACCTACCTTTCTATGTTTGATTTATGTTCACTAACTGATTTAGGAAACTACTTCAACTGTAGTTTTCTTCTTCATGTCTTAGTATTTGACAACCAATTGATTGTAAAAGTGGTTGAGCCGAGATATATATATTTCTAATTCACCTTCCACTAAAAAGCTTAGAACATATCTTTTCCTCTACTTTTCAAGGTTCATATATGTATGCAAGCCTATGACCATGAATCTTCCTTGATATGCAGCTATTCATTTTTAGGATTAGAGGTTCAAATTATAGGCTTACTAACTCATGTGCTTTTGTGTTCATCATTTGTATCTTTCTTCACTCTACCTGTACATTGCATGACCTCTCCAATTAATTTCTATGGTGACATTCGTTGAGGCATTACATCAAACAATTCAAGGTCTTCTTAGATACTTCTGAATTTGCTATGTTTATCAAATTAGGAATGATGACTGAGGGCATAAATTGGAATATGAAGCTATAGATTACAAGATTAAAGCTATTTACTAAAAATGTTCATGTGTCCGATCTAAGTCTTGTCAAAGCCATAGATCTCTGAGGAGGATGTTTGATCAGATAGTCCACATGCCTTGCCTCATACCCATAGCTTGTCTGGCTTGTAATGGATGAGCAGCAATGCTCCTCTGAGGTATCTATCAAACACCTATCATAAATCCTCTATAAAACTTGCAAGTATTAGAGATGCCCATGAGTCAAAGGTATACATGTTCATAGGCATTTTATTAAATGGTTATCTACTATCCTTGTCCTTGTTTAGGAATGTGCCTCTCTAGGTGTCCAACCGATTAGCATTTAAAGATTGGTGTTATCAATGGGGCCACAAATTGAAGATCTTAACTCCACACTCCTCATCTCAACTTAAGTCTATTCTTGGTGGATGCATAGGAGCATTTTAATTTGTTTCATCTCCTCCATCAATCCATGCCATAAATCACCTTTCTAAATGTTGCGGGTTGCATAAGACTGGCCTCCAATGAAATAATGCACATGTCTTGTCTATGCTTTATGAAATTTACTAATATGTGATGGGGACCTTTTGATCAAATAGTCTACATGGATTGCCTTACACTCATGGCTTTATTGACTTGAAAACATTTGATCAAACAATTTGTATGCCTTGTCTATGGTTCCTTGAAATGCTACAACTAGAGAAGTGAAGGAAGATCTTTCAATGAGGGTTACATACCTTGCCAATGCCATGTCATTTTTTTTTTTTTAGCTAAGAATGAATACATTATGTCAAACCATTCACTTACCTTGCTAAGAGATGCAATGAAGGAGTTATGTGCTTTGGCTGGGAGTTAACATGCTTTGTCACAAGTTGGAGATTTAGCTTTACATCTAGTGCCTTTTTTTTTCTTGAGACCATAATGTCAAAGAGTTCACATGCTCTTTTATTCAGCTTTACACTAGCTTTTGTGACTAGAGAAAGAAGGGATAATTGCCAAATAGGTCACGCACTTTGTCTAGCTTGAGTAGTTGAACAAGATGCAGGCTGCTATCTTTATTGTATTAGCATTAAAATATCATCCCCACACGAATTATCTAAGTCATGAGAATTAATTGCCTAAGATCATTAAATATGCTATGGGCTAAATCAAGACATTGTTGTTCAGGTGGAATTGAATGTTCAATACACATGATTCATTGCAAACAACCATTATCATTTTTATTTTTTTAAACTGATGTGTCTTGGCACACTTGCCTATACTTCCATGCTTATGCAATCTCAGAAGACATTCTGGAAAACATTTTGAATGCTTTCACATTTCTATGAAACTGCTATTCAAACTCACCATGACTGACCTTCAAGTGCCAAATGGTATCTACATACTTTGTAAGAATGGCCTCCTCCCTAGACAAAACCAATCTTTTAGATTATATCTTTGAACTTTATTCCCAACTAATGGTTGTTTTAAAGTTGAATTTTGGGTTGAAAAGTTTGGGTTAAGATTAGGTTGAAAATTTTGAGTACATATAATATGTTTAGTATGTAGAGAGAGAGAGAGAGAGAGAGAGAGAGAGAGAGAGAGAGAGAGAGAGAGAGAGAGAGAGAGAGAGAGAGAGAGAGAGAGAGAGAGAGAGAGAGAGAGAGAGAGAGAGAAGTTGTATGCAAAGAAAGCAATCCAAACTCAAACCTCTTTTTAGAAGTTTTAGTATGTGGAGAGAGGTAGTACATGGAGAGAGAAAAAAGTATGGGGAGAGAGAAAAGTATGAGAAGAGAGAATGTGTTTTGAATAATGGGAAATAATTATATTTTTCTATCCATCTCTCTAAAATTAATTTAACTAAATCTCTCACAAAAATATCTGGGTAACAGCTGGCTCTATCTAGTGACAAGGACTATGTAGGACATTGAATGAATTCAAAGTTAAGAAATAGCAGTGCTTTATCGCAAGGGCTATAGAGTTACCCAAAAAATAAGTTAAATATATGAAAAGAGATTGAGCACACCAAAATTGGGGACACAACTAAATAGAAAAGAAAGGAAGGCATGACAAAAACTCCTAACTAAGATATGTACAAGATTGCAAACTACATGCCTTACTAATGATAATGCTTCAAATGTTGCCAATTATAAGGCAAGGGAAATTGAGTACCACTTAGATATGATAAGATGAGGAAATTTTGTCCACATACCTCTTTAATCTAGAATGGGCCTCTCCATAAGGAGTCAAACTTTCCATGTAGACCTTTTGGCTCTCTACGCTTGTCCCGAAGTAAGACAAGATCACTTTCCTGGAACACCCTCTGTCTAGCTTTCTTATCAAATAACTTTTTAACTCAGGACTAATGTTCCTATATTCTGTCTACAACCACATCTCTTTCCTCTTCTAGTTTGGTCAAATATAATATTATCCTTTCAAGAGCATCTTTAAATTCATGGTTTTCAATAGCATTTTGTAACTTCAAAGCAGATAATTCTAGAGGAAGGGGGGAAAATGCTTTGATACTGTATAAGATCTCAAAGGGAGATAGCTGTATTGCTCTCTTGTTAGTGGTATGATCTACCCATACTGCATCATACAAGTGATTGTGCCAAGACCTCTTATTAACATCTATCAATTTTCACATAATGGATATAATATTTTTATTGCTTGATTCTTCTTGACTATTTCCTTGTGAAAAATAAGTTGAGGAATGAGAGAGAATGATTCTATATTGATATTAGAAGGTTAATATTTCTTGGCAAGAGAAATTTGTAGCATTGTCAACAACAATCTTGTTAGGAACTCCAAATCTAACCAAAAAATTTACTTGATGAAACTACACACCACTTCTAAAGTTGTTTTCTTGACCAGAATGGCTTCTACCCACTTGGTGAAATGATCAGTTGCCATTAAAATGTGAGTATGTTCAGTAGTGGATGGAGGATTGATAGGACCAATAAAGTCTAGACCCCATCGTTGAAAGGGTTCTTCGATCACTACTAGTTTCAATGGGAGTGTCACTGATTGAACTCTTCCTTTAAATATTGACAAGATTCACATCTCTTGACCCATTCTTCTACATCTTTCAATATTTGAAGCCAATAAAAATAGTTTCTCAGAATTGTATAGGTTGTTACTGATGCTAAGTAATGACCTCCAAATGTGTTGTTATGAAATAATTGAAGCAACTCCTTTCTTTGTTTAGAGTCCACATATCTCAAGAAGGTACTATCTATTCCCTTTTTGTACAGCATGTCACCCCAAATAATGTACTTGATAGATTTCAATTTTAAGGTCCTCATTTCTTTGGGTGATAGATGAATTGGGCACTCTCCATATTTTAGAAAATAGGCAATATTGGAAAACCAGTCAAAAACATTACCGATGAATAAAACTAATGGTATTTATTTCTTTGTCTCTTCTTCATATCTAGAAGATCCTTTTGTGATATTTTTACACAAACCTTTTCCTCTAGCAAGCTTCATAGGTTTGATATCAAGATCATATGCTTGTACATTAGCTATCTAGGAAGCTCTTTTGCTCACACTGATCTCTTATTGTGTTAGAATAGTCTTCATCACTGAATCAGGAACAAATACCTTGGAGTGAGAGTTTAGGATGTAAATTCTAAATTGTTTCACTACTCTAACTAGATCATATGCATTCTTTTCAATACAAGAATATTTCAATTCATGTTTCTTAAGAGGGACACTCATGAATGCTATCAAGGCCTCAGCATTATCTTTGTCAAGTTGAGTGAGTATAGTAGATAAACTGTTCTCAGATGCATAGCAATACAAATGAATTTTATAGAAAACTCTAGATAAGAAAGGGTAGGAGCATAAGAAATTGCATCATTATTTTTTTCAAAAGAAACCATGCCTTCTTTTGTCCATTTAAAATTTGTATTCACTTTCATCATATCCACAACTAACTTTTTAATTTTAGAGAAGTCTGGTACAAACCTCCTTATGAAGTTTATCTATCCAAAGAAAGACTTGGCCCCTAGTTTACTTGTGGGAAGTGATAATTATTGGATAGCTTTCATCGTTTTAGGGTCTATCCAAATACCCTCTTTGGAGACAATGTCTCCAAGTAGTTTTCCTTCTGTCACTCCAAATATAGACTTCTTAGGATTCAGCAACATGTCATGGGTTTAATGTTTACCAAGATAGTTTGTAAAGTTAATACATTGACCAAAACCAAAAAAATTTCTAAAGTTTACCTCTTTAAAAAATATATAAACAAAAATCTAAAACAACTTTAGACATATCCACTTCTAACTTTCAACTATGAACACTGATATTTCCTAAGCTTGTTCTTTACTCTGTAGGTGTTGTGAGTAGCTAAGTCAGGATTTCTTTGTATGCTCTAAATTATTTGATGACTTGTGCCAAAGCCTTGTTTTTTATGATGATTAAACTTCACATTTTTAGCTTAAATAGATCATTTCTCTTTCAAACTTCATCCAACTCTAGGATGTAACCTGGTAAGTTTTGAAAATAGGAGTCCAATGCCACTAAGAGATTGCTCAATCTTGTCATAATGTTAGCATCTAAATTTTGTTTATTGCCACATTCGGTGCTAATCTTTACCTCTATGCATTCCAAAATGGAAGATATGTCTAGATCTTGAGTGTGTTTGTTAATAGGGATACCTTCTACAATCATTAGTATATTCTCCAAGGCCTTCTTTTTCAATAGCTTATAGGAGTTTAAGAATTGTTCTCCCTCATCCAATTGTTGATTCATGCTATCATTCTTCCATTTGATGGTTTCCATCCATATGTCAATTTTCTCTTCTTCTCCACTGGTGACTATCTTCAGTGATCTAACTATATCATTGTCCATTCCTTTAATCTCTACTATATTAGCATCAATTTCTCTCCATAATGCTTGTTGTTCATTAAGACTTGTTAACTCTTTTTTAATATTTCATTGTATATGATCTACCTTACCATATGTAACCTCAACTTCTTGAAATAGGCTTGATGTTCATTCTTTCATGCATTTTACCCATGCCTTCACCATCTTACCATAAGTTTGGCATTCTTCTATGTCTTGGATGGTTTCTTCATCAAACATCTTCTTAGGATCTCCTATAATTTCTGTAGATGAGCTAAGATCCAGAAAGGAATCACTGACCAAGGATCAAATGCATGAAGAAAGGGCTCAAACTTGACTCTTGAGTTGATTCTTAGCTTGTTTATCTCTCCTTGACTATTCCATCAGGATAGCAGCCCACACTTAAAATTCATGCTCTCTTCCTTCATGGGCAATCCAACCTAGATCCACTTTAGTTATGCTAAAATCAGCTTCATTTTCCTCATTTATGTTCTTCTCTATGACTGGTTGTGCAATTTCAACAAATAGGTTTCCTAAGGTAGGATTCACTACCAGTCAAGAATCTATTCTAGTCTTCTTCACCTTCACACATTTATGCACTAAATTAGCTATGGCATCTCGATTTGGTGCTTCCAATTGGATCATCCTTTTCTTCTTTCTCTCCAAACTTTGTTGTAACCAATATGTTGAGGTATTGGTAGATGGGTCAATTACTGAAGGAACCTGTAGGACTGTAGATGATAAATCCAACTTATGTACATTCTCTACAACTAGCACCTCTTGAGTTGCTTCCACACTTTTAGGAGACAATGAGCATGCAGGGGATGCTATGGATTGAATCATCTCATCTACGAATGATGATGGTAAAGCATTCATCTTGGGAGCTTCATCTATCATCTTTTGAATTGGTTTCAAAATCTTCTAATTGGGTTTTGATCTTGTCTTCCTGGTGATTGCATTGAGTTCACATGCTAAAACTAGATCAACTTCTCAATCTAGATCTTCACCATCATCTATGCCTTGTGTGCTATGTAAAGAACTAGAAGAAGTATGGATAGAAGACAAAATGGCTGAAATTGATGTACCTTCCTGGGAATTATTATTTTTCTTTGCACTACCCCTTCCTATTGATCTAGTAGCCATGGCTTCTTTGACTTTATTCTTTAACCAATTTTCAATTTGTTGAATCACAAAGAAGGTTCTTTGCTTGAGGTCTTTCAATTTTGGTAGAGATCAATTAATATATAGTAATTCTAACAATTGTAACAGCTCAAAGAAAAAGGATCAATTATGTTTGACCCATCCTCTTTTATGCCTATCACATCCCATCCCATTTTGTAATCAATGATTTTTTGTACTGTGAATCTCATCTAGTCCCTTCTCCTCCCTTCGAACTCATTTTCACAATTCACCCAATAATCTTCCATTGTAGGGAAATGGAGATAGTTGGGTCCCAATGCCAAGTTTTTTTTAACATACCCACTCCCATCAAATGGGAAACAACTGTGGAAAGAGTATAAAGTTATGTTCACAATGGATCTCTCAATATTTTGACCATCTGAAGAAGAAAGACTACTACAGTGCCCAATACTGATTGGGAAAGGAATTGATCTTTTGTTCTTGCACTTTTTTTTACCTGACCAATTTTCCTATAAACTTCTAAAAGCACCAACTTGTCACCTACAAAGTGAGGCAACATGAGAGAACAATCTTGAAAACCTCCAATGTGGATATAAGTGAATCAGGAGTACTATATGAAGAAGCTACCATAAGTACTAATGAGACTGGCTACTTGAGGATAAATTGGGAATCCTATATCTCCCTGTAGCTTCCTGGCTATGAGCATAGAAAAAGCATCCTTCACCCTACAGAAGTGTGCATTTCTTTGTTTTAATTGCAACTAGGGGTAATAATTATAAATTTGCATGGTTAAGTTATAATCCCCATAAGGATCAAGACCAAGCCATGACTTCTTACTAGCAATTTTGTACATTAGGTATGAGGACATATAAAACCCTTGACTCACATTAAATCCAATTAACTGGTGATGAAGGGCATCACTAATCATTTCTCCCCAATCTATAAATTATTTTCCAATGATGATGGTATTAATGTACAAAAACATCCAATCCTAAAAATCTTCAACAATCTGAATTCCCACTACCCTATTGAGAAGAATTATCATATCAAAAATGTCTTTATTAAAGATATTTTTGTGTACCACTCTTGGTAACTATGACTGTTCTCTTCTACTGTTGATCCAACCAACTCTTAGCAATGACATTCAGACATGTTTTCTTGTTCTAATGGGAGTATCATTAGGCACCTTCTTTAGATATTTATGTGAATTCTTCTCTTACTAGAAATCTAAATGTGATGTAGATATACACTAGATCTAGTCTCACCATGATATTCCCTCCTGAGATCTTGATATCCTTGAAATTCTGACCATATGCCTTGACACATTCCAAAACTAGTTTTGCACACTAAACAACAAGTAGGTGTCCTCGTACATGCATTAGACCACTTTCATTGTGCTAGAGGTGATATACCTTCTCTACTCATCATGTTCCAAAAGTCTACAATTTCCATATGTCCCATCTTTGTATATAATATCTCAGAAATATGCTTGTTAATATCACAGGAGGCTCTTTTCCTTGGAATTTGTAACTCATTAGTATTGCTTATGAAATTCTTTAATACTGTGTATTTTTAGACTATGGGCTTCAAAGCACACAAATTCACCTGAAGTATCATGCTAATCAATTCACCTGCCTTTCTTTGTTCAGTTGAAGTTCACTACCTTATTCTGGAAACTACTTCAACTGAGATTTTCTTCTTCATGTCTTAGTATTTGACAACCAATTGATTGTAAAAGTGGTTGAGCCAAGAAATATATATTTCTAATTCAGCTTCGACTAAAAAGTTTGGAAAATATATTTTCCTCTACTTTTCAAGGTTCTTATATATATGCAGACCTATGACCATGAATCTTTCTTGATATGTGTTGTGGTGTTCACAACACATGCCCCATTCCTTACTAGGAATGGGGACCCCCCCACTTTTTTTAGACTCCCAGACTCATAGTTCAGGAGTAGGGAGAAGAAAATTTGGTTCGAAGTTAGAATTTTAGAGTCAAAAAACAAAAAAAAAATCAAAAAGTTATTAAAAAAAAAACATCGCCACGTGCGCCACCAAGGGCAGCGCGCACCCAAGTGCCATGCATGGTGCCACCAAGGGTCGTGTGCACCCAAAGCGTGTACATGCCACCAATGTCAGTGCATGCCCGAGTGTTGCGCACGGCACCACAAAGGACCTCACGTGCCACCAAGGGTAGTGTGCACCTGAGTGCCGCACGTGGCACCACCAAGGGCCCCGTGCACCCAAAGTGTGCACGTGCCACCAAGAGCAGCACGTGCACAAACTACATGAGCACCACCAAGGGTCGCGCACGCATGTCATGGCACCACAAAGGCCCCGTGCGTGCCTAAGGGTCGCGCGTGCCCAAAGGCCCCGCGCACGCTCACAAGGGCCACACACGCCAAAATGCCATAACACGTCAAAAAGGGCCACGCATGCCATAATGCATTGGACGCTCACCTACACACTCCACACATGTGCCACACCACCCATTCACCTCTAGTTTTGTTTGAGTACCTAGTTTTTGGGGTTTTTGTTCCAGTGTCATTAAGATTTGCCTTAAATTAAGTATTTTTTCATCTCTACAGACTAATGTTTCCTTCTTTTCATAGATAAAAAAGGTATGCTTAACTAGTTAGAGTCATAACTTTTGACTCGGAGCTCAGAATTCGAAACTGCTTACACCGTTGGAAAGAAGAACTAAAGATCTAATTTCAATCCCTGAAATGGTGAGCCTTTGGTTGTCCAATTTTAGGGATCAATGAAAGTTTCAACTTGAAATTTTGAGCAGAAGACCTCCGAAAATCCATTTAAAAATGCTTAGAAAAATTTGCAAAAAAATATGAAAAAATTTCAAACATTTGATCATCTAGATCACTTGGTTTCTTGCTGAGAAGGATAGGGTAGTTGGAGAGAAGACAAAGGTCGAAGATATAGAGGTTGGACACATGAAGTGGAACAAGTTCCTCATCCTATGCAACTATTAATGGCAAGATTCAAAATAGGTGCCTTAGGATTTTAGATTGAAGAAGTAGAAGTAGTTCAAGTTTATGGAAGTGATTGGCTATAAAGAGGGTATAAATCATCAAAAATGGGCAAAGAATACATACAAAAAGTGACCTAAAACCCCATTTGAGCAAAACTCAGAAACCATTTTCAAAATTAACATCTTTAATTTTTTGGTGATTTGAGCTATCGAGGTGCACAGCTCCATAGGTACGCAAATCCACATTTTTGAGCTTCGTAGGTCTACAAATCTGCATTCTTGAGCTCTACATTTTCATGTAGGTCCGCAGCTCTACAATTTAGAGGTGTGCTGACAGTTAACTACCAATTCCAAAAATAGCACTTTCCATGCATTGGGTGCACATTATGATGGCAGGTTAACTCTAACACATGCTTAGTGAAGGGGCAGCTTCTATTTTTGGTGTCTCCATGCACTTCCACCTTGACTGATGGCTTCTTCCTACTTTCTCTCTCATGCTTTCTTTGTTTTTGACATGCAAAGGGCTCATGCATCCAATTGATGAATAAAATATGGATGGAGTCCCTCTAAGCACTAGTTAGATTATCAGTTTGTATATATTTAGTTTGTTTTAATGTTTTAAAAGCATTTTATTGTATGAAGAATATATCTCACTCTCAACACAAATTGAGGAGATGATTTTTTATAAATAACCCATTGTAAAATGTAAGAAGGGTTGTCGTTATTATGTAATAAAGTTATGCTTTTGGTGCTAGAATTTGGAGTGTAGTTATTCTTTCCTGAATGTGTCATTGTTTTGTGGATTTTATTCATGAGATTTTGATTGAGCCAAAGGTTTATTGTGTTTTTTATGGATGTGTGATCTTTTAGTTCTGGTGTTTGCTACAGATATATGAATTTTGCCGATGTAACAAGCTTGAGAAGAGATCACCTGATTATGTCTACATAGCTTTTTGTCTTGCATGAGTACACTTTCTATGGCCTTGCGATTTGATGAAGAGTGAAACATCATTCAATTTGTTAAAGATTCTCATTGACGATTGCATCAATGGATTCTAGGAAGGGTTGCTCCTATTTTCATTCCTTTCCTACCGATCTCTTTGAAGGTTTAACTCGCAGTGTGTTGTGTCTTGTAGCTTATGTCCGTTTAGGAATTTCAATTTCAAGTCATTTGATTTCATGTTATTTTCTTTTAGTTTCATTATTTTATTTTCTAACCCCTTGTTAGAGTAGGACTTCATAGTTGCTGCATTGTTAGAGTTGCATGCATTGAAAAATACAAGAATACAAAAATATTGTTCTTTTGGTGTGATATTTTGAGACAGCGAATAGATTTTACTTCAATTCCAACATAAAAGAGTTTTTAGAACTAGCAAAGGCCTCCTTGTGAACACTCACATTTATCTTCTACTGAGTGGATTTTGGTACGTCGCAAGACAAATACTGAACCTTGGAGTGGATCCTTAAAAAGATTTGCTTTTCAAGAGAGGAATTACTCAATGGATTCTTGTCGTTGACCTTGTGCAAAATGAATGCCCAACAATATGCAGCTTTTCATTTTTAGGATTGGAGGTTCAGATTATAGACTTATTAACTCATGTGCCTTTGTGTTCATTATTTGTATCTTTCTTCATTCTACATGTACATTACATGACCTCTCAAATTCCTTTCTACGGTGACATTCCTTGAGGCATTTCGTCAAACCAGTCAAGGTCTTCTTAGATACTTTTGAATTTCCTATGTTTATCAAATTAGGAATGATGACTGAGGGCATAAATTGGAATATGAATTCACATATTACAAGATTGAAGATATTTACTGAAAAATTTCACGTGTCTAGTCTAAGTCTTGTCAAAGTTGTGGATCTCTAAGGAGGATGTTTGATTAGACAATCCATGTGCCTTGCCTCATACCTGTAGCTTGTTTGACTTGTAATGGATGAGTAGCATTGCTCCTCTAAGGTACCTGTCAAACACCTATCATAAATTCTTTGGAAACTTTCAAGTATTAGAGATGCCCATCAGTCAAAGGTATACATGTTCATAGGCATTTTATCAAACGTTTATCTTACTATCTTTGTCCTTGTTCAGGAACTTCCCTCTCTGGTGTTCGATCAATTAGCATTTAAACATTGGTGTTATCAATGGGGCTATAAATTGAAGATCTTAACTCAACACTCCTCATCTCAACTTAAGTCTATTCTTGGTGGATACATGGGAGCATTTTTATTCATTTCAACTCCTCCATCGAACCATGCCATAAATTGCCTTGTCTATGATCATATTTATCACCTTTTTGAATGTCGAAGGTTGCATAAGATTGGCCTTCAATGAAACAATACACATGTCTTGTCTATGCTTTGTGAAATTCATTGATATGTGAGGGAGACCTTTAATCAAAAAATTTGCATGTATTGCCTTATACTTGCAACTTTACTGACTTGAAAACATTTGATCAAATAGTTCATATGCCTTATCTATG
Source organism: Cupressus sempervirens (assembly GCA_028749045.1). Classification (NCBI taxonomy): domain Eukaryota; kingdom Viridiplantae; phylum Streptophyta; class Pinopsida; order Cupressales; family Cupressaceae; genus Cupressus; species Cupressus sempervirens. The sequence goes on along the minus strand of CM053793.1, from coordinate 614,375,772 downwards.
GTTCCATGAAATGTCACAACTAGAGAAGTGCAGGAATATCTTTCAATGTGGTTTACATACCTTCCCAATGCCATGTGATATGTTTTTTCTTTTAGCTAAGAATGAATGCATTATGTCAAACCATTTGGTTACCTTGCTAATAGATGCAATGAAGGAGACACATGCTTTGGCTGGGATTTAATGTGCTCTCTTACAAGTTGGAGATTCAACTTTACATCTGACACTTATTATTTTTTCTTGAGAGGATAATTTCAAAGAGTTCACATGTTCTATTATTCAACTTTACACTAGTTGTCACAACTGGAGAAAGGAGGGCTAATCACCAAATAGGTCATGCACTTTGTCTAGCTTGAGTAGTTGAACAAGATGCACGTTGCTATCTTCATTGTATTAGCATTAAAATATCCTTCCCACATGGATTTTCTAAGTCATGAGAATTAATTACCTAAGATCATCGAATGTGCTATCAGTTGAATCAAGACATTGTTGTTTAGGTGGAATTGAATGTTCAATACACATGATTCTTTGCAGACAACCATTATCATTTTATTTTTTACACTGATGTGTCTTGGCACACTTGCCTATGCTTCCATGCTTATTCAATCTCAAAAGACATTCCAGAAAGAATTTTGAATGCTTTCACATTTTTGTCAAACTACTATTTAAACTCACCATGACTAAACTATAAGTCCCAACTGGTATCTACATACTTTGTAAGAATGGCCTCCTCCCTAGACAAAACCAATCTTTTAGATTATATTTGTGAACTTTATTCCTAGTCAGTGATTGTTTTAAAGTTGGAGTTTGGGTTGGAAATTTTGGGTTAAGATTAGGTTGGAAAGTTTGAGTACGCAGAGAGACAATAAGTTTAGTACACGTGGAGAGAGAAAAGTTGTATGTAGAGAAAGCAATCCAAACTCAAACCTCTTTCTAGAATTTTTAGTATGTGGAGAGAGGAAGTACATGCAGAGAGAAAAGTACAAGGAGAGATAATATTTTTTGAATAGTGGGAAAATAATTCTCTTTCTCTCTCCATCTCTTTGAAATTAACATAACTAAATCTCTCACAAAAATATCTGGGTAACAGTTGGCTCTATCTTGGGACAAGGACTACGCAAGACATTGAATGAACCCAGCATTAAGAAATAGTAGTGTTTTATCAAAAGGGCTATAGAGTCACCAAAAAAATAAGTTAAATATATGAAAAGGGACTGAGCACAAATTTAGACAACTTTAGACATATCAACTTCTAACTTTCAACTATGATCACTGATATTTCCTAAGCTTGATCTTTGATCTGTAGGTGTTGTGAGTAGCTGAGTCAAGTTTTCTTTGTATGCACTAAATGATTTGATGACCTATGCCAAAGCCTTGTTTTTGATGATGATTAAACTTTTCTTTTTCAGCTTGCATAGATCATGTCTCTTTCTAATTTCATCCAACTCTAGGATGTAACCTAGTAAGTTTTGAATACAAGAATCCAATGCCACTAAGAGACTGCTCAATCTCGTCATAATGTTAGCATCTAAAAAAAAATTTCAGCCAAGTTCAGTGCTGATCTTTACCTCTATGCATTCCAAAATGGAAGATATGTTTGGATCTTGAGTGTGTTTATTAATTGGGATACCTTCTACAATCATGGGTATATTCCCCAAGGCCTTCTTTTTCAATAGCTTGTAGGAGTTTAAGAACTATTCTTCCTCATCCAATTGTTGATTCATCCTATCATTCTTCCATCTAATTTTTTCCAGCCATATGTCAATTTTCTCTTCTTCTCCAATGGTGACTAACTTCAGTGAAATGAATATATCACTATCCATTCCTTTAATCTCTACTAAATTAGCATCAATTTCTCTCCAAAATGTTTGTTGTTCCTTGAGAGTTGTTAATTCTTTTTGAATGTTTTGTTGTATATGATCTACCTTAGCATATGTAACCTTAACATCCTAAAACAAGCTTGATGCTTGTTCTTTCATGCATTTTATCCATGCCTTCACCATCTTAAGATAAGTTTGGCATTCTCCTATGTCTTGGATGGTTTCTTCATCAAACATCTTCTTGGTATCTCCTATAATTTTTGTAGATGAGCTAGGATCTAGAAAGAAATCACCGACCATGTATCGGATGCATGAAGAAAGGGCTCGAACTTGAAACTTGAGCTTATTCTTAGCTTGTTTATCTCTCCTTGACTATTCCATCAGGACAGCAATTGACACTTGAAAATTATGCTCTCTTCCTTCACAAATGGTTTAGCCTAGATCCACTTTAGTTATTCTAAAATCAATTTCATTTTCATCATTTATGTCCTTCTCTATGATTGGTTGTGCAAATTAAACAAATAGGTCTCCTAAGGTAGGACCTCCCAGTCTAGAATCTATTCTAGTCTTCTTTTCCTTCCCACCTTTATGCACAAAATCAGCTACGACATCTAGATTTGGTGCTTCCAATTGGATCATCCTTTTCTTCTTTCTATCCAAACTTTTTTGTAACCAAGATGTTGAGGTATTGGTAGATGGGTAAATTACTAAAGGAACCTATAGGACTATAGATGTTAAATCCAAATTCTACACATTCTCAAAAATTGGTACCTTTTGAGTTGCTTCCACACTTTTAGGAGACAATAAGTGCACAGGGGATGCTGTGGATTGAATCATCTCATTTACAAATGATGATGGTAAAGCATTCATCTTAGGAGCTTCATCTACCATCATTTGAATTATTTTTAAAATCTTCTCCTTGGGTTTTGATCTCCTCTTTCTAGTGACTACGTTGAGTTCACATGTTGAAACTAGATCAACTCCTTTATCCTGATCTTCACCATCATCTCCACCTTGTGTGCTTTGTAAAGAACCAAAAGAAGTAGGGATATGATGATGGGCCACACCACCCGTACAAACTCACAACCAAAAAAATGCAACAAGATGGAGATAGAGAGATGACAAAAATGCTTCATAAAGCATCCATCAATACTTGAAATCCATTAGAAGAGATTACATTAGAAGAGCTTCACTACAAGAGCTTACACTTGAAAAGCTTCTATTTCTCCAACTTGATTACAAATGATAATAATCCTTGCTTAAATAGGCACTTCTAATCCAAGACATTACAAACACAACCAATGTGAGATAAAAGGTAAATACAACTACCTTTAAATAAATATTAAATTCCCACCCAAATACAACTAAGCACCCAACAAATATTAAATACATGATTTATCCAAAATCTTCTAGAATTTCCACCTACACACCTCGATTAATGGAATGACAACTATTTTTCTTATTTTTCTATTTATGCCACCCATGCACCTCGAAAATAGAAATTCCTCTTTTCTCCTTTTTTCCTCCATTTTTCAATTTTTATTATTTTTCCTTCTATTTTCATCACTTTCTCTCTCCTCCACAATTTTTTTTTTTTTTTCAATTTTTTTTCCTTTTCTCTCTTTTTTTTTCCTAATAATTTAACTTTCCCATGCAAGATGCTCCTACATCAGACTCCCTTGGTAGATAGAAAAGTGTGTCCCACACTTTGATGTCAAAAGAAAGATATAGAACCATCTTCATCTTCACCACAAGCTTCCACCTCAATAGGGACAAGAAAACTAACATTCAAATCTTCCACATTATTTTTGCTGATGCATGATGCTCCTGCATCCGACTCCCATGGTAGGAAAAATTTTGTGAATATGGATTCACAAAATGAAGTAGGCACTGTTGACATTTTTTTTTCTCTTCCTCCAACACATAGCTAGAACAAGTATTCGATGTCGATATATTTCCTTCTTTCTTCTTTTCCAACACCTGGCTGGAACAAGTGTTTGCTGCTGAAAATACTCCTTTGCAATAAACTCTAACCAAGTATAACTCTCATCCTCATCCAATTTTGTTGAATTAATCACACCTGTAATAAACCCAGCAACACCATACCAATCTTCCTTTGCATACCACACATGACTAACAAGATCCTCATGCAAACCATTATCAATATCTTTCAAACTCATCTGAAATTCAACATCATATAATTCATAGAAATTTACCTCTTTCACATAGTCATCTTTGCTTGCCTCTTTTATGTCGTCAACAATGCATGTAACTACTTCACTTCCTTGATCTCCAACGAAGACATTATACTCTTTCTCCATTGTTTTAGTCTTCCAATCACCTTCATCTACTTTTGGCATACAAATCTGGTTATCTTCATGCTCTTCCTCTTCTCTTTCATCTTCTTCAACTTCTAGTTCGCAAATAATTTTCTCTTCATCCGCTTGCTCTTCCACTGGATCATCTTCCTTTTCCACATCCAAGGAATTATCAACATCTCTTTTCTGGTGACATGCTCTTCGCTTCCGCAACTCAGCTTCTAATTCATTCACTTGCTTCTGCAAATCAACTAGCAATGATTGTTGATTTCTTGCTCTAAATTTCTCAAGTCAAGGAATCCTTAGAATCCATCCAATCACAAAAGTCATCTTCTTCTTTCTCTTCTCCGTAATCAAGTCTTCAGAAGACAAATCTCGTCCAAAACAAGAACCTCATGCAAACTGCCTCACAGTCGGCGCTCTATCTACACAATCAAGAACTTCTTCACAAACTTCACCCAACTCAAGGTCCTGGTGCAAACTACCTCACTTTCAGCGATCTGTCCGCATGCTCAGGAACTCTCGCTCTGATACCATTGATGAAGTATGGCTTTGCTACCACTATCAAATGTATGCTCTAAAACCACTGATGACGAGCACACCACCCATACCAACTCACAACCAAAAAAATGTAACAAGATGGAGATAGAGAGATGACAACAATGCTTCATAAAGCATCCATCAATACTTGAAATCCATTAGAAGAGATTACATTAGAAGAGCTTCACTACAAGAGCTTACACTTGAAAAGCTTCTATTTCTCCAACTTGATTACAAATGATAATAAGCCTTGCTTAAATAGGCACTTCTAACCCAAGACATTACAAACACAACCAATGTGGGATAAAAGGTAAATACAACTACCTTTAAATAAATATTAAATTCCCACCCAAATACAACTAAGCACCCAACAAATATTAAATACATGATTTATCCAAAATCTTCTAGAATTTCCACCTACACACCTCGATTAATGGAATGACAACTATTTTTCTTATTTTTCTATTTATGCCACCCATGCACCTCGAAAATAGAAATTCCTCTTTTCTCCTTTTTTCCTCCATTTTTCAATTTTTATTATTTTCCTTCTATTTTCGTCACTTTCTCTCTCCTCCATATTTTTTTTTTTTTTTTCAATTTTTTTTCCTTTTCTCTCTTTTTTTTTTCTAATAATTTAACTTTCCCATGCAAGATGCTCCTATATCAAGATAGAAGCTAGAATGGCTGAAACTAATGTACCTTCTTGGGAATTATTACTTTTCTTTGCACTGCCTCTTCTTGTTGATCTAGTAGTCGTGGCTTCTTTGACTTTATTCTTTAATGAATTTTCAGTTTGTTGAATCATAAAGAAGTTTCTTTACTTGATGTCTTTGAATTCCAGTCTAGAACAATTAATATACGACAATTCTAACAATTGTATCTGCTAAAAGAAGAAAAGATCAATTAAGTCTAACCCATCCTCTTTTGTGCCTGTCACATCCCATCCCATTTTGTAATCAATGATTTTTTATACCATGAATCTCATCTAGTCCCTTCTCATCACTTCAAAGTCATTTTCATAGTTCACCCAATAATCTTCCATTGTAGGGAAATGGAGATAGTTGGGTCCCAGTGCCAAGTTGTTTTTAACATACCCACTACCATCAAATGGGAAACAACTATGGAAAGAGTATAAAGTTATGTTCACCATCGATCTCTCGATATTTTGAGCATCTGAAGAAGAAAGACTACTACAGTGCCCAATACCAATTGGGAAAGGAATTGATCTTTTGTTCCTGCACTTTTTGTTTACCTGACCAAATTGCCTATAAACTTCTAAAAGCACCAACCTATCATTTATGAAGCAAGGAAACATGAGAGGACAATCTTGAAAACCTCCAATGTGGATGTAAGTGAATCGGGCTTACTACATGAAGAAGCTACCATAAGTACTCATGAGGCTGACTACTTCAAGAGAAATTGGGAGTCCTATATTTACATGTAGCTCCCTGGTTGTGAGCATAGAAAAGGCATTGTTCACCCTACAGAAGTGTGCATTGCTTTGTTTTAATTGCAACTAGGGGTAGTAATTATAAATTTCCATAGTTAAGTTATATTCCCCATAAGGATTAAGTCTAGGCCATGACATCATACTATAAATTGCATACATTAGGTATGAGGACATGTAAAACTCTTGACTCGTATTGAATTCGGTTAACTAGTGATGAAGGGCATCACTAATCATTTTTCCCCAATCTATAAATTGTTTTCTAGTGGTGATGGTATTAATGTACAAAAACATCCGATCCTAAAAATCTTTAGCAGTCCAATTTCCCACTACCCTATTGAGAAGAATTATCGTATCAAAAATGTCTTCATTAAAGATATTTCTACGTAACACTCTTAGTAACTATGACTATCCGCTTTTAGGTTGATCCAGCCATCTCCTAGCAATGACATTCAGACATGTTTTTTTATTGTAATGGAAGTATCCTTAGGCACCTTCTTTAAATATTTCTATGAATTCTTCTCTTACTGGCAATCTAAAAGTGATGAATATAGACATTGGATCTAGCCTCACCATTATATTACCTCCTAAGGTCTTGATATCCCTAAAATTCTGATCATACGCCTTGACACATTCCAAAACTAGTTGTACACACTGAACTGCAAGTGGGTGTCCTCTTGCATGGGCTAGACCACTTTCCAATGTTTGTTGTGCTAGAGGTGATCTACCTTCTCTACTCATCATGTTCTAAAAGTCTGTAATTTCCATATGTCCCATCTAATTTGTATTCAATATCTCAGGAAGTGTGCTTGTTAATATCACATGAGGCTCTTTGCCTTGGAATATGTACCTCATTAGTAATGCTTACCAAATTCCTTGATAGATGTTCCTCCAACTGTGTATTTTCAAACTATGGGGTTCAAAGCACACAAATTCACCTAAAGTATCATGTCAATCAATTCACTTGTGTTTCTCTATTTAGTTCAAGTTCACTACCTAATTCGAGAACCTACTTCAACTGAGGTTTTCTTCTTCATGTCTTAGTATTTGACAACCAATTGATTGTAAAAGTGGTTGAGTCAAGAAATATATATTTCTAATTCACCTTCCACTAAAAAGCTTGGAATGTATCTTTTCTTATGCTTTACAAGGTTCTTATATATATGTAAGCTTATGCCCATGAATCTTCCTTGATATATATCTTTTCATTTTTAGGATTGGAGGTTTAGATTATGAGCTTACTAACTCATGTGCCTTTGTGTTCATCATTTGTATCTTTCTTCATTGTACCTGTACATTGCATGACCTCTCCAATTCCTTTCTATAGTAACATTCCTTGAGGTATTTTGTCAAACCAATCAAGATCTTCTTAGATACTTTTGAATTTGCTATGTATATCAAATAAGGAATGATGACTGAGGGCATAAATTAGAATATGAAGCTGTAGATTACAAAATTGAAGATATTTATTTAAAAAGTTCATGTGTCTAGTCTAAGTCTTTTCAAAGTCATTGATATCAGAGGAGGATGTTTGATCAAATAGTCAATGTGCCTTGCCTCATACCTATAGCTTGTCTAGCTTGTAATGGATGAGCAACAATGCTCCTCTAAGGTATCTTTCAAACACTATCATAAATCCTGTAGAAACTTGCAACTATTATAGATGCCCATTAGTCAAAGCTATACATGTTCATAGGCATTTTATCAAATAGTTATCTTACTATCTTTGTCCTTGTTCAGGAGCTTGCCTCTCCAGGTGTTTGACCAGTTAGCATTTAAAGATTGGTGCTATCAATGGGGCTACAAATTGAAGATCTTAACTCAACACTCCTCATCTCAACTTAAGTTTATTCTCAGTGGATGCATGGGAGCATTTTAATTTTTTTCATCTCCTCCATCGAACCATACCATAAATCACCTTGTCTATGATCATAGTTATCACCTTTCTGAATGTCACGGGTTGCATAAGACTGGCCTTCAATAAAATAGCACACGTCTTGTCTATGCTTTGTGAAATTCATTGATATGTGAGGGGGACCTTTGATTAAACAGACTACATGCATTACCTTATACATGAGGTTTTATTGACTTGAAAACATTTGATCAAATAGTTCATATGCCTTGTTTATGGTTCCATGAAATGTCACGGCTGGAGAAGTGTAGGAAGATCTTTCAATGTGGGTTACATACCTTGCCAATGCCATGTCATACATTTTGTCTTTTAGCTGAGAATGAATACATTATGTCAAACCGTTCACTTAGCTTGCTAAGAGATGCAATGAAGGAGTCACGTGCTTTGGCTAGGAGTTAATGTGCTCTGTCACAAGTTGGAGATTTAGCTTTACATCTGCCACCTTTTTTTTTTCTTAAGATCATAATGTCAAAGATTTCACATGCTCTTTTACTCAGCTTTACACTAGCTGTCGCAACTGGTGAAAGAAGGGATAATTGCCAAACAGGTCATGCACTTTGTCTAGCTTGAGTAGTTAAACAAGATACATGTTACTATCTTCATTGTATTAGCATTAAAATATCCTTCCCACACAGATTGTCTAAGTCATGAGAATTAATTTCCTGAGATCATCGAATGTGCTATAGGCTAAATCAAGACATTACTATTTGGGTGGAATTGAATGTTCAGTACACATGATTTGTTGCAGACAAACATTATCATTTTTTCTTTACACCGATGTGTCTTGGCACACTTGCTTATGCTTCCATGCTTATGCAATCTCATAAGACATTTCAGCAAGCATTTTGAATGTGTTCACTTTTCTATCAAACTGCTATTCAAACTCATCATGACTAACCTGTAAGTGCCAAATGGTATCTACATACGTTGTAAGAATGGCCTCATCCCTAGACAAAACCAATCTTTTAGATTATATCTGTGAACTTTATTCGTAGCTGGTGGTTTTCTTAAAGTTGGAGTTTGAGTTAGAAAGTTTAGGTTAAGATTAGGTTGAAAATTTTGCGTATGTAGAGAGAGAGTATGCTAAGTACATGGAGAGAGAAAAGTTGTATGCAGAGAAAGCAGTCCAAACTCAAACCTCTTTTTGGAAGTTTTAGTATGTGGAGAGAGGTAGTACGTGGAGAGAGAAAAGTATGAGGAGAGAGAAAAGTATAGGGAGAGAGAATGTGTTTTGAATAGTGGGAAAATAATTATCTTTCTCTCTCCATCTCTTCAAAATTAATTTAACTAAATATCTCACAAAAATATCTGACTAACAGATTTTAGCTTTTAATTTTTGTAATATTTATTTGTGAGATTTTTAATTTTAAAAGTTAAAATTTTATTTTACTTGAATTTCATTGGCTTATAACTTTGGGGTCTTATAAGAGCGGATTTTGAGGAAGCACTACCTATATTTTAGAATGAAAAATATAAATCATATTAGCTTTTATATTCAAATCAAAATTTCAAAGATTTTAATCTGATCGCAAACTAAAAAATTTTAAGTATTTTTTCACCTTTCCAGCAATTGACATTTCAACAAATACCCTTCTCACTATTATCCAAAAAGCCAAAAGGCATTAAACAAAAGGTGAAAATCTGTTAACAATTTTTTTGATTTCACTGAGATCATTCAAGAAATAATATTTTTTAAGGAAAAATCTATTATAATTTCCAAAAACCATTGGGATTGACAATTTTCTCCAAATTGTAAGATATTAATATTAAAAAAACACAAAAAAAAAAAAAAAAAAAAACTCTATCAACTAAATAACAAACTATCTTTCTTCATAATTAGATTTTTGAAAGATAAAATTAAATAAATAAAAAGTAATTGAAAAGTAATAACAAAATAAAAAATTGAAATATTTTTTAATGATTAAATTTATGAATGAAGCCTCATAAAATGTTCCTTTAACAAATCAACTTTTCCAACTATTTGTTCCTAAGAAAATCGCTTTGATAGTTGAATCAAAACCTTATATCTTGGCAAATCTTGCACTGCTTTATACTTACACATTTCATTTGCTTGAGATTTTATGAAGTTGTTTTAACAAATTCATTTTTCTTATAAGTTTCCATTTTAACTAGGGTTAGAAGTATGCTATAATTGTAAACTGATTCGATTGGAAAGCTATTTAGGTTTAAGTCATCATTAGATAGCTTCGATAGGTTTTGTTGGATGATAATGAGCTCCCTCTATGAATTTTTTTTAAAAAAATTAAAAAATTGGCATATTATATTTATATTAATAATAAATGGTTCAAAAAAGCTCCCAGAGAAAAGAACTAGAAAAGAAAAACTTCAATCATTTCCTAATACAAAAAAGGATGCAGAAGAAAAAATATTGCATCAAGAGAGAGAATCTATCAACACCAATGAATCTTGTCCTAGAGATTCTCAAATCAAGAATATAGTAATTACAAAGAGCCCAAAACTCATATGAATACAACTCATTGATTGGTGCCAGAGACAAGACCCACAGCCCAGCCAAAAACAATCACAAAGATTACCATCACTAATCTACATCCAAAACTTCAATTAAGACCATGATATTAGAAAGCCATCGGATGAAAGTATAATCCAAGACCCTGATCTACATATAATATCTCAAAAGAACAAGTGAGATCCATAAAAGAAAAAAAATGCGAAATCATAGAGAAGACATGATTTACTATCAAAAAAAATATAAGCAAGACTCAGTCTTATTCTAAACATATTCTTTTGTCATAATATTTACCAAGTTGGGGAGATCAAGGAGGTTCAGTGGGGAAAGTAAAGAATTAATATAAACCTCGTCAATACCCCAATTAGCCAAACAATTAGCTAAAAAATTACCTTCTCTATAAGTACACATGATGTAACATTTAGAGATTGAATCAAGAAGAGACCATACTTGATGTAATATATATTGTATGGACCAATTATATACATGACATTTAATATACATATTAATAATAATGGATGAATCCCCTTCAACATGTAACTTAGATATAGAAAGTGATTTTGCAAGTTCCAAACCAAAAAGCAAGGCCAAGTCAGCTTTGCTATTAGTACATCAAGGGAGAAAAGATGATTTTGCTGCAATCATGGGACCTTTAAAGTCTTTAACGACTATGTCATAGCCATAATTGCCTAGATTTCCTCTAGAGGCCCCATCAAAATTGAGTTTGAAATAACCCTCACTTAGAGGAATCCACTTGGAATGTGCTTGGATAAGAGGAATCTTGGATGGGCACAATGGAGCAGGAAGATGAGGAAAAAGTAAACCCTTCCACCGCTGAATAACATAGCCATCCGAAGGAGAGAAAATATATTTACCCTTATATTTACTTACTGGAGCATTAACAAGCTCAACAATTGATCTTTATAATCCTTCCAAAAAGTGAGGTATTGGAGATGGCATCTATCTAAAAATTCTCTTGTTTCTTTCATACCAAATTGCCCATACTATAGATGCAGGGGTGCACTTCCAAAGACATGAAAACATTGATTTAGGGTATAAGATTGGCCATGCTTGGAATAAATCCCATAAAGGATTAGGTAATGGCATATGGAAATTAAGCTTATCAAGGAAAAACTGCTAACAATCTTGGGCAAAAGGGAAATTTAAGAGGAGGTTATTTGTTGTTTCTATAACTTGTAGACAAAGCACATAGTGAAAGGGATAAAAAATGTTCAACCTATGAAGATGATCATTAGTTAAAATTTGATTCTTTAGTGCAATCCATGCAAAGCATCCTACTTTTGGCAAAACTGAGCTATTCCAGCAGAATTCAAAAGCACAATATGTGTCCTAATTATACTGGTTGTGTTGTAAAGCCAAGCATCCTAGTTTAATAGAGTATTTACCATCTTTAGCTGGAACCCAAAAGAGGCAATCTAGATTATTAGACATTAAGATATTCTTTTTAGTTAGAACTTGTTTGAAAGAAGCAGCCTAATTGTGGGATATAGGAAGAGATGAGGGGTCTTGCCAAATGACTAGACCTGTGAATCTATGAATAGATGAGACATAAGTAGAAAAGGATGTCCCCCAAGCTTGAATCGCTATGTTTGAAAAATCCTTTAGAGAATTAATAGTGGCAAGGGCAAGGGGGGAACCCATTCCATGAATCAAACCAAAAATTGATACTATCCCAGTTGTTCACTTGCCATGATATGAATGAAGTAATAACTTCTCCAAAAGCCATCGTGAAATCCCAAATGACAAACCCCTTTGGTGGGTCTTGCATAGTAAGAACTCTAGAAGGTTCCATGTTATCTAAATATTTCTCTTGCAAAAGGTGATACCATTTGGCAGAGGATTTTTCATACATTTGCCAAACAAGTTTAGTACCAAAAGCCCTATTCCTATTGGTAATGTTGGGAAGTCTGACACCTCCTATTCTATAAGAGGTTGACATGGCATGAATATAAACTAGTGGTATTTTCTTCTGACCATTCATATTATTTGACCAAAGAAAGGTGCAGATTAAAATTTCAATTTGAGAGATGATACCTTTAGGGGCTTGTAGAATGGAGAAGTAATAGTTAGGAATGGTAGAAAGAACATTTTTGATAAGCAAAATTCTACTCGAGAGGGATAACTAGCGAACCTTCCAAGCACTAATTCTACTATTGATACAATCAATCACAGATTTCTAATAAGAGGGTTTGTTTAATCCCATAAAAAAGGGGACACCAAGATAAGTAGAACGTAAATGATCACAAGGAAAACCAAGAAGATGGATTATTCTTTGAGAAACCAATTGAGATGTATTAAAAACATAAATTTTAGATTTAGCAGCATTGATACATTGACCTAAAACTTGTGTATATAGATCAGTGGTTTTCTTCATACTCTGTGCTTCTTGATATGTAGATGATCTAAAAAGTATTGTATCATCAACAAAAAGAGAATGGGTTATGGACAAAGATGTCCAATAATATTGATACCTTTCCACAACCCTTTTTGGTTAAAAGAGTTAATAAGACTATTGAGGGCCTCTACCATAATGATAAACAAGAATGGAGAAAGAGGGTCACCTTGATGAACTCCTTGGGAAGAGGTAAAGAAACTTGTTGGTGCACCATTAATGAGAATAGAAAAATGTGCACTAGAAATGCAAGCTTTAATGCATTTACACCACAGAAGAAAAATCAAACTGATGAAGGACTAGAAGAAGAAAAGACCAAAGGACTAGAAGAAGAAAAGACCAATTTAGTTTATCTTAAGCCTTCATCATATCTAATTTGACAAAAAAGGCTGAAATATTATGTTCTTTGATGGAATGAAGGGTCTCATGGACTATTATAGCTCCCTCATTTGTTTCTCAACCAAGAACAAAACCCCCTTGTTCTATTGATATAATTATTGGAATAATGGGCTTAAGTCGCAAATATATAGCCTTTTTGATAATCTTATAGATAGTGTTACATAAAGAAATAGGACAAAAATTAGAAAAAGAATAGGCATTATTAACCTTTGGGATGAGAGAAATATTGGTGGTATTAAAGTTCTTCAAAATGGATACATTTTTCCTAGATTCTTCAAGAACCTCAAGCAATTCAAAACAAATTGCATCCCAACATTTTTGAAAAAATAATGCAGTGAACCCATCAGGGCCTGGTGCCTTATTAGCAAGCATAGAAAATACTACACCATGAATCTTAGAAAGAGTAAAAGGGGACATAAGAATCAAATTTTCTTGTTGCATAATCAAAGAAGGAATGGAATCCAGGATCTCTTCACAAGATGGGAAGAGGGGGGATCCTGCAGTGGAGGGGAAAGAAGATTAGAGAAGAACCTTACACTCTCAGCTTGAATGCCCTTAGCATTAGAAATAAAATTTCCTAGATGGTCATGAATTCTAAAGATTATGTTATTATCCTTCTTTTGTTTGGTAGATGCATGAAAAAATTTAGTATTCTGGTCCCCTTATTGAAGCCACAATTCTCTAGACTTTCATCTCCAATACTCTTCTTCTCACTTACACAATTAAGACCACTCCTCTTGCAAATTCTTCTACCTTGAATGCATATCAGCATTTAAACCATGGAGTAAAATATGTTCATTAATCTCAACTAGTTTTTCTTCTACCAGCTTTTTCTCCTCAAAAATATTTTTAAAAACATGTTTATTCCAAATCTTGATAAGCCCTTTGACATACTACATTTTCTTGTGAAACTGAAACATTTTGATTCCTTGTTCTAGTGGAGCATCATTCCACCATTGTTTTAAGAGGCCATCAAAGTGGGGGTGATGATACCATACACTTTCAAACTCAAAAGATGGTCTAGAAAAACTAGTAAGAGGAGAATCTGATGGAAGAATGGACAACTGAATAGGGAAATGGTCAGATTCTGAATATGGTAGTATATCTGATTGGATAGTATAATTTTCCAACTTTTTACATTGTGAACACAAAAATCTATCCAAACTAACTGTAATCTAGTGGAACCCAACTCTTCTATTAGTCCAAGTAAAAGATCCATCTTGTGGGGGAACATCAAATAGAGCATTATTGTTAACAAAGTCATTAAAGTCTTGTGTAGCTCTAAGTGGGGGAATAATACCTCCATACTTATCCATAGGATGAAGAATGACATTAAAGTCACTGGCAATAATAAATTTGGAACCTACTGATTATTGGATAAAACCTATAAGAGTAAGCCATAAACTTTGTTTATCAGACATAGGGGTAGGGCCATAAACATTAATCAAATGGAATGAAAGTTCACAATCTTGAATGGATAACATTTGCCAATTAGTTCCTTGATGAAGATGGTGAACCTTGATAGTCTTTGGATTCCATAATACAGCAAGGCCCCTAGAAGCACCTAAGCTACGAACATGTGAGGAATTCCATGTCGACCAACATCCAACAAATTAATGAAAGTTATTTGTTGATAGCTTAGTCTTCTGAAGCAAGACTAGATCACATTGGATAGAATCAAGACACTGCTTGATCCTATTACTTTTGTCAGGGGCATTAATGCCCCTGACATTCCATAAGAGGATCTTCATAACTAACAAGGAGCACTCTTGGCACTCCTTGTTAATCATTTAGAGGTAGGAAAATTACCATCCAAAGTTGATTGGATCCCTGCATCAACTTCTATTTTAGCTTTTGATGTTTTCGATGGTCTACCCCTGGGCTTAGAAGATTTCTTAGTTATAGGAGATGGTGAGAGGGGGGATTGCATCATAGAAAATTTCAAGGAGAAATCAAAACTAATATTAGTAAGAAGTGGATCAACAAAGAGGGACCTAGTCTGACCAAAACTAACTATTTGAGTAGGAGACTTTTTGACTACCAAGCCAAGATATAAAATATTCATAGAGTCATCCATCCTAGGTGATGGGGGGTCCATTTTAAAGAGAACATTATCCTCATGTGGGTCATGGAGCATGTTATCTTCATCAAAGAATTTGGGAGGAATTGGCACACTACACTCTACTACTAAAATTTGGGCATATTCAGAAGATAATGAATGTCCTTGGGAAACTGATGCAGCTTCTAATCTAGACAAAAAAGAAAGAGGTTGATCATTAAAAATGAGCTCATTAACAAAAGCATCCATCTAAGAGGGATAAATAACATCTTCTTCATTGGCAGTTAGATATGTAATTGCAAGTTTAGAAGATGTCGATGACATGAAAAGAGACTAATCTAGACTTATATACTTATCTCGATGAGAATTCCATTTAAAGAAAAGATGGGTCAAAACAACATTAAATTTTTAGAAAAATAGAGGAGAAGGACCCTAAATTAGGAGAAGCAATAAGAGGGGAAAAAATTCCCTGAAAATGAGCATTGGGAGTTATTAGGACCCGAATAGTCTTCATGGGATTGATTTTTTTGTGTATAACAATGACCCTTTGGTGAATGGTAAACAACTGGATTAACAAATGAGAAATGATATGGGTCACTTGATAGTTTAGCTTGAGATACACACACATCATTAGGGGAAGAAGGAACATAATGCATCCTAAAAGTGTACTTCAGTGGGTCAGAGTTATGGTTACTACAAACTATCAAATTAGAGCAACTTGAATCTTGACATTGATTAGTAAAATGACCCAACCAACCTACCATCTTAACCACAGTCTGTGTGTCTTGAATAATAATTGTTTGGTTTTGACGTCCATATTTAGATGACATAATTAAGGAAGAACATAATGGTTTATTTAGAATTAGTAAGGCACAAAATTTTATAGAAAGAGATGGTTCATCAAAAGGCACTAGATCATGTTAGATGAATACCCCAATTTTATTTGCTATTAATTCAATAATTTTAAGATCTCTATATTCCATTGGTAAAGTAGGAAGCTCAATCCAGAATGGCATAAAATCATAGGTTGAATGACTAGGATTAAAGTTAGGATACCAAGCAATGGTATATATTCCCAACCCTTTACAAAACCAACTCTTAATTCGAAGAACATTATCTTAAGCAAGCTTAGAATCAAATATAGCAATAATAAAAAAAAAAAGACTCATGATCAATGTAGAATAAATCAGTAACACCATACCAATAATGCTTTTCCCAAGAAAGAAGATCTGTAGCCGAGAGGAAGGACCAAGTCTTATCGATGATTGGTGCATCAAGCATGTATGTGATTTGTGGTTTGAGAAGTCCATCTTCAATCACAAGATGTCGGGCATCACCATCTAAGAGTGTGGCATTTGAACTATCTAGATTATTATTGTGAACAATTGATCTTACTAAAGATGTAGACCCCAATTTTCCCTTCCAAACTTTGGCAGGCTAATTTACCACAGATTTTTTACCTCCAAGTGAAATATTATTGGGATAAGACAAAAATTTTGGATTGGTAATGGAGACATTACTTGGCCATGACACATAAGAATGGAGTTGGTAGTTGAAGTGTCCAATTTCCTCACTAGTTTTAGAAAAAAAGGTGTGGGCTGCTGAAGTGGCTCATGACAAATGTCAAAAATTGGTTGGATATGGGGTTTGGTAGTCTTGAGACCATGTTTTATCTTCTTTGCACCACATCCACTATGGCCAAAGCCATATGATATATTGAAATCCCTTACACCTTTTTTTCCACCATGATGACAAAGAAGAGGAAGATGAGCTTGGTTCAAAAGCCTCCCCTACACATCAAGAGCTCTAGTCCTTCCACCTCGTTCATGCTCAACATAAAACTCAACCAATTCTCCTTCTGCCAAAGATCTAAAGCCATTATAGCGAATAGATGTCTTGTGAACAAAAATATCTTTGCTTCCATAATTAGGGGTAATAAATCCATAACCCTTTTGCAAATCGAACCACTTGACCTTTTAGGTCCTTTTCCCACTCTGTGCCATATTTGTGTTTCAATAATCCAGAGTATTCTAGATCATGAGAAGAGATCAGATTGTGTAACAAGCATGGTGTATGAGAGAAAGAATGATCCAATCTATGGTTCAACTAGTGCAGTTTTCCATTTGCAGAAGCAAATATCAAACCTTCGATCTCAACTGCCAAAGCAGATCTACTCCCGACTCCTTGCCAAATAGCTCTCGATCTTGATCGGACTTTCTTTGTTGAAAACCTTTTGCCTGCTTCTTGCTTGTCCTTGGGCCACACATTTCCTTGTCATGAATTTATGCCAATTGCTATATTTACCTTACTGCAATTGTTTACTCACTTGGAATTTGGAAACTCTGGGTACTTGTTCATAAAAGCGAACTTTTTAATCTTTTATGGCTCAAAATTTGGGGTACATAATAGCGGTATGCCTAAAAAACCTGTGCAATCTCGGAATGGTGGATCTCAACCTTTTCTCAATCAAAAATCCACAAATGGTATCCTTTGATCTCAACTGGCGGCCGCCAAAGTAGATCTGCTCTCAACTCCTTCCCAAATCACTCTTGATCTAGATCAGACTTTCTTCATTGAAAAACCTTTCACCTATTTTTGACAATTATTCTCTCCTTCCATTGTGAAACATTGGGTAGATCTATCAGTTAAATCCAGCTATCTCCTTGCATCACCTCCAAATGTGATAGATGTATGGATTTAAAACTTCACAAGGGAACTCCAATAGTACCCTAAGGGATTTGGTTGTGAAACCTCCCTTATAGAATAATTCAACACTCTGGAAAAATGGAGAAAACGTGATCATCCTACTTTGAAAACCCTCTGCTATTCAATTCACTTAAATCCATAACACCATATTTTGTTAACAAGGGAAACTTTGGCCAAGGGAAAACTCCACCTAGGATTGTACCCACAAAATGATCCTCTAATCAAAATTATCTACTTAAAGATATTGACCATGCTAGGAGTCTATTAGAACATTATAGTACCTGCCATCTTAACCACAGTTTGTGTGTCTTGAAAAATAATTGTTTGGTTCCAATGTCCATATTTAGATGACATAATTAAGGAAGAAGGTAATGGTTTATTTAGATTTAGTAAGGCACAAAATCTTATAAAAAGAGATGATTCATCAAAAGGCACTAGATCATGTTAGATGAATACCCCAATTTTATTTGCTATTAATTCAATAATTTGTAGATCTCTATATTCCATTGGTAAAGCAGGAAGCTCAATCTAAAATGGCATAAAATCACAAGTTGAATGACTAGGACTAAATTTTGGATACCAAGCAGTGGTATATATTCCCAACCCTTTACAAAACCAACTCTTAATTTGAAGAACATTATCCTGAGAAAACTTAGAATCAAATATAGCAATAAAAAAAGAAGACTTGTGATCAATGTAGAATAAATTAGTAACACCATACCAGTAACACTTCACCCAAGAAAGAAGATTTGTAGTCAGGAGGAAGGACCAAATCTTACTAATGATTGTTGCATCAAGCATGTAAGTGATTTGTAGTTCGAGAAGTCCATCTTCATTCACAAGAAGCTGGGCATCACCATCTGAGATGTGGCATTTGAACTATCCAGATTATTATTGGGACCAATTGATCTTACTGAAGATGTAGACCCCAATTTTTCCTTCCAAACTTTGGCAGGCTAATTTACCACAGATTTTTTACCTCCAAGTGAAATATTATTGGGATAAGACAAAAATTTTGGATTCGTAATGGAGATGTTATTTGGCCATGACACATAAGAAGGGAGTTGGTAGTTGAAGTGTCCAATTTCCTCACCAGTTTTAGAAAAAATAGGTGTGGGCAGCTAAAGTGGCCCATGACAAATGTCAAAAATTGACTAGATCTGGGGTTTGATAGTCTTGGGACCATGTTTTATCTTCTTTGCACCACATCCACTATGGCCAAAGCCATATGATATATTGAAATCCCTTACACCTATTTTTCCACCATGGTGATAAAGAAGAGGAAGATGAGCTTGGTTCAAAAGCCTCCCATGCACATCAAGAGCTCTAGTCCTTCCACCTCGGTCATGCTCAACATAAAACTCAACCAATTCTCCTTCTGCCAAAGATCTAAAGCCATTATAGCAAATCGATGTCTTGTGAATGAAAATATCTTTGCTGCCATCATTAGGGATAATAAATCCATAACCCTTTTGTGAATCGAACCACTTGACCTTTCAGGTCCTTTTCCCACTCTACGCCAGATTTGTGTTTCAATAATCCAGAGTATTCCAAATCATGAGTAGCGATTAGATTGTGTCACAAGCATGGTGTATGAAGCAAATGAGAGAAAGAATGATCCAATCTACGGTTCGGTTGGCATAGTTTGCTATTTGCAGAAGAAAATATCAAACCTTCGATCTCAACTGGTGATCGCCAAAGCAGATCTACTCCCGACTCCTTCCCAAATCACTCTTGATCTGGATCAGACTTTCTTTGCCAAAAAACCTTTCACCTGCTTCTAGCCTGTCCTTGGGCCATGCATTTCCTTGTCACAAATTTATGCCAATTGCTATCTTTACCTTACTGCAATTGTTTACTCACTCAGAATTTGGAAACCCTAGGTACTTGTTCATAAAAGCGAACTTTTTAATCTTTGCTGGCTCAGAATTTGGGGTACGTAATAGCGGTGTGCCTTAAAAACTTGTCGCGATCTTAGAATGGTGGATCTCAACCTTTTCTCAATCACAAATCTGCAAATGGCATCCTTTGATCTCAACTGGCGGCCACCAAAGTAGATCTGCTCCCGACTCCTTCCCAAATTACTCCCGATCTAGATTAGACTTTCTTCGCCAAAAAACCTTTCGCCTATTTTTTATTATTATTCTCTCCTTCCGTTGCCAAATGCTGGACAGATCTGTCAATTGAATCCAGCTATCTCCTTGTGTCGCCTCTGAATGTGACAGATGTATGGATTTAAAACTTCACAAGGGAACTCTAACAGTACCTATGGGGATTTGGTTGTGAAACCTCCCTTGTAGAATAATTCAACGCTTTGGTAAAATGGAGAAGACGCGATCGTCCTACTTCGAAAATCCTCTATATTCAATTCACTTAAATCCATAACACAATATTTTGTTAACAAGGGAAACTTTGGCCAAGAGAAAACCCCACCCAGGATTGTACCCAATAAAATGAACCTCTAATCAAAATTATCTACTTAAAGATATTGACCATACTAGAACTCTGTTAGAACATTATAGTGTCTCAATCCTTGTTAGAGGAATTGGGCCTTGTTAGGAAACTCAACACTGTTAAGAATTGTCATTAAAATTTATAAATGTATGCAAGATGAGATTCTGTTGAAACATGCAATATACAAAGAATATTCAGTATAGAAAAGATAGATACAAAAACCTCTACTGGTATCTTTGATATCTGTTATTTTCCTTTACCGTTTTTCACAAATCTTGATCTTGCACTACTCTAATCTTCAATAAGAGTTGGAGAAACTTGACATGGCATGTCGGGAATGGGGATTTTTCCAGGTGGGCATATCAAAAACTGATTATAAATTTTGTTGTGAATTAATAATTGTAGTGGGATTATATCCTCCTAAACTAATTATTGAGATAACATGTATGTCTCAATGGCAGGCTGTGGTTCATGGAATTTCTGCGAATGAAGGCAATTGTAAGGGAATTCATTCAGCTACCTCTGGAAGAAAACCTCAAATACAGAATACAAGAGATTGAAGGCTATGGGCAGCACTTTGTAGGCTCAGATGACCAAATTCTGGACTGGTCAGATGCAATTGCCTTAACAATTCTGCCTCCGGAGAATAGACAGATGAATGTTTGGCCAACAAAGCCAGCGGATTTCAGGTAACCAAATATTTGTAGTTTAATCAAGTTACTGATCTCTCATGTTGACAAAATATCATTGGGTTGATTTTATGTAAGTTATGTTTTATGGGTCCTCTCTTTTTAAGGTACCCAAATGTTTGGGATTGATCAATTTATTGATCTCTCCTGTAAGGTCTGTTTTCCATCTTTTGCTTCGCTATCCATTACTTCAATTCTCTTCTTCACTTTTCCTAATTTTTATCAGCATAACACGTACTTTTAATGTGATGACACAATCTACAATTTTGTATCCATCCAATTAGTATCATATTCACTTTCTGTCCACTTGTTGTAGAGAAACCGTGCATCAATACGGTCTTGAAGTTCAAGAGTTTGGCAATACAATCCTCCGCCTCCTATCAGAGAGCGCTGGGCTAAAGTCAGATAGTTTAGTTAACATGTGTGGGGAAATGGTACAGATGAGAATGAATTACTACCCACCCTGCCCAAGACCAGATCTGGTATTTGGGTTAAGCCCTCATTCAGATTCAGATGGTTTGGCGGTGTTGTTGCAGGATGATGAAACAGTGGGGCACAGAGCGGTCACAAAGATGGACAGAGAACGAATCTCCGTTGCCATGTTTTTGAATCCGCATAATGAAACAGAGATGGGCCCTGTTCCTGAGCTCATAGACGAGTTGCATCCCTGTCAATACAGAAGATTCATTCGTGCAGACTATTTAAAGAATTTCATTTCTGCAAAACTTGAAGGGAAGACGAAGATTGAATTTGCCAAAATCAAGTCATAACTTTCTCTATTTGGATTTGTTCAATATGACCAGAACCATTTGCATTCAATTTGATGAACTTCTTCTGTTGGGCTTTTTCGGGTTTTCTATATAAGCAAATTATGAGTGATCAGTAATGTAATGAATTGCAAGCACGATAAAGTATTGTTTGTTTCCTGTGAGTTGAAGTTTTAAAACATTGGTTTGAATGTTTGTTATTAAAAGAACAGTAAGTGGCACTGATTTAATTAAGTTGGTTAAACATGTCACATTATATTCAGAGACTTTCTAAGAAAGTTTAGCAAGCTTTCTACAGAGGTATTATGCAACTCTTCCAAAACAGATAGTATTTATTATATCAAACTTTTCAAATGCAACTACAAATATTTGAATGGGTCGAAGAAATTTTGATTGGATTGAAGATTGTATGATCATAATCTTCTCAGTTAAAATGGTTGTTTAAAACGGTTGTTTAGATACTATAGTGTTTAATTTTTCTGATTAACATTTTGTCACTTATTGATGTATCACTTGGTTATATTTTTGGTGACATTTTTCATTTTAGAAATTATATTATGTTTATGGATAAAAATGTTTTCATTATATTTTAGTTTTATCACACGAGTTTCTCTAAATTTTTTAAACCTTCATAAACAAAATATTTTATTTTTAAAAAATTAATTTTTAACCTTATCACTATAACCAATAAAATATGCTTCTTTGATGTATGGATCCTTTGAAATAAGAACATATGTATTACAAAAGAATTTATTTGTTACATTCTATTTCAATTAGTAATGGTTGCTTTACTATTCAGTGGGTTGTAGGAATACTTTCACATACAACTCTTGCTACAAGTTGACAACATTGACTATATTTAAGATTCAACTTTACTTTTAAGAATATAGGGACACACCTTTGTAATCATTTATAAATGTTATAGTTAACAATTCCAAAAATAAAAGATTTAAAGAGATTGATATTGTAAATATGAATAGGGTCATACGAGTCAAATGGAATTTTTTCACATATAAATAACTCCACTCTTATCCCATATCTTTCGCATTGGTTATGATATTATAAATATAAAAAAATAACTAATTTAATTTTTAAAATAATTCTACTACTCATACTAAATCTAAGTAGATTGTTCAACCACCATTCTATATTTAATTTTCTATATGATTTGTGATGACCGACTCACACATGATTAAATAGTCACAATAATAATAAATTGGTTGTCAACAACTTATTATTGTATTTGTCATAGGTTCAATCAGTTGTACTTAACTAGTTATTAATTTATTTTATATAAGTATTTTTCATTTTCATTTAGCTTTTAATTTTTGTAATGTTTATTTATGAGATTTTTTATTTTAAAATTTAAAAGTTTATTTTACTTGAATTTCGTTGGCTTATAAGTTTGGGGTCTTATAAGAGTGGATTTTGAGGAAGCACTACCTGATATTTTAGAATGAAAAATATAAATCATATTAACTTTTATAATATGAAAGAAGGCTATTAATTATATACATAATAAATATATGAAATTGTAATTGTTTAAATAGGGTGAAATATTTAAATATAAAATATAAATTGTCGTAGGCTATACTATAGCAATCAATTTTACTTAACTAGTTATTAATTTATTCTATCTCAACCAATTAAGTATTTTTCATTTTGATTTTAGCTTTTAATTTTTGTAATGTTTATTTGTGAGATTTTTAATTTTAAAATTTAAAAGTTTATTTTACTTGAATTTCATTGGCTTATAACTTTGGGGTCTTATAACAGCGGACTTTGAGGAAGCAATATTTTAGAATGAAAAATATAAATCATATTAACTCTTATAATATGAAAAAAGGTTATTAACTATATACATAATAAACATATGAAATTGTAATTGTGTGAATAGGGTGAAATATTTAAATATAAAATATAAATTAAGATGATGGGTTGTGTTTAGTGGTTGCAGGAAATCCACTCCTATAACACCCAAATACATGGACCAATCAACTTACAATAAAATAATTTTAATTATTTAATAAATTTAAAAACTCACATATGTACTTCAGAAAAATCAAAACTAATAATGACAAATAAAAATAATTGTATCTAATTGATTGAAATCAAAAATAGCAATCACGAGTTAAGTATACATGATTGCAATAGTATAGCCTATGCCAAATACAATAATATTTTATATAATATATTTTTAGTTTTAAAAAAATTATTAATATTTAAGACACAACTTAATTAGTTATAATAGTAGGATGACATTTATATTTAATTAGAAATTTTTTTATTAATCTTTTGCTTTCAAATATTTAAATATTCAAAATAAAATAATGATGTTTAAATCTTTCTAAATTAGAAATTAGATTTTTAATGTAAAAGTATATTTAACTTTTTTAAGTATTAATTAAATATTAATAAAATTTATTAAATTTTATCAAAATTTTAACTTTACTACTCTATCTAATTAAGCTATTATAAATTACGGCAAATACATGCCACTATGTGGCACTTGTTAGTTCTTGGGGGAGATACTTATGCATCGATACTATTTTCCTTTTTTAATAGTCCAACAGCATTAAGAATTTTATTGAGCTAAGTTTTCTATAATTTTGAAATATTTATATATTTATTTGATTTAACTAAAATTATTTATCTGTTTTTCATTGGTTGAGAAGGTAAAAAGTAGACAAAAAAATCACATTTTAATTACTTTTATTCCAAAAAAATAATAAATTTTACAACCTTTAAATATTTAGACTATAAAATCTTTGTTTTCCAAAGCTTCTCATAATCACTAGATGCATGCAGGAGAAAAACTTAGATTTTTATCCATTGCAAGCATTTGCCCTAGTTTCAGGAATCTTCTTCACACTATATGTTATATTTCACCATATAAAAAAATAGAATCAATCATTGTGGGCTAAGGGGTTTGAAATTTATAAATTTGTTTTGAGCAAAGGTTGCATCTGCACAGACACGGTTATCCTCCCTACAAACTGTATAGTTGATCAATTTTCTAAAAATTGAAAACACCATGGATTTATCTAAAAATTTTAAATCTACATAGTTTGTATTCGAAAACAACAAAAAAAAATGGGAAAAAAAATAAGAATACTACCTTTTAGTGAATCTAGAAAAAAAAAATTAAAAATTTGACTTTGTTTTGTGTTTAGTGATTTTCTACAATAGGATAAGTGGTGAAGTATTTTAGTTTCTAGTATTCAATGCTTCCAAAGGAGAATATAAATATAATCTATTCACATTCTACTAAAATTTATGATTTTTTTTCACTACATAAAAGTCAACAAAACAAGAGTGATTATTAAAATTTTATGATTGTATCATCCAAGGCCTTGCTCTGCAACTATCATTCAAGTAAAACTACTTGTAAAATATAACAACATGGGTGGTAGAAATCATAGACTAAAATAGGGGAAGGAGAACTTGTAGACAAATAAAACTAGCACTTGCACCTTTGAAGGGTGCAAGGATGGGTGCAAGGATTACGTCGATAGTGTTATATATAAGATAGCATTACAATATTTTTGAAATGGAGTGGTCACATACATGATAGATGATAAAAAGGTTTTTTAGTATGATTGTGATTGTATTTTAATTTTTTATTGATATTAACAATTATTAAAATATTTTATATATTATTAAATTTACACAATATATATATTTGAAAACAAATGATATATATTCTTTAGCCAAATCATTTTTTAATCATTTAAATTATAAAATTATTTATTTATTGATATATTTATGTAGTTGTGTAATTAATCGAATTAATTGTACAAAGTTTATCTTTTTACTTCTAATTTATCATTTATTCTAACACTTCAAGATTATATTTTTTTGAAAAGCATAATTTAACAATTCTAATAAATTTTCAAATAATATTTTTGAAGATCCATCTTTTTATGAGAGATTTTTGTTAAATATAAATTAATAATATTATTAAAAAAATATAGTTTATATCTC
Source organism: Cupressus sempervirens (assembly GCA_028749045.1). NCBI lineage: Eukaryota > Viridiplantae > Streptophyta > Pinopsida > Cupressales > Cupressaceae > Cupressus > Cupressus sempervirens. The sequence continues at coordinate 614,349,779 of CM053793.1, read as the reverse complement.
AAAAATATAAATTTTTAGATTATGCCTTGTAAAAAAAATATATTCTCATACAGATTTAAAATAATGAAAGTGAACCAAATATTCTTTTTTTAACCTTGAATTTAGCTTAATATTTTTAAAACATACAACATGCACCAAATTTTGTTCTGACTAAAGTCATACAACTCAATTAGGAAAAAAATAATTTAGAACTTCTTAAATGAAGGATAAATTATTGAAAGTGGTCATTTAGAGTGAATCGGCTAATATAAAGCCAGGCCCTTCAATTGTGTTTTGTCCATTTGCAATAACAATGAAACTTATGAAGAATTCTATCAGCTTGAATTTTCTTATTAGTGATGCATGTCTGATTAAAAAAATTATATATATATATATATATATATATATATATATCATTGCCTTCATCATGCGACTTTCTGGTAATTTGATCAAGAATAACTAAAAATAATAATGAAAGCACAATCGATTATAGGCTCCACACATCTGTCACCTTAAATTTGTTATTCATCTATTAATACAACAACAAAAACAAAGCCAAAAATAAGAAAACCCTATCATTTGTATAACTAGTCATAATGAGCATAATCAATTACCTTTGCAACCACACACTCTTAATTGTGCATTCGCATTGTAAATAGCTACTTTTTTGTCTTCAATTACAGTTGCAACCACACACTCTTAATTGTGCATTCATGCTATAAATAGCTGCCTTGACAATAATCAAAGTGCTTTTCATCAAAATTACTGACAATCACTTTTCACACCGGCACCACCATATGGGTTTCCCTTGGAAGTTTCCTAATAACCAATGTGACGTGAAACCCATAAGCCGATCTCCCTATTTAGAATATACAAATAAATTAGCATGGAGTTTCCTCATAACCAATGTAACCATTAGATTATGGGTTTCCTATGGAAGTTTCCTGATAACCAGAGTGAAGTTTCCTGAGCCCATGCATAATCTAATCTCCCTATTTAGAATATACAAATATTTATTAGATTTAGAAAAGTTTTGTAAGTCGTAAAATTTGTGGATAGTAGCTTCTCATATAATGAGCAAAAGAAAGCGTTTATTTACCAAGATTGTCTTTTATACTTGGTTTGTCATTTCTTTGTACTTTGATCATCTAAACTTGTTTGAAAGTGAGCATGCCATCTCATTAAAAGAATTTGGGTCTTCGTCCTTTGCAGCAAAGGATTGAATCTTTGCAACATAGCTCCCTATGTAATTGTGAGCCAATGGCCCGTGTATGACCTTGGTTTGAAAAGTAGAGAGATACAAGAGAATGCAGGTCACAACCATGAAAATAGTTCCACTGATACTTTTCTTCTTCATATTACATATGTGTAGAAGGTTTTCAAGTGCACACATTTCTACAACATAGCCCGTAAAACTGTCACACACAAGACTCCAAAAGGCCTCTACAACCTCCTCCATTTTTATAGATTCCAGAAGACAATACTCTTCATCTTTAAAAAAATTAAAGTGCCTGATGCACTGACCAATACATTACACAACTCATCTTCTTCTATTACACATTTAATCATCCCAAATAGCACATCTTCTATCGATTCCTGCACCCCAAAATACTTCATCTTTTCTGCCTTCCCATGAGTAGCACTTGCCTCAGCTCCAAGCCTTCTTGCTACATGACATATTCTTTCATTCATATATTTAAATCTGTCAGCATTAATGAGTGGTATATTTCCTCCTTTCACATCCACCAAGTTCATCATCTCTAATTTTGACAAAAAAATTTAAGCCATTTCCCAATACTTTTGTTCCGGCTTAAGACTATTGAATTGTCAAATTTGTTAGAAGAAAGTTGGCGTTGCACTCCACGTGATCAAAGACTGTTTGGCAGAGAACACTCTTTGTTGGCATCACAAATCTTTAAGCCGGCATAAGACTACCAGGAAATTTTGACAATCCAGTCAATAATTCTCAAGGAGTGAAACTTATCAGCTTAATAACATTTAATAGATTGCTATTATTAGCGAAGCCCAATGAATTGATCTCAAACAATGAATGCTTGCAATCACAAAATATAGTTTAATAACCATGGACAATTTTATGCATACCCACCTAGTTGTAATATTGTTTTCTTTCTTCTATTTAACACTTGCCTTGGCAATTGAAAATGACAACATTGTTATCACCTCACCCAATTCAAAAAATAGTCATAATATTCATGACTTCACCTAGTTTTAGTGAGCCAATGCCAGGTATTTGTGCTCACCTAAGCAAAGACATTGTACTCTTAAAGTTCTCACTCATCTAATTGGACTTTTTAAAAAATAACTAATAAATGTCTTAAAATATTTTAATTGGATTTAAAATTATGTACACTATTTAATTTATTACTAAATTTGTTATTATATAGATTGTGTTATATTATTTTTAATTAGACTAGATTAAGAAGTATAATTAATTAGAATACATGTAATTGATTTAAGAAAGAATTATGTTTTATAAAATAGAGTTTAAATTATGTTACAATTATTAATAAAATTGATATTATATATTTTTTTAATTTTATAATAATTAATTTAAAGAATTCAATATATATTCAAAGTTATTTATGTTTTAAAATGTAAAATATTTATAAAATGCTAAAAAATATTTTAATGAATTATATTATGATTGTAATTTAATTAAAAATTAATTTAAATTATATAATACTTTTAATTATTTTAATTTAAAAAATTACCATATTTCTCCCTGTGTTCTCTACTTTTAAACCTTTACCTATTTTCTCTTTCTATCTCTCTCACTTATGATTTGTTATACATAGCTTTTTGAGTTGTGTTAATCTAATGTCCTTTATACAAGAGGGTTTAATGGTTTCTCCTTTGATGTCGTAACAAAATACATATATTTTAGCATGCAAGACATTTTACAAAATGCTCCACACCTTTACTTGCTTTAACAAATTGCTAAGTATAAATACCACTCATTGCAATAATTCTTAAACCAATTGCTTCTTCGGCCTCTATAACAAGTTCAAATATTAGGGTAGGAACTTCTAAAGACGCATTGGGTCTCCTATTTAGTTTATTTCATTGATATATTTAGTATAGATTTAATTATTTATATAGAAATGTAATTTTTTTGGTTTTTTTTAATTGGTAAAAGGAAAATGCTTGTATATCATATTATTTAGATAAAATTATAATGTTTTACCCCATTCAACTACAAGCACCGAGGAAAAAAGAACGGGGTCAAGAAAACCCTCGGTATTGCCCGGAACCGTAGTCCTGCACATACATAATACAATTTCCCATGTTTGGCTTTTAGGAGGGCATTCCCCCATTTACATAAATAATGAGGCCTTCCCCTCTTTATACATTTATCCTTGTTTGGGTTTTTCTTACGAGGGCATTCCCCCCTTTACAAGTGGTATCAAAGGCTTCCTTTCTTCATGTTAAATCAATCTTAGGATCAAATTTCCTTGTAATTTCCAAGTTAGATATGTAACATTCTTGGTTTTCCTTTGAATATCTACAAGTTAGTCTTGAAATGCGGTAGTTGCAATAAATTTTTAGTGTGCAAATGACAATCAATTGCACCATCATTTATTTGTGTTGAGTTTCCTTGTTACTCTTATTCTTCTAGTTCCTTTCTATTTCTAGATTATCCAATTCAATTATTCTTCTCTATCCGAGTACTAGTTTTAAGCACTCATTCAACCTAATTTAAAACCTAAACTTTTTATTAATGGAGAGGGTTATGAACTTTTATCCTATTTTACTGTTCTTTTATTATCCACCCTAGATTAAGTTATCTTCTTTTTATTATTTAATATCCAATTTTTTATTCTTGACTAGAGACACTCTTACCTTCTTAAAGCTAAGATTTGTTTGAATTTTATATTGTCAATTATCTAATTTATTTATCTTATTATATCTAATATATATTTTTAGTTATTTTTATAATCAATATATATATATATATATATATATAATTGATTATGTTAGAATCTGATAAGATTAATAACCCAGAAAACTAGTGCAAAGAATAAATATCTAAACTATGAATGCAAATGATACAAAATCAAAATAGCATCATAGAGTTAGTCTCCAAGAGAGTAATGCAAATGCTAGAAGTAAAATAGCATTAAGAGGATGCAAAAACAAGATATGCAAATACAAGCCAGGTAGCATGCTTGTATAGGCTAGGAAGAGGGAGGAGGTGGCAACACCAACCAATGAGGAGCAACCATCTATCGGACTAAAGATAGCAAAGTATCTTCCCAAGATAGCTAATGGATGCTCCCATGTAGGAAGGTGACACCTCACAACCATTCACCTAATAAGACATGCTTTATTAACCTAAGCGAGATTATTAAAAGTGTAGGAAAAACTTAGCAAAATAGGAAAAATAAAAAACTATACTAACACCCCCCCATTAGCGAAGCTTAAGTGGATGTAGAAATGGGTCCCAGCAAGTCAAGCCTAATGAGGTACCCATGTACATAAAATTCCCCCAAAAGAGAGATAAAAGAGACTCCCCAAAGAAAATTAGGACTCCAAGTGAGAGGAAGAGGCCCCCCCAAAAGATGAAGCATCCCGCACCCCTAGCAAAGCTTGCAAATTTTGTCCGGTAGATCCACTTACATCGAACAAGTTTTCTTCCCTTAGGGAAAGGGACAAGATCCCAAGTGTGGTTCCTCATCAAGGAACTATAGTCTTCCTACATAGTTGTATCCCACTCAGAAATACCAAAAGCCTCATGAAAGGACTGTGGATTTGAGGTAATAGCAATGAAGATATGTAGAGCATCCTAGAATTGTGAACGAGTCTGCTTGGTGTCTGATGGATCCCCAACCCAATCACCTACAAACTGCAAGGTCTGTCTAGCCCAAAGTGGACCAGAAGGTGGAGAATCTAGAGGAGAATCATCAACCTGTGAATGATGACTAGGAGAGGAAGGAGACTGTGAGTCCTCTGAATCACTCTATGCATCAAAAGTAGAGGTAGAAGACTGCTCAAGTGAATCAAATGTCAAAGTAGAAGGCAACCTTGTGACCATGCTCTGTTGGTTAAGCTGATGCAAGTAGTGGAAGTTAAGATGGCCAAACTACTCATGCCATAATCTGCTCACATCATTAGAGTGAGTGAGCAAAACAGTCAAAGGAGGATCAGGAAAAAAGTGAGAAAACATATAGAGTCATGACTAATGATCTGCTCTCCCAACTACAACTGTAGAATCATTGTGCAACTCACGCATCTCCATTGAATTAGGAGTGAACTCAACCCGCTTGCCTAAACTTGTGTGAGTGATCTGGTATACCGATAGGAGATTAGTTGACAATGAGGGTACACAAGGAACATCATGGAATGTGCCATCCCCCACATCAACAAACCCTCTCCCACACACCTCAACAATAGTTTTATCACCCATCAAAATAGAAGGCATAGTACATGGCTCCAAGGATGCAAGTTCTTCCTTAGATGAAGCCATGTGGTGTGAAGCACCTGAATCAAGAACCCAAGTGGATGGTGAGGAAGCAACTGCAAAAAGGGCCTTGCCCTTTCCTTTCCCCTTGCTATTTTATTTTTCCTTGTTAGACCGTTCATTAGAACTTTGTTTGATAGACTCAAGAACACTGATATTATTTTTCTCAAGAATGTATGTCAAGTGATCAAGTTGTTTCTACAAACATTTATGTTCATCATGACCAGGTCTTTTACAATAGGCACATTTGACCTTTTCTTTCTTAGGCTTATCGCCCTTGGAAGATGGTGTATCAAGAGTTGCTTTTGAAAAAACTGGTATCTGATCCTTCTTCTCCTTGCTATTCTTTTGTTTCTTGTCCTTACTATTGTTGTTACTACTTTGTCCTTGTTGTTCTTTTGTGCCTTGGTTGGCAGCCAAGGCATATGACTTAGAGGACGTAAGAGTGCCCATCTAGATTAGCTTGTCCTATTCTCAAGTGATATTGAAAGCAAAATCATCTAAAGATGGCATGGTGAATTGAGTACCAAGTGCACCCTTAGTAGCATAGAAGGTAGAGACAAACACAGAATATTCTAAACTTAGCTTAGAGAGAATACTAAGAATCAGTTGTTCATCTTTCTTTTTGATTCCACATTGTTTTAACTACAGCCTTAGTGATTTTAATTTTGTGAAAAATTCTTGGATTGTGTTGAAATTTCCTAGACTTAAACTAATTAATTCATTTTCCCAACATATGACCCCTCATTGAATCTTGTGTGCCAAATAGTGTTTCTAGCTTTGTCCATACTTCATTTGGTGTATCCAATGACTCAATGTGAAATAGAAAGTTAGGAGAAACAGACAAACACAATGTTCCATATGCCTCATCGCATTTGTTAAACCACTTAAGCTTATCTTCATCTTTAGTAGGTTCAGTTTCAAGTCCCATAGTTATCCTATTTAATCCAGCTTTTCTTAAGTGAATTGTCATGCATGATTTCCACTCAAAGTAATTGTCTAGAGTTAGGATGGGCATATTTGTTTGATCCATGATGAAAAAATGCAGAGAAGAAATGCTAAAAAGAAGAGAACCAAGCCACGACAATGCCCCCCCCCCCCTGTTTTTACTCAATCAAAGAACCCCCCCTCCCAAAGAAATATGATTTGGCACTTTATTTTAGTGCGTTTACAACTACCACTAGAAAGAAATACTTAGTGGTCTTAATTTTAATGCATTACAAACCCTCATGAAGAGCATATGTTGAAAGTGAAACTTAGGCACAATAATCAAGGAAATAAATAGCGCCATTGTGATCTACTCGAAAATTCATGCACTTTAAAAAAAAAAATCGCCTTGATACGAGATCATATGTGAAAGTTATGATCCTCTGAAGTTTCCAAAATGAGAACTGTGCATAGTCACGGTCGAGAATTTGCAATTTCTAAAGAATTCATGCATGAAAATTTAAAAAAAACTCCACTAGTGGATAGAGCACAAAAAAATAGCCAAGTTCAAAACAAGAATCATCAAAATCAAATTTCGTATGAGCAAGAACAAGACATTTGAAAACTACGTTCAAATTTGTAACTGCCAATGGAGAGGGGTATGGATGTAGCTTTTCATGTTCGATTCTGCAAAATATACAGGTTGCATGCAAAAACTAAAAGATACCCAGATGGTTTTTTGGTGTTGCAAACAAAACCCAGAAAGCATTTTTCTTGCTGATGTACAAAAGATGTTGTTGTAGTGTAAATCAGATGCTTTTAACAGTAAAAAATGGCTCCAAAAATCAAGAAACAGCCCCAGCAACCAAAATATGACATGCAAATGTTGGATCAGCTTCCTAAGTCCATCAATGGCATGTTGGAACATGCAATACTGATTGAAAACTCCAAATATGCAAGTTGGTTGTCAGATTTGAGATTGAAACCTTAGAGAAAAATCATTTTTGTCAAAACTTTTCTGATTCTCAAGATCATTCAAAGATGCAAGAGAAGAGCATACTTCTTTTTTCACAAAATTACAATAAATTTTATTAGCCCCCCTCGAATCTCTCAAATAAGGAAACTAAAATCTACTCTTGCACATAGAAAACTCTGATACTATATTAGAATCTGATTAGATTAATAACCTAGAAAACTAGTGTAAAGAATAAATATCTAAACTATGAATGCAAATAATATAAAATCAAAATAGCATCATAGAGTTAGTCTCCAAGAGAGTAATGCAAATGCTAGAAGCAAAATAGCATTAAGAGGATGCAAAAACAAGAGATGCAAATACAAGTCAGGTAGTATGCTTATATAGGCTAGGAAGAGGGAGGAGGTGGCAACACCAACCAATGAGGAGCAACCATCTATCGAACTAAAGATAGAAAAGTATCTTCCCAAGATAGCTAATGGATGCTCACATGTAGGAAGGTGACACCTCACAACCATTCACCTAATAAGACATGCTTTATTAACCTAAGCGAGATTATTGAAAGTGTAGGAAAAACTTAGCAAAATAGGAAAAACAAAAAACTACACTAACAGATTATAACTAGGGATATCATTATGATTTATTATTATCTGTTTCTTTATTAGAGGGGGTATTATAGATATTCAAAATAACTCTTGTATCTTCTATAACTTTAGTTGTTGTATCAGGCATTAATGGGTTGATCTTTTGGTGCAACAAAAACTATATCTCCTAATAAGGGACATATAACAAATCCTTTTGTATAGGATTTTTTTCTTTTCTCTTTCAATTTTTAATTAGACTTCTTAAATTCATCAACTAATTTCTCATCTCTTATTGTCTTCTATATTTTGTAACTGTATGCTAGCTTCTTAGTTGCAATATGTTTTAAAGGAGAAACCTGTGTAAATTGGACCATATCCTAGCTTCATCCTCTTGGGTCCAATTAAAGTGACATTTTTATTTAGAATTTGAAAATGAAGTAAACTAATGAAATGTGTAGAAATGGGAAAAGTTTAGAATTTTTATTTTTAATAATTATTTGGAATAAGAATCAATATAGAAATTAATGAAACTTTATTAGGAGGGGCAAGTGGTCTACAAGTAGGTGTGCATTTGATTGCACCATATTGCAGGCTGCTTGCATGGTGGCTCATTTTTCTTTTTCCTGGCTTGTACTAGATTGTGTGGTTGTGTTATTATTGCATGTATTCATTGTGGAGAGTGCTTGCATTTGTGGTTCCTTTCTTTTCTTTTCCTTTTCATAGTCATGGATTACGGTTTTGAGTGCATCCCTAGTTGCACATGTGTGTGCTCGGATAGACTTAGATTTTGCATTATTTTGTGTGTGGTTTTGATCTACCCTAAACTTGATTTATCAATGGATTCTCCATTGGCAAATGATGGTAGAGAGAGATCGAAGAATTTCAATAATGAGCTCAGTGATGGCAATAGTTTTAAAACCCATAAATTGTCTTATTGAGAGGTGTTTGCAAAGTCTTCATTGCCCTCGATACCAAACTCAGTTGTCTTTAATGGAACAATCACAAGAAGAGAATTGGACCCAAGAGGATGAAGGACTAGTTCCAATGGAGATAGACCTAAAGGAGGAGAGGACTCAAGAAGGGGGGAATCTTTGGATGTCGGGGAAGGTAATGTCTCATTGCCTGTTGTGGAAACCCTCACTCTGGAGCCAAGAAATGACATGGTAAAAGTAATTAAGTGTGAACAAGATAGATTGAAAAATGTTACTATGTTTTTTGTGTGCATGGATGTTAGATTCCTTCCTTCTCATATAGTTTTAGATGATTGGTTTAATCATGTGTGGGGAAAAAAGCTTGGAATCTTTGTTAATTTCAGTAGAATGGTGCAAAAAGGTTTATTTGTTGTGTTTTTGAAGAACCATTCAATGCAAGAAAAACTCTTAAAGAAGGACCTTTGGAATTTTGGGCAAACATTATTTAGGGAATTTCCTTGGGCACCCAAAAGTAATCTCGAATGTGTTCAAACATCTTCTTCTCCATTTTGGGTGGAGATCCATGTAGTCCAACCTAAATTTTGGTCTTTTATTTCTCATATACTAAAACCCTTAGGGATTGTTCTCTATGTTGAGGAATCTAAAATTACTTTACTGCATTTGAATGCTAGGGCTTTAATATGCATCAACCATGATATTATTTTTCCTAAGAAAGTCTTATTGAAAATTGAAGATGAAAGTTTTTGTTGGAAATTTTTTTAATTAGGGGATGTGGGTGCCTATTTCCATTGTAATATGAATGGTCATAATTAAATAAATTGCCCTCTACTGTAAATATTGAAAAGCACTTTACCCAAAACAATATGGAGAATAAGGTCAATTCTTGTAATATGTTTGGTAAGAAAGATAAAAACATTAATGATGGAAAACAAAAAGATGCTCCCAATTTTGGGAGAGATATTGTAGATAGCCTCTCAGGGAAAGTTGTCACTCTAACCAATCCACTATATGAAGAGGACTGTGTTGTTTTTTAGGCTTCCCAAAATGTAGACTTGGGTCCTCTAAACCCATTTGGTTCCATACCTCAATATGTTCATATTAACAGGGAGAAACTCAATGAATATAATGCTCCTATATTAAATGCCCAATAGCTAGCCATTAGAAAACTACACCACATGAAGGATTCTAGACCTAATAACTTCTCCTTAGACCTTGATAAGGTTTTTCTTGACTCAAAGGTTCCTCAATCAGAGATTATGAATTGAATTGATTCCACCCAAAGAAATGACTTAGCTCTGACACTAGGAGATGGAGGTTTCAAAGAAGTTATTTGTAAGAAAAAGGAAAGAAAAACTTATGAAAAAACTAATAGTGCAAAAACTTATGAAAGGAGTAACAAGCTTTAAAATAATTTTATCCTTGATTATTTAATAGAATTTGTAAGTTTAACAATACCTCAAATAGTTAATCATAAATCTTCATATTCATAGTTAGAATATCAGGGGTCTTGAAATTGTTAGAAATGCTTTAGAATAACTGAGAGGGGGGGTGAATCAGTTACTCAAGGTCCAAATGTCTTGATAAAAAAAAATTCACTAAGTATAGTGAGCCCATTAAACTAATCATGCATCCAAGCTAAACATATTTCTTAGCAAGTTATTGAAAAATCAACATGTAAGAACAACACATGAAAAATCAACACATAACACAGTGATTTACATGGAAACCCAATTTGGGAAAAACCACCAGTAACATGTTACTCCTTTTTCACTCTTCTGAAGTGATGCCCTATGAAAGGCCTATCCTGTTAAAGGCTACAAAACACACTGTTAAATGTGACCTAGTTAAAGGATTTCAACCACCCTGTTAGAAGTGGGCCTAGTTAAAGGACTTTAGAACATTCGCTTGGAATGCCACCCTGTTAAAGGATTTACAAAATGGTTGTTAGACCAACCTAATTCCATAGGATTTTACCCTAACTGATACAATTGTTAGAGAGTAACAATAAGGGCTTTTGATCTAATATAGCTCACAACATAACTTGTAGATTTTAGATCTCAATTCAGCTCTCAAATTTTCCTAGCTTTCAGTCTCTACAGCTCTGACAACATGTCCTCCTTTCAAGCTTCATCTCCTTGAGTCTTCATGCTTATTGTGCCAATGCAATCACCTTTGTGGTCACCTATTGAAGCAGAGTCTATGTATTCTATTCCTCCCTCTCGATGCCTTCTCCTTGACACCGCATACTATCTCCAACCAACCATGCTTCTTAACCTATAACTCCTTAAATAGAAGTCTAGAATAATTTTCCCACTCTAATCTTCTCTCTCTTATTTTTGGGTTCAAATGGATTAGGTAAGATTCAATTAATCTACCCTTAATCTTGTTTCTTATAGAAACATCATGTAGAATCCACCTATATTCGCCTAAAAATGGTTAACCTAAAATTTTGTGCCACCAGTTCATCATTCTTATCCTCCATTTGGTTCACAAAATTCAAGGTAACAAACTTGTCAACTCAAATATGGTGAATCTTTGACTTTTCAAATAATGCAATAGCTCAGCACTATTGAATTTTTGATGCTCGGCACATACTGTGTTACTCGACACCAACTATGTTTTACTAATGCTCAACACCTATTGTGGATTCACTCAGCATCAACTACGTTTTACTGATGCTTGGCACCTATTACTCACTCGAAACCTAAACTTACTCGGCTTCTTCTATTTCACTCAGCACACACTAGATTTTGCATTTGCTTGACACTTACTGATAATTTTCTCGGCATGAACTAACTTGCTCGGCACCCACTAATGGATTTAGTCAAGCTTTGCAAACAACTTTGTTACAACTTATTCTTCTAGAATTTCTAAGTGTAGCCAACCTCTGTATCTTCAAGTGTATTATCAATACATCATTTTATCATTGTCTTAACTAATCCTTGTACTTCATTACAAAACCATTACTCAACCTTTCCTTTAGGTGCTTTTGTTACGTCTTATTGATTAAATCCTCTTCATCAATCAACTAAGTGATAGTACTTGGATCTTATAAGCAATTATCATTCCAGCAAATAGCAGGTTTGACATTAGTGACAAAAAAATGATTGAAAACATTCTTTATCAACAATCTCACTTCTTCTCAACAATCTCTCTTCTTTAATTTGTGATCTTTTCAATCAAATTTCAACAGAAATACCCGATAGGAAATATATTACGAGAAGCTAGTGTAATAAGCTACATAAGAAAGACATTATCTACCTTCCAGAGATTAAAGTCTTGAGATATCATGCATTTAACACTCTCGTATTCCTATGGGATAAAGAAAAATGTCTTTATTCTAGACATCAAAGAGGTAAAGGAGGTGTTGCCTTTCTCACTGGTCCTCAAGTTGTTGATAAATTGGTCCTACATAGCTTCTCACCTTGTCATAGAGCTATTTGGGCTACTTTTCATAACAAAGAAAGTACTACCAATATTTGTAATATTTATGCCCCAAATGATTATAGGGATAGGGCTAGGTTGTGGGACTAGCTAATAGATAATATCCCTAACATTAAGTGGATCTTCACATATGACTTTAATATGATTAAAGATAAGAAAGATAAGAAAGGTGGGACTATGCATGATTGGAAAGGTAATGAGTTTTTTTTTTTTGGACCAAATTTAAAAGAAGATTTAAATTGAAAGATCCCCTTGAGAAAAATAGGCAAGAGTTTGATGGCATCTAGTTAACATGATGCAATGATCAAGCTGAAAATAGGAGAATTTATTGTAGATTGGACAAAATTTATTAAATCCTTCATTTTTGCTTGTCATCAATTACCAAGAGCTTCTCCTATTAAGGTAATGCCTACTAGCTTATCTTATCATTCCCCAATTTCTGTGCACATTTATTTCAAGGAAGACACTAATAGAAATCCCTCTAGTAGAAAATGCTCTTTCAAGTTGAACACTTCCTTGTTACTTAAGGATGCCTCCCATTACGCTATTAGACAAGTTTCCATCCTCTCCAAATTCTATAATGGTAAATGTTCAATTAGGAAGAACTGGGAGAATATGGTTGACACTTGGAGGAAGTTATTTCAGATCATTGCAACTAAAGCAAATAAAGATAAAAAAGAATGAAAGAGAATTTATTTTAGAAAAAACTCAATAGGAATGAAAGAGAACTCCAAGATAAGGGGAATGATGTTAGCCTCAAAACTTATTTTATTAATAGTAAATTTCAATTAAGAAAGATTCAAAACTATTAAATTCAAGGTCAAAAAGTTAGAGCCAAAGCCAATTGGCTTAAGGATGGAGATAAATGGTCAAAGTATTTCTTTAACCTAATTAAAAATAAATAGGCTAGAGAGACTATAGAGGCTATCGAGACTAATAATGTCTTAACCACTAATAACATGGAGATGTTAAAGGCTTTTCATAATTATTACAAAGACCTATTTACTTCAGAGATGGATCAAAGCAATATGGAAACTCTTAAAAATTTGTCTAAACCTTATCCCTCACAAGATCACCAATAAGATAGCTAAGAGTCTTAGTCAAACCATAGACATTGAAGAGATTGAAGACAATATTAATTCATTATCTAATGGAAGTCTCCTAGACCACATGGTATCCATGTCAAGTTCTACAAGAAGAATTTAGATTGGATTTCTATTAAATTTTTGCAACTCTATGATGAGGCCTATGAATTTGTTTCTCTTGGAGACAATATCAATAAAGGGGTGATCAATTCTTTAACCAAAAGTGGGGATGAAAAACAAGTCAAAAATTGGAAGCCAATCACTCTTTTGAACCTTACTTACAAAATCGTTGCCAAATTGCTTGCTAGAAGGGTCACCAATATGCTTCGTGACATTGTTTCAATTTTTCACGTTGGCTTCATTAAAGGGAGATATATCCTTGAAACCCCAAGAACTAGTTGGGAGGAAATTAATTGGACTAAGGATAGTGGAAAAAATGTGGGCATGATTCTCCTGGACTTTGAAAAAGCCTATGATAGGATTGAGTGGCAATTTGTGAGTAGTGTTCTTTAGGATTTGGGATTTCCCCCTTTTTTCTACAAGTGGGTGAAAATCATATTTAAATATTCCTCTATAGTCATTAAAGTAAATAGGGAATACTCTAACATTATTAATCTTGGTAGGTCCATAAGGCAAGGTTGCCCCCTTGCCCCCTCTTTTTTTGTCTTGGAAACAGATGTTATGTTCTACATTCTAATAGCTAATGAGTTGGGCCCTCCTCTCAAAGGTATCACACTCCCTAAAGATGATGATTTTATTCTTGAACAATTTTTTGATGACACTACATTGTTTATCATTCTAGAGGAGGATAATTTCGACAACATGCTTAATAGACTGCATACTTTTCTTTTGTAAAGCATCTAGGGCTTGGATTTTTCAAGTGAAGTCATCTATTATTGGATGAGATGAATGCCTACTTAATTTGGTTCTAAAAAAATGTTGACACTGGGTAGGCCCTTGCAAGATTGTGAGATACCTTGGCATTCCTTTTCACATGGCCATGAATCTATAGTAAGATTGAGAACAAGCATGGTAAGTGGCAAACTCATATGCTTTGTCTTTCTCTTGGTAAGTGATTCAAAAGGTACTCTCCTCCCAATGCAATATTCTTTGCTTCATCTTGTTTGTTTTATAATTATCAATATAATAAGATGCAAAAAAATTCTAAGGGATTTCTTGTGGTTTGATGGTGTTGGTAATAGAAAAAGATATTGTGTTAAATGGGAATGGTGTTGTATTGCAAAGCAATTGGGAGGTCTTGGAATAAAAGAAAATAGGCTTCATGACATAGCCCTAGCCTTAAGTGGATCATTAAATCTCTGAATGGCAATCAACCCTGGAAGATACTGATCAAAAACAACATCTCTAGAGCCAAAATTAAGAAAAAAGGCAAACAATGGTCAGATGTCCCTATCATATATTTTTTCTTGGGTAGCTTTGAAGTTAAGTTGGATGGTTCTACTATCTTTCAATCATTATGGAAGGCTTAGAATTAGGTCAAACACTTATTAGACTCTAGGGATTTTTTTGGCAAAAACCCTTGGTATACTTTGATTGGTAGGTCCTTGTGGTAGGGGGTTAATCTTAATAATAAACCCTTGGCTTTAACCCAATGTTGTTCAATGAAGGCCTAGAAGGCCAAAAGAATCTCTCTGTTACAGGATATTTTGATGGAGAACCACTTGGGTTCTTGGAAAGCTCTAAAAATAAATATCAAATCTCTTACTCTCATAAGAAGACTTACACCTTGATTTGCAAGGCTATTGGTAATTTCTTTCCTGGAAAAAGTTGTATTTATGTACAATACATTAATCTAATTAAATGGAATGATGGTAAGTTATTTAAGGATACTACTTACAAGAAAATCTATAACTTTTTGAATTATGGTGTGGCTATTATCAATAGCATCAATCAAGTTCGAGGCTATAACTAGTCATCCACTAAATGATAATTTGTCTTAGATTTGTTTTGGCATTCTCGTGTGGACCCAAAAAAAGTTTTCTTCATATGGATGTTGCTTATTAAAAAGCTTGATGTTTTCCATTTTCTTTCTCCTATGGGAAACAAACCTATCATGTGTTCCTTGTGCAACTACCTTGAGTCTTTTGAGCATCTTTTTTTTAGTGCATATTTTCTTGTGGAATCTGTTCTATGTTCTTTGGTCAACCTATCAAATGGAACCACAAACCTGGTTTGTCTTGGCATGAGATACTTGTGGGATTTATTGTTAAGTTTGATAATAAGATCAATACTTTTTGGTTTTCCCTTACTAATGAAATTTTCTAGTCATTTCAAAGCAAATGAATGAGGATATTTTTCAGCTTAGACAATGGGACCTTACCGGATTTCATATGAAACTCGCCCTCTCTTACATAATGTCATAGGTTATTGTTATTTTGGAGGTACCATGAGAAACATTTATATCATTCTCAGGGAAGGAAATAGGCTCATTTTCAAAGAGTACATTCAGCTATCCAATTTCATTCCCATGGCTTCTGACACCAGTTTTTCTAGTGAAGCTTTCCAATAGACCCCAATCAACTTCTATGGGGATCATGAAGGAGCTTAGTAGAATCCATTTACTCAAGATAACCATGACTTGCCTATAGATGTGACTAGAGACACTCATGAATCTAAAATCAACAATGTGCAAGAGAAGCAATTTTTCTATGGATATGGTTAGGATAATCTCATTTACAGGAGCAACAATAATGATGGTTGGAACTAGTTTGTGTTATTTTGGGAAAAACTTTGAATATTTTAATGTTGATAGTGTATATATCTTAGAATGGAACTAGTTTTAGTCTTGAGCTGTAGTAGGCTATTTTTTGAATCGACAAACACCTTCTGGGATGTTTTTGTGGTTTTACTCTAATAATTAAGTTGATACTCTATCTTTAATGGAGAAAAAGAGTTGATATATATATTTCTAATTTTCAATGATGATTTATTAGCATATGAAAAACATTGAAAATCAAGGGTCTAGTTCCCATAAAAATACTACATGTAAATAAATTTTTTCTTCTTTGATATCAAAATATGTTGTAGATGACATATAGCTAGTAAAATCAAAGATCAAAAATGGTTTTTGACCTATATTTTCTCTTTTATAAGAATTTCAATTCTAAATTTCCTAAAATTGATAGTTTCCATCTGCCACCATATTTCTCATAACAAATCCATTCCATAGAAACCATAAATTATAAATTGTGGAAGAGGACTCTCTCCTCTAGAGCTCGTCATATATTCTTCAAAACATTTCAATATGATTTACTATTTTTTTCTTTTTCGAAATCAAAATCTTGTTATTTGTTAAAATATGTACTTTTAGTATTGTTCAATTATAATATATTATGTCTACTTACAACATTATGCATTCTATATGAGCATATTCTTGACTCTAAGATCCATAAAATTGTGTTTCTATATTAGTAAAAAGACATCATTAAAAAAGTAAGAGTTAATAAAGCATCACTTTTCTAAAATAATTTAATTTCATTAGGTATTTGACACAAATTGGTATAAAACATGTATTTAATAGATATTTCCAATTGAAAAAGTTGGACCACTTAGATAACTTAGTTAGAATGAATATAGATGGAGCATGTGTTTTACCAAAATTGACTTTTAGTTAGAAATACTCAAATTTACTCATTTTGATAAGTCATCCTAAAAGGTGACACAACTTTGTGCTTTTACCCTTGATGGATAACTAATTACTCCACATTGATTTCAAAAACATCTCAATCCTTCTTCACCATGAGCTAAACAACTACCTCTTTAGGGGTACAATGTAGCTTATATTTATTATAATTAGAGGCAATTGACAAAATAGCTATATTTTTTCAATCTAGGCTAAAATTTAATGTAGAAAATAAAATTGAAATCAGTCATTTTCATTGAATATTTGAAGTAATCTTATATACATTTTCTCCACATTATGGTGCCTAAAACCATGGCTTTGCTAAGTCCAAATTTATTACTAGTAGAAAACATCAAGTATTTCCTATCATAACTTGACTATTCTTTATAATTAAAACATCTATGTGCAATAGTAACAAAATAATTTTAAAAGGTAAAAAAAAATTCCTACTCTATAATTTTTTCAAACATTAAACTTTCATGGTGTAAGAATATGATGGGAGGGGGGAGGGGGGTGTGTTATTGTTGGTGAATCCTAACATCAACTATATATCCCATTCCAATGGCATTTGGTGGGCTCATTTCCATGGAATTGGTTCTTATTGGAGGTGTAACATGAGATGAAGATATTGGGAATGTGTTCAAGGTGCATAGTGTTATCTAAGGCATAATTATTGATAAGTGGAGATCATACAAAGTCCCAAGACAACACTTTGTTTCAAGGTTGGAAGAAAATCCTCATAGGGTGACTTCCAAAAGGATGGAGGATTTTATGTAATCCCAATGTACACACAAATTAAGGAAGGAAAAACTATTAGGGTTATTAACTCAAGGGTTGACCATATTGTTTCCTCCATGAAAAATACTTTGGTGAGTCATTGTTACTCCTATTGACTAATCATTGTCATCATCTAACTAGGTTCAACTATGATGGTATGATGTAGCTCATGGTTAATGTATATGCCCCTCATTATTTTAGTGATAAGGGAAAGGTCCAGAATGAATCACAACCCTTCTTTAATAGTACATCATTTTTGGAGCCTTTTTGGTGACTTTAAATCCTCCTCTAGTCATTAGATAAATTGGTTGGCTCAAAAGACTGCATAGATAATATGGTGGATTTATTTGAATTTATTAATTAAATTGATTTGGTTTATATTGACCTTATTAGGCATAAATAAAATTTCTCTAACCATAGGAAGGTTGCATTCCTTATCCACCCAATTGGAATATAAGATTTGATTCCTTTCTTACTACCCTCCTCCATATGGTGTCTATTTGTAACCAAGTCTTATTGGACTAAAAAAATAGCCTATAGAAGGGTCCTACTCCCTTTCACTATGAAATCATGTGGGGAACCCAACCTAAACTCCATTTGTGTGTGAAGAAATGGTGGGACTCTCATTTGATCAAAACACCCATACTTAACATCATTAGAAGAAATGTGAATGGATAAAACAAACTCAAATTTGGTAATGTCTTTGAGCAAAGGAAGGAACTTTACATGAATCTAAATTCCATCCAAGAGAACATGGCTAGGGGTTGTCTTTCATTGGATACATGTTTTTGTTGAAGATATCACAGGGGTTGATTGAAGAATAACCTTAATAGGAAGGAACTATTCTCAAAAAAAAATATAAAAATGTACAACTTAGAGAAGGGAACATAAATTCAACATTCTTTTAGTATTTGACTTGCACTCATAAGAAAAAAAACACTATCCTTAGGACTTTGGGATGAATATAATGAGGAGGTTAGAAACAATACGTAGATGGTCTTTCTAGTCTCTAAATTATTTTGAAAAGCCTTTAGGGGTGATGAATATGCCACAAATGATTCTCTTAAGGATTGGATGTTGGATTTCCTCCCAAAAAATATCTCTCAAATTGATAATGAGATTCTTATGACCCTAATTTCAAAGGAGAAAGTATGGATAACTATTGGGCATTCTTTTTGCACGAGGTCAATGGCAGGAATCCATAGTATAATTCCTCTCTTGAAAAGAAAATATTTTTAAGGATCCACTCCAAGGTTCAGTGTTTGTCTTGTGATGTACCGAAATCCACTCAGTAGAAGATAAATGTGAGTGTTCACGAGGAGGCCTTTGCTGGTTCTAAAAACTCTTTTATCTTGGAATTGAAGTAAAATTTGTTCGTTGTCTCAAAATATCACACCAAAAGAACAATATTTTTGTATTTTCTATTTTTTTTCAATGAATGCAACTCTAATAATGTAGCTACTATGAGGTCCTATTCTAATAGGAGGTTAGCAAACCAAATAATGAAACTGAAAGAAAATAACATGAAATCAAATAACTTGAAATTGAAATTCCTAAATGGACATAAGCTACAGAACACAACACACTGCGAGTTAAACCTTCGAAGAAATCGGTAGGAAACCAATGAAAACAGGAGCAATGCTTCCTAGAATCCACTAATGTAATCGTCGGTGAGAATCTTTAACAAATTGAATGATATTTCACTCTTCATCAAATCGCAAGGCCACAAAAAGTGCGCTCATGTGAGATAAAAAGCTATGTAGACACAATCGGGTGATTTCTTCTCAAGCTCGTTACATCAACAGAATTCATATATTTGTAGCAAACACCAAAACTAAAAGATCACACAACCAAAAACAATGCAATAAACCCTTGGCTCAATCACAATCTCATGAATAAAATCCACAAAATAATGACACATTCAGGCAAGAATAACTACACTCTGAATGCTAGCACCAAAAGCATAACTTTATTGCATAATAACGGTGGCCATTGTTACATTTTACAATGGGGTATTTATAAGAAATCATCTCCTCAATTTGTGTCAAGAGTGAGAGATATCTTGATGCAATAAAATGCTTTTAAAACATTTAAACAAAACTAAATATATACAAACTGATAATCTAACTAGTGCTTAGAGGGACTCTATCAATATTTTACTCATTATTTGGATGCATGAGTCTTTTACATGTCAAAAATAGAGAAAGCATGAGAGAGAAAGTAGGAGGAAGCCATCAATCAAAGTAGAAGTGCATGGAGGCATCAAAAATAGAAGTTGGCCCTTTACTAGGCATGTGTTGGAGTTAACTTGCCATTAGAATGTGCTCTTGATGCATGGAAAGTGTTATTTTTGGAATTGGCAGTTAACTGTCGGCGCACCTCTGCATTACGGAGCTACATGAAAATGCGAAGCTGTAGACCTGCATGAAAATGTAGAGTTGTAGACCTGTGGAGTTGCAGAGCTACAGACCTACAGAGCTGCAGACCTACATACTTGCGGACCTGCATAGTTGTGGAGCTACGGACCTGCGGAGCTCAATTCACCAAAAAATCGAAGTTCTCAATTTTGAAAATAGTTTCTGGGTTTTTCTCAAATGGGGTTTTAGATCATTTTTTGTATACATTCTTTGCCCTTTTTTTGATGATTTACACCCTCTTTATAGCCAATTACTTTCATAAACTTGCACTCCCTTCGCTTCTTGAATCGAAAATCTCAAGGTACCTATATTGAATCTTTTCCCCAATAGCTGCATAAGATGAGGAACCTAATTTTCTTTATGTGTCCAACCTCTGTATCTTCGACCTTTGTCTTCTCTCCAACTGCCCTATCCTTCCCAGCAAGAAACCAAGTGATCTAGGTGATCAAATGTTTGAAACTTTTTCTTTTTTTTTTCACAAATTTTTTTAGCCATTTTTTTAATGGCTTTTTTGGAGGTCTTCTGCTCAAAATTTCTAGTTGAAACTTTCATCGGCCCCTAAAACTACATAGCCAAAGGCTCACTATTTTAGAGACTGAAATTAGATCTTTAGTTCTTCTTTCCAATGGTGTAAACGGTTCTGAATTCTGAGCTCCGAGTCAAAAGTTATGACCTCGACAAGTTGAGGATACATTTTTTACCTACAAAAAGAAACAAACATTAGTTCGTAGAGTTAACAATGCATAGTAAAGACACACTAGCTACTCAAACAAAACTAGAGGTGAATCCTAAAATTTGGCTAAGTCTAAAATCCTGAAGTGTAATGTCCCCATTTTAGCAGTTGACCAAGTGTGTGTGCATTAGCCTTGTTCTACATGGTCCCGAGGGCTAACAAAGGGTTTAATGGGATCCTGGAGTGTTTTGACCTAGTCATTTCCAGTTTGGGCCAAAACGAAGTTGATTTACTCAGTTTCAGGCATACTTACTATTTTTAGTAAGTCAGTAGGACACAGTGCAGGTTAATTTTGGTGATTGGATTCGATACTCCTCGGTGAGAGCTTTCCGATGAGCTATCACTCGCATTATTCGGAGTCCGATTGCTAATACATTTTAATGCCTGAAGTTTTATTAAAGTAACGTCTAATTTAATTGTAAAATATTAAAGTGTTACTTTAATATTTATTTTATGGTGATGTGTACCCAAGGGAGACATAAGGGGTATTTTAATATATGTTTTATATATTACACATCTTTTATCCCACATTTCCCATATGAGTTGAGCGAACCCTTGGAAATAGAATAAAAGGAGGCATTTGTGGCTTCATTAGACAGGTTGAATATGAGAAGAAATTGGTGTGTGAGTTGCAGCTCCGTTCTTGGCATTTGAGGACATCTATCCTCTCTTGTAACATTCTAGAGATCATTCCCTTGGGGTTTGGCCTTTGGAATTCTTTGTTATTGGTTTCATTATCAGGCAGTTTAGTTGCATTTTCGGCTACAGGCAGATTTGGTATTTTGCTCATATCTTCTTCACTACTTGTCCGACGCTTATGCCACTTGGAGGGAATGGTATTATGAAGGTAGTGGACTGATTGAAGGAAAAAGTATTGTAGCAGCAAGTTTGTAAGCATGGGCTGGAGTATTATGTCAATACTACTGAAGTAATTAGTGAGTTGATAAATCTGCCATGTATTTGGTTTTATGAATTCTGAAAATAACATTTTATTAGCAGCAGTTCATTTCCACTTTGCATATCATTGTAGTTTATTTCTTGTTTATTTTGTATGATACCAATTCCATGCACGAAACACAACAAACAATAAACGTTTGATTTTCGGAGTTATAAGGGGTTTAAAACATTAAACAAAGAAATAAGAAGTTGAATGCAAACTGTTTGACATAATTACTTTCAGCAATTTGGTTTAGTTTTTGGGACATCCAGGGGTGCCCATTACAGTGGTATTAGAGCTTGATTACAAAGTGTTTCATGAAGTTATAACTAGTAGGTGTCCATTACAGTGGTATCAGAGCTTGATTACAAAGTGTTTCATGAAGTTATAACCAGTAGGTGTCCATTTCAGTGGTATCAAAGCTTGATTACAAAGTGTTTCATGAAGTTATAACCAGTAGGTGTCCATTACAGTGGTATCAGAGCTTGATTACAAAGTGTTTCATGAAGTTATAACTAGTAGGTGTCCACTACAGAGCATATGCAGCAGGAGCAGAATAGGCGAATGGACATGATGTTGCAGCTCATGGCTAGACAGATGGGTGTCAATATTAATCCAAGTGATGCCAAGAACAGAAACAATAACAATGAAGGAAACAATAACAACGGGGGAAACAATAACCATGGAGGCCAAGGCAAAAACAATGGTCCTGAGAATAACATTAATGATAATAATGGACACGGCAACAATGGGAATGAGGCTAATAACTTTAGACACGTTGCACGCCCAGCGCAGACTGCGAGCTCGAGACCTCTTCTACCCACTTTCCCACCCAGAGATTCGGTTCAACCAATAAAAAAACCACAGATTACCGAGTTACAGGATTAGTTCAGGAGGGACTGGCAGGCTAGTGGACCAGAGTTTCAGGCGGATATTTCTCTTAGAGATTATATGGACTTGAGGATGAGACACATGCCTAAAGCAGGAGGGAGGAATCAAAACTTTGAGCTGAGGAAGAAAGTTGGAAAACTTTCTTTACCTTATTATGATGCTTCAGGGAAGATGACTGCACGAGCTTGGGTGCAGAAGGTAGATACATACTTGCAGCTAAATCCTATGCCTGAGGAGGAGGCTATCAAGTATGTGGCTATGCACTTGGATGGCGTTGCACATGAATGGTGGCATCATGGCATGGTGACTTTGGGGCATAATCAAATTACATTCTATGGGGAATTCACTGAAACATTGATTGAGAGATTTGACAATAAGGATCCCGACTTACATTTCAAGGAGCTAGCACAATTAAAACAGTCAGGTTCTGTGGATGTTTACATTGCCGAGTTTCGGCGCTTGTCTGTACTTGTTACTGATATCTCTCCTAGGAGATTGGTGGTGTTATTTTGTGATGGTCTTGCTGATCCATTACGAGGTTGGGTGAAGGGACATGATCCACTCACCTTAGCTGAAGCAACTAAAAAGGCACGAGATTTAGCCCCTTCGGTATACAAAGGAAAAAACCATTCAATAGATTCTTCCTACCGCAAGGACAAAGACAAAAAACTATTTCAGAAAGAGTATAGCAAACCCAAAGAAGGATCAAAAGGACTAGACAATGAAACCTTGAATGAACTTCGAAAGAAGAAGTTGTGCTTCCATTGTAGAGAGCCTTGGGACTTATCTCATAAATGTTCTCTCAAGGCTAAGGAAAATCAAATGGAATCTTTTTCAGCAGAAGAGTCAGAGTCAGAAGGGGAGGATCAGCACTCTGATTCAGATGAGGGTAACACTATAGAGGAGAGAAACATTCCTAAGGATGATAGATCGTTGGCACGCTTGACAGGGGCCCAAAAGGAAATCACATTTAAGGTCAGGGGTACTATCTAGGGGCAGAAAGTGATATCTCTTATTAACACTGGGGCTACACATAACTTCATAGATGCACAGTTGGTAGCCAGGAGAGGGTTACAGACAGAGGAGCATGATGGGTTTAGAGTCATGGTGGCTAACGGTGATAAGTTATTATGCACTCAGAAGATATCTAATCTTCGCATCAAGTTTGGAGATGGCTACGAGTTGGAGGATGAGTTCTATGTTGTGGACATGGGAGATTATGATGTCATCCTCGGCATGACATGGATGGCTTCACTAGTTGAGTTCACACTCAATCTAGCAAAATTGGAGATGAGATTCCAGCATGAGGGAAGAACTGTGGTACTTAGAGGACTTTCAGATGGAGGTTGCAGAGTAGTGTCCTTGAGAAGAATGCAGAGACTTTTTTGTCATGATGACATAGAGTGGATGGAAGAGTGCTACATTACGCCAACTTCACCAGAGCCACAAGAAAAGAGTCATCCACCAGATATCTAGAAGATACTTGATAGACACGCTAAATTATTTAGCAATATTCCTCATGGGGTTCCTCCTGACAGAGGGATGGAACATGTTATTGAGCTCGAGGAAGGAGCCAAACCAGTTATGATTACTCCCTATCATCATCCTAAGAAACACAAGGATGAGATAGAGAAGGCGATTAAGGATTTGTTGGAGATGGGGCATATCAGGCCCAGTAAGAGCCCCTTTGCTTCAGCAGTAGTATTGGTAAAGAAGAAGGATGGGACGATGCGCATGTGCATTGATTACAGGGCATTGAATAAGAAAACAATTAAAAACAGGTATCCCATTCCTAGGATTGATGAGCTGATTGATGAGTTGCATGGGGCATGCTTCTTCACCAAAATTGATTTGCGATCCGGATACCATTAGATCAGGATGAGAGCAAAGGACATTGAGAAAACAACCTTCCGATGTCACTATGGCCACTTTGAGTTCATGGTTATGCCATTTGGTCTAACCAATGCACCTGCTACATTTCAAAGTTGTATGAACCAGGTATTCAAGAAGCAGCTAAGGAGATTTGTCTTGATCTTCTTTGATGACATCTTGGTCTTTATTAAGTCCTGGGAGGAGCACTTACATCATCTGGAGGAGGTGTTATCTATTCTAGAGAGAGAGTCATTATATGCCAAGGAATCTAAATGTGAGTTTGGCATGACTGAGCTCCTTTACCTTGGGCATATCATTAGTGCAGATGGCGTTCGGGTTGATCCTGAAAAGATTAAAGCTATTGTAGAGTGGCCTACTCCCAAAAACCTTACACGGCTTAAGGGATTCTTTGGTTTATGTGGTTTTTATAGGAGGTTTGTTAAGGGATTCTCACATATTGCTACACCCTTGACAGATCTTACTAGGAAAGGAGCCTTCGTGTGGATAGGGGCAGCACAGAGGTGTTTTGAGCATTTCAAGAAGGTAATGTCTTCATATCTAGTTCTAGCTCTACCGGATTTCATGAAGCCTTTTGAGCTTCATTGTGATGCATCAGGTGATGGGATTGGAGCAGTATTGATGCAGGAGAAGCATCCCATTGTATTCGAGAGTAGGAAGCTCCGGGGAGTTGAGAAAAGTTATTCTGTCTATGACCGGGAGATGTTGGCCATAATGCATGCATTGGCCAAATTTCGATCATATTTGGTAGGTGGACATTTTGTGATCAAGACTGATCACAACGATATTAAATACTTCATGAGCTAGCGTGATCTTAATGACCGGCAACAAAAATGGGTGACTAAATTGCAGGCTTATAACTTTGACATAGAATTTGTCAAAGGTAAGAAAAATGTGTTGGTTGATGCCTTATCTTGGAGACCTCACTTATGTGCTCTGGCAAAGATTTCAGGAGATTGGAGAGATCGGATTATAGCAGAATATGTCGGAGATGCTTGGGCTTTTGGATTGATTTCAGGTACCATACAAGATGATCACTATGAGGTGATAGATGGATTGATCAGAGTTCAGGACAGGGTTTATTTGATTCCGTCATCACATTTGAGAGAGGCGATACTAAAGGCATTTCATGATGCACCCACAGCTGGACATCCGGGGGTCTTCAAGACCTACAGGCAGATTCGAGAGCGATTTTCATGGAAAGGGCTCAAGGATGATGTTCAGAGGTATGTCAGGGAGTGTGTGGTTTGTCAACAGAATAAGGGAGAGCAGACATTTCCTGCAGGTTTATTATAGCCCTTGCCCATTCCTGATAGGAAATGGGAAAGTATTTCAATGGACTTCATCACTGGTTTACCACGAGTGCAGGGAAGGGATTGCATCTATGTGGTGGTGGACCGCTTGATGAAGTTTTCTCACTTCTTTGCTAGTCCATCCACTTACACAGCAGCACAGGTGGCAGATCTTTTCTTTAGAGAGATATTCAGGTTACATGGGCTACCCAGATTCATTGTCAGTGACTGGGATAGTAAGTTTATGAGTGTTTTTTGGCAAGAGTTGTTTAGGTTGTGTGGTATAGATCTTACACCTAGCACTAGTTATCATCCACAAACGGATGGGCAAACAGAGATTGTGAATAAATGGGTGGAAGGATATTTGAGGAACTATGTAACTACACAAAAAAAGGCTTGGATCAGATGGTTGCATATGGGAGAGTATTGTTATGACACCACTTATCATATGTCCATCAAGATGACTCCTTTCATGGCACTCTATGGCTATGAAGCACCTAGCTTCATGGATTTAGTTTTGGGGGACAGTAGAGTGCCCAAAGCCAAAAAATTATAGCAGGATAGTCAGGACATCCTGAAAGTGCTCAAAGAGAATATACAACAAGCCCAGAATCAATAGAAATTGTATGCTAATCAGCACCAAATAGAGCATAGCTTCGAGGTAGGGGATATGGTTTACTTGAGGCTACAACCATATAGACAGTCATCGCTCAAGAAGCGGGGAGCTAAAAAGTTGAAACCTAGATTTTATGGTCCCTACAGGGTGATTCGCAAAGTGGGAAAAGTCGCCTATGAGCTTGAGCTTCCAGAGGGAAATCGAGTGCACAATGTGTTTCATGTGCCTAGGCTTAAGAAAGCCATTGGTCAGAGTGTAGTGCCTTCTGCAGACTTACCCCCTTTGGATGAGGAGGGGAAGCTTGTGTTAGTACCCGAGGCTATTCTAGACACCACAGAGAGGAAGCTTAGAAACAAGATATTGAAGGAGTATTTGGTCAAATGGAAAGACCTGTTGGAGGAAGATTCTACATGGGAGAGTGAGCAGGTTATTCAGCAGGCTGGACTGAGATTGCTTGAGGACAAGCAATTTCAAGGGGGGCGGACTGTAATGTCCCCATTTTAGCAGTTGACCAAGTGTGTGTGTGTTAGCCTTGTTCTACATGGTCCCGAGGGCTAACGAAAGGTTTAATGGGATCCTGGAGTGTTTTGACCTAGTCATTTCCAGTTTGGGCCAAAACGAAGTTGATTTACTTAGTTTCAAGCATACTTACTATTTTTAGTAAGTCGGCAGGACACAGTGCAGGTCAATTTTGGTGATTGGATTCAATACTCCTCAATGAGAGCTTTCTGATGAGCTATCACTCGCATTATTTGGAGTCTGATTGCTAATACATTTTAATGCCTGAAGTTTTATTAAAGTAACGTCTAATTTAATTGTAAAATATTAAAGTGTTACTTTAATATTTATTTTATGGTGATGTGTACCCAAGGGAGACATAAGGGGTATTTTAATATGTGTTTTATATATTACACATCTTTTATCCCACATTGCCCATATGAGTTGAGCGAACCCTTGGAAATAGAATAAAAGGAAGCATTTGTGGCTTCATTAGACAGGTTGAATATGAGAAGAAATTGGTGTGTGAGTTGCAGCTCCGTTCTTGGCATTTGAGGACATCTATCCTCTCTTGTAACATTCTAGAAATCATTCCCTTGGGGTTTGGCCTTTGGAATTCTTTTTTATTGGTTTCATTATCAGGCAGTTTAGTTGCATTTCTGGCTACAGGCAGATTTGGTATTTTGCTCATATCTTCTTCACTACTTGTCCGACGCTTATGCCGCTTGGAGGGAATGGTATTATGAAGGTAGTGGACTGATTGAAGGACAAAGTATTGTAGCAGCAAGTTCATAAGCATGGGCTGGAGTATTATGTCAATACTACTGAAGTAATTAGTGAGTTGATAAATCTGCCATGTATTTGGTTTTATGAATTCTGAAAATAACATTTTATTAGCAGCAGTTCATTTCCACTTTGCATATCATTGTAGTTTCTTTCTTGTTTATGTTGTATGATATCAATTCCATGCATGAAACACAACAAACAATAAACGTTTGATTTTTGGAGTTATAAGGGGTTTAAAACATTAAACGGAGAAATAAGAAGTTGAATGCAAACTATTTGACATAATTCCTTTCAGCAATTTGGTTTAGTTTTTTGGGACATCCAGGGGTGCCCATTACAGTGGTATCAGAGCTTGATTACAAAGTGTTTCATGTAGTTATAACCAGTAGGTGTCCATTACATGAAGCCCTGAAATTTGGCTAAGTCTCGATTTCTGAAGCTCTGAAATTTCCTAGAATCTTTACCTTATCTCGGTGAGGTCTGAAACTTGTCTCAAAAGATTCATCACATACATTAAAATATATCTTAAGTATAAGAAATTACTTATACTTAAATGATATATTTTAAACCCCTTTTATGGTTACTCAGAAAAAACTAGAGGTGAAAGGGTGGCTTGGCAAGCGCACACAGTGTGCGCAAGTGAGTGTCTGACACATTATGGCGTGCGTGGCCTTTGGTGGCACACACATGCTTTGGGCATGCGGCCCTTGGGGGTGCGTGCTCACCTTGGTGGCATGCGCCCTCCCCTTGGTGGCACACACAAGTGCTCAAGTGTGAGGGCATGACGCTTTTTTTTTGTTAATTTAATAATTATTATTTTATTTATTTTTTAATACTCTAAAATTCCTAACTAAGATTTCTTCTCTCGACTACCAAACTATGAGTCTGGGAGTCAAAAAAAGTAGGGGGTCCCCATTCCTAGTAAGGAATGGGGCATGTTTTGTGGACACCACAACAATAACTACATTTTCTATGGGGGATTTTAATTAAGGCCCTAGGTTCTAATGACTTCCTCTTGATTTCCTGTAGGATATTTGGGATATTGTTGGCCTTAATGTTATTTTAGTCGCAAGAGATTTTTTATAATAGATAAAATCCTTAAGAAGCTAAATTACCCATTCATTTTCCTAATCCTCAAAATCTAGGAGTCACTTTCCATTACTACTTTTAGGAAAATAAGCCTATGCAATACTATCCAATTAAAAATATTATCTAGAGACCTCATTAATAAAATCAAATTATTTCTCAATAATTATATCAATAGTAACCAGAATGGGTCTAACCCTTATAGAAAAATTCTTGATGTAGCTATTAATACCCATGAAGTCTTCTACTACACGAATTAATGAAATGTTCAAAGGATTTTTCTTAGTTTTGACTTGTTTGTTTCTTATGACAATGTCAAATGGTATTTCCTCTTCAAACTACTTCAAATATTTAACTTTGATATGAATGTGATTGCATTGATTATAGAATGAATGACTACTATTTACTATTGTATCCATGTTAATGGAGTGCTAGGAGGTTCCTTTGGTGCATATAAAGGGATGAGACAATGTGAGATCCTCTCCTCCCATCTCTTCATCTTGTTGGATGAGGTTCTAGGAAAGAACTTTCTTCATATTCTAAGTGAGAAAAAAATTGTGGGGGTGAGACATTCTTTCACCTTCCCTTGATGGTCTTCCAATAGACTTTTGATAACACAATCTTATTTGGTCTTACATCAACCCTAGAACCTAAAGGTTGGAAATTCCTCCTCACCTAGTATGATTTGGTATCTGAACAAAGTGTCATTTATGCTAAAAGAAAAGTCTTTTTTTTTTTCAATACTCATCATTCCCCCGAAAACAAGGCCAAGGAAAGTATTTGATGTTAGTTTCCTGATCTCTAGGATATTTACCTAAGGCTATCTCTCATAGTGAAGGAGTCTTCCAATTCCTT
Source organism: Cupressus sempervirens (assembly GCA_028749045.1). Taxonomy (NCBI): domain Eukaryota; kingdom Viridiplantae; phylum Streptophyta; class Pinopsida; order Cupressales; family Cupressaceae; genus Cupressus; species Cupressus sempervirens. The sequence goes on along the minus strand of CM053793.1, from coordinate 614,319,952 downwards.
TTATAATAAAATCATGGAAATAATGTAATGTAATATAGGCTAGGTAGAAGGGTAAACTTCTAAGTAGCACATGTAAGTTGCAACTCCTTAAAGAATCTCTGTGATGAACTCTTGTATACTTCCTATCACTCTTTAGAGTATGTGATACTTGGGATGGTACATCAAAGATAATTCAAAGGAGTTATCCATGGTCTAGAATGGAAGGAAATAAGTAGATGACTATCATTAAGTGAGACTCTGTTTTCCACCCAATATCTATGGGAAGTTTGGGTGCAAGGTAAAATTATCACCTCAAAAAATCTCAGTAATAAAATTGGTTGGACCCTAGCGATATAAAGAGCTAAATGGTGTGGTATTATTTCTACCAATTATTTGAACTTAGAAAATTTTTTCACTCCCTGAACACACATGGGCTCCCTATACGGTCCAAATTTTGGAATAATATTTAAGTATAGGTCATTGTTTCTCCAAGTCTTGAAATTTAGGATAGGTGATGGTGTGATGGTCTACTTTTGGGATGACACTTCGATGGATGAGACACATCTCTCTCTACTCCCTATAGTTTTTGACATTTTTATGCTAGCTAAAAGGATCTGTGAAAATAGGGTTGAAGACTACATGGATCTATTGAGGACTTTGAAAATGATCTTACTTTGTTGTCTATGCCTTCAACAACTAATACCTTTGATAATAGATTTGCAAAAGATACTCAATAAGGAAGGAATTATAATGTTCTAAACAGTAGATAACTTTGTTTGGAAGAATAATGCTAGTGGAAACTTCATAGAAAAATATGTCTATCTCATGCTCATTAGTGAGGGGGGACTAGGATGAACTATATAAAAAGGTTTGGAGCTCTCAATTAATCCCTAAGATCAATCTATTCTTGTGGGGGTGATAAATGAAAAGATACTTACTCAAGATAATATTTTTAATGGGTCTTAGTTTCCCAACTAAAATATCCTCTACAAACTAAATGAGGAGTTAGTTAACTATCTCTTCATACATTTCTCCTTTGTGTCTAGCTTTAGAGAGATTTTTATCTTCTCCGAACCTAGTAGGCAATGCATGGAGATGTCCATAAAAATTATTTCATGTGGTAGGGGAAATATTTTAACCTTAATATCATACAATTATAGTGGCGAATTCATCCTTATTTTTGTTGGGGAAATTGGAAGGAAATGAATAATAAGATATTTCAAGAAAAATGGTGTTAGCTAGAGTGGTTTTTGGCATTTTTACAAGCCATTTTTAGATGATTTAAGATTTACTAGAGGGCATGGTCATTCCATTCGTCCCACTTTTGGCAATTGTAAAGTTACTAAGAATTGGGATCTATAAAATCTCACTGGAAACTATATCCTATCTAGAAAAATTAGAAGGAAAAACACAAAAGAGACTCCCCCATCTTGGTTGGTCCAAACTAAAATTTTATGGAACAACAAAAAAGTCTCAAGGCCTAGCCATTTTGGGTGGACTAATTAAGTGGATTTTAGTGGTGCATCGCTTAGATTTATAAACAATATAGTAGAGGGAATATACCTTTTGTGTTGACTTAAGATTCTATTATATTGTTACATCCCAAATTTTGACCTAATTTTAAATTTATTCATAGTCATTAGACTAAATGGATTTTTCTTTCATAATCATGTGAAGTAGGTAGTTATTTATATCTGTTGTATTAATTGTTTAATGAAGATGGTCATTATCCATTATTTTTCATGTGATGTTTAGCAGTTGCTTGATTTTGGAATTATGGTTAATAATTAAATTATTTTAAATGTTAACCTAAAAATTATTATGGAACTTTTTATTATTGTGGAAATATTGCACGAGTGATTGGAGGAGAAGATGAAGGGGGGAAGTATTGTTAAATGGGATCAATGGAATGGGATACTAGCTTAGTCCAATCATCAGATTGATAGGTATGACCTTAAATTACCTTGGCAAGGACCTAGTGACTTGAACTTTAGGATACAATTGAAGGACCTACATGAGCTATTAAGTAAACATTTTAAAATATAAAATAATTTAATTAAAATATAATACGTACCTCAAAGGATTTTGATTGATCTTTCCACAACATAATTATAATAAATACCTATGTATGTACACATAAATATAAGAATGAAGTGACACCATAATATTATTATTTCTTTTATAATAGTATGATGTCACCTCATAAGTATATCTACATGCATATAGATAGATATAAACCATAATTATTTTTTATTTATAACCTTCAAACCTTTTTTTCATCTTTTTATTATTTTCTTGCTTGAACCTTATGAACACTTGGCATATTTAATTAGTGTCCAAGAGCCAAGTCCTTTTTATGTTATGGCTTCTTGGAAGCCAAACAAACATATAATCTCTTTAAATTATGAAGTCGAGAGAGGCGGAAGGGATGATTTTTCCATCACCCAATTTCCTTGTTTATCACCTAATTTTTCCTTGTTTATATCTGACTTCTTTCATACACCTGACCACAATTTCCTAGCAACCGATATCTCTACAGTATACTACATAATAATGATTGCAGTAATTCCCTTCCATGATTTTCTTGTTATACTAATGTTCTACTAAAAATTGTGAACAATAATCATACTGAGAACTACATTCAAGATCTCTCCTATAAAGTTTGGGGTAGACTTATTAAGTGTCCAACAAGACTTCATCTTCTTTACAAATTATATCAGGTTATGTGCTTAATCAAAACCCAAGTATTGCAATATGTTTTCTTTATCAATTGTTACTACATTCTAACTATATAGTAGTAAGCTACAATTTATATCATGATACAAATCATCTTCCTTAACATCATAGGTTAGACCCTCTCTAAATTAGAGTTGTTTATGGCAACTAAAAACCAAGTAACCATGTTATAAAATCATGATTTATTTATGCCACTGGAAATCAGAATCAAATGATATTTTTCTACAAGTCTTAAAGAACGCATTCTTCAAATCACAAATTGTGATAAGCTAGAAACATATAATATTTATGAATCAATAGATAGAGCTGATTGATCTAAGATCTAAGCACCTAGGACTCGTGATATTGCTATCAAGATTTAACTGTGTGATTTTGAGTCAAACTCATTGACCCATGTTTCATGAGTAGTGATTCAACATGAATCCATATCTCATGAGAATAAATGGAACACTTAGCACTCATTGGATCTAGGTGATTCTCATAGGGGTGAAGCACTGAGACTTCTCAGGAGGTCACCCATCCCAGTACTATTCCAGTCTGAGCACACTTAACTACAAAGTTTCCTCCATGGTTAAACCCAAAGCTTGCAACCCCATTTTCAAGCTCACAATATCACAATTTGACTTGATGTGGAAATTATCTCCTACTTATCACCTAAGACTCATCGGTTGTGTAGCCATGGAAAAGGTGAAGAGGTGAGATGAAATCTACAATGACATAGAAATAAAAGTCATGACATGAAACAATAATCCTAAATTAATTTCATTTAATAGCTCATGCTTGTCTATATTATTGTTCCCCTATTGTCAAGTCAAGTGGTGGTTATCAGGTCATTGAACCTATAAGAAAACCTTGGCCAAGGTCATTTAAAGGCATGTTTTCCATCTTTGATCACTTGATGTCAATGGTGCCAGTTATTCAAATATGTCCATTCATAACTATGTGAACATTCTAAACACCAGAATGCTTAGGTGGCTAGACTAAAAGTATCCTAAGCCTGATCTCGAGGTAGGGAGGGCCTTTCTAATTCAATAAATTGTGTGGAGATAAGTATGGTCTAAGGTTGGGAGGTTAAGCCTAAGTCAATGCTTCTCCTCTTATCAAAATTTGAAGCTTTCACAACCAAACTAAAGACTCACCAGATATTACTTGTATGTTCTTCTTCTTTTCACGTTAAGCATTTACTTGTATGTAGGGAAAGATAGTTAATTGTTATTCCAATTATTACAGTTGATCATTTATATAGTTATTTTAGTTAATCATTATTATAGTTGATCATTGATACAGTTATTTCAATTAATCGTTATTCTAGTTATTTCATTTGATCATTGATATAGATATTTCACATGATCGTTATTATAGTTATTACAGTTTATCATTGTTTCAGTTGATCATTGATATAGTTATCTCAATAGAGCATGGTTGTTTCAATTAATCATTGGTAGTTAAAAGTAGTTGATGTCCCATGAAAAGGAATTTAGTTATATGTTCAATAATTTGTTGGGAAAAACTCTTTATTGATTGTCTTTATTTTGTTATGAAAAATTGTTTGTTACATATGGTATTAGAGTGTTGGGTTCAATGTTGAACCTAGGCTACACTACTTTCCATGTAAACCTAAAAGTTCTTAGAATAATTGTATAGGATGCAAGTACATAAAACACCTCGCAAGAAGGCATGACATCCCATCTTCTTGTATTTAATTAAAAACATGCCAAACTTTGACTACACTTGCTACTCCATGCCCCAAGAAAATGAAACTCTGAAACATGCTTTGCAACAAATGAAGAAGGAAAGAGTCAAGTGTACTCCTACTATTAGAGCAACATATAGGAACAAACTGATTCAAAATTGGAATGCGGGTTAGGGTTAAACTAGTAAACAAACAAACTAAGCAATGATGAGGATGTTGTAGGTCATGACATGGTGCATGAAAATACATAATCATCCACTGATTTATTGCTTTAGATTTTGCAAGAAATGCAACTGGAGTTGGATAATATGGAAAAAAGAATAAATGAAATGGAAGCCCAGATAGGGTAGAACCAAGAGGAAATCCAATCCTCACCTCTTCTCAAAATAGAGGCAGAAGTCTCCAAACACAACAAGAAAACCTCACAAGCTTCACCCACTCAAACTAAAAAACAAAACAAATAAGAAATAGTGAGTGATCTATCTACAAATATTAAGAAGATCAAACCACCCACATTTGCTAGTTTTGAATCCGAAGAGGATGTTGAGGCCTAGTTAACTGAAATGGAGTAATACTTTGAAATTAGGAACTTTTCATAAACCTCAAAAGTGGTTTAGGGAATATACCACTTTACTGGAGAAGCTACTACATCATGGGGAAACACCAAGGTTGAGCAAAATATTAAAACCATTGAGATTACCTAGAAAAAATTTGTAACCATTGGTTACCCCAAACCTTTTATGATAAAAAATTGTTGGATTTCCAAAACTTGAAGCAAGGAGATTTGACTATACACGGGTATTGGGAGAAATTTTCCCAATTACTAAAGTATGTACCACCATATCAACAAGATAGAAATCTGAAAGTGAGGAAATTCATTATGGGTCTGAATAATAGGATAGGAGGAGTAGTTGATGTTCTCACTCCTCGAGCCATGAAAGAAGCTTTAGAGAAGGCTATCCAATAGGAATATAAAATCAAGAGAGATAACTCTATTTGAGATAATAAAAGAAAAACAAATTGGAATACAAAAAGTATAGATACTGGATCTTAGAAGAAGCAGTTTAAGGACTATAAGTTTAGCAAGCCAGAATAGAAAGGGAATAGAGTCAAGGATTTTAAAAGTAATTTTAATACATCTAAGAATAATAATAGCAATGAAAAGAAAGGCCCACCTTCTAGTGTTACACTTGTGGGGGAGAACATTATGTTAATAAATGCCCCATCAAGACCAACACCAATTAGCCACACCAACCACCCCTTCCACAACAACATGTTTATTAGCAAAGGATCCATTTAGCCCTTGACAATAGACAAGAAGAACAATAGATAGGCCCAAATGAAACTTCGGGTAAGATCTACAGGAACCCTATGTCTATTTTAATTGATACTAAAGCTTATGAATGTTTTATATTGCCTAAAATATTAAGTAGATTTCGAAAGAGATCTAGTTTGATAGAAAAACCATGGATAGTCAAGTATGCAAACCAGTTAAGGGCTAAGGTAGAGCAATGTCTATTTGAGGCTCAAGTTGATTTTCCAAATTTCTCTACTGAATTGAATCTGTATGTAGCACTTCTTGGGTCTTACAATATTATTATAGGAATTAACTGGCTTAGTGAGCATAAGGCCAAGGTGAATTGTCTTGCTAAAACTGTAGATTGCTTGGATGACCAAGGAAAACTTGCAAGCATTATAGGGATTAAACATGAAATTAAATCAAAATAGATATCTAGCATGCAACTTAAGAAATGTGGAAGAAAAGGTTGTGAGATTTTTGCAGTAAGAATTGAAGATATGAGAAATCCTATAAACACCACATATGGAGATGACTACATTTTTGAAGATGGGGAATCCAAGAAAAATTAAAGGAATATTTCAAAGAAAAATATCCCTACTTGAGGAATTATCAGGATACATTTCTTGAAGAACTCCCCAATTTACCTCCATCCCGAGTCTTTGATTTTACCATAGATTTGTCACCAGGAGCAGAACCCATTTCTTGGGCACCTTATCAAAAGACCACCATAGAATTAATGGAGTTACAAATACAATTACAAGATATGTTAAACAAGAAATTGGTTCAGCCTAGTGTTTCACCATGGGGAGCCCCAATATTGTTTGTTAGGAAGAAGGACGAAACTATAAGATTATGCTTAGATTACATAATTCTCAATAAGGTTACTATCAAGAACCAATACCCACTCCCTAGAATTGACAACCTCTTTGATCAAATGAAAGGTGCTACTATATTTTCAAAGATTAATTTGAGGTCAAGATATCATTAGCTTCGTATTAAGGATGAAGATATTCACAAAACTGCATTCAGAACCAGATATGGTCATTATGAATTCATAGTGTTACCTTTCAGGTTAACCAATGCTCTAACAACTTTTATGAACTTAATGAATAGCATATTTCAAGATTGTCTAGATAAGTTTGTACTATCAATGAACAAGGAAGAACATCAAAAACATCTGGAAAAAGTCTTACAAATGTTGAGAGAACATAAATTATATGGAAAATTGTCTAAGTGCATTTTCTATCAAAAAGAAATATAGTATTTAGGACACATCATATCAACTCAAGGAATAGTTGTAGATCCATAAAAAATCAAAGCAATTAAGGAATTTCCTATACCTAAAAATGTGATAGAAGTTAGAAGTTTCATGGGATTGGCAAGGTTCTATACGAAGTTTGTTAGAAATTTCTCCAAGATAGCCTACCCAATTGCATCATTTAGAGAAAGGGAAGGAAGTTTGTATGGACTGAAAAATGTCAATAAGCTTTTGAATGCTTGAAGGAAAATTTAACTACACCACCCATACTAAGATTACTAGACCCACAAAAGAAATTTGTTATTATAACTGATGCATCATGAGAAGGAGTAGGAGGTGTGCTAGTGTAGGATGAGCAAGTAATTGCATACAAGTCTAGTAAATTGAAGAATTACAAGAAAAATTATGCACCTTATGATCTAAAATTAGTAGCTATTATTCATGTTCTTCAAATATGGAGATATTACTTGATTGGAAAACCTTTTGATCTTCGATCTGATCACCACGGCCTAAAATGCATTTTTACTTAGCCTAATCTTAATGCTAGACAAAGGAGGTGGCTGGAATTTCTAGTAGACTATGAATTTGATATAAATTGCATCAAGGACAAGGAAAACAAAGTGGAAAATGCCTTAAGTAGGAAAAGACACATTTTTGCAATGGCTACCATAAATTTTAGATTAAAGGATCAAATTTTATAGCATCTAGAGCATGATGAATTGTATGCAGAGATCAGCCTAGCTCTCATCAGAGACCCACAAGATCCCAAGTATTTAGAATTTAGGATAGAAGAGGATGGATTGTTAAGCTATCATGACAAAATTTATATACCCAAAAAAAATGAACTTTAGAGAATAATTCTAGAAGAATCTCATTCAACTCCATATTCAGGACACCTTGGAGTAACTAAAATATTATCAGATATGAAACCCCTATATTTTTGGAAAGGAATGAAAAGGAAAATAACAGAGTTTGTGGCAAGATGTCTGGAATGCCAAAGAGTAAAAGCATAACATCATTACCTAACTGGCCTTTTGCACCCAAATAAGGTACCGAAATTGAAATGACAAATAATATCCATGGATTTTGTACAAGGATAACCTATGACATGAAATTGACACAACGCCATTCTTGTAGTAGAAGATAGATTGATAAAAGTTGCTCACTTTATACTAGGAACTCTAACTGATGGAGCACCAGAAATTGCTCATAAACTCATAAGGGAAAATTTCAGATAACATGGAGTTCTAGAGAAAATTATCTCAGATATGGATGCTAGGATAACTTCCATATTTTGGAAAACATTATTTTTAGCATTAGGGACAAAACTAAACATCGGTTTAGCTTATCATCCTGAGATAGATGGTCAAACAAAAAGAGTAAACCAAGTATTAGAAGATCTTTTGAGAGTTTACTATATGGATCGACAATACCAGTGGGAAACCTATTTACCCTTGGTAGAATTTTCTTATAACAATTTCTACCAATCCACCATTAAAATGACCCCCTTTGAGGCTTTATATGGTTGCAAATATAGAACTCCTATGAACTGGAATCGATTGGAAGATAGAATTATTGTTGAGCCTAAAATGCTTAAGGAAATGGAAGAACAGATAATCCAAATTCTTTAGAGATTGAAGGAAGCCAATGACAGACAAAAAAGTTATGCAGATGCAAAAAGAACACCCAGGGAATTCTCAGTGGGAGAAAAGGTGCTATTTAGAGTAAAACCTCAGAAGAGTACTATCAAGTTTGGTAAGAATGCCAAGTTAGCCCCAAGGTATGTGGGATCCTTTAAAATATTGGAAGTTATGAACCCAGTAGCCTATAGAATTGCCTTACCACTAGCTCTTGCAAGGATGCATGACATCATCCATGTGCCATACCTTAAGAAATACATTACTCATCATGATCATATAATTGATTGAAACCTATTATAGATGCAAGAACCAAGGGTGGTGGAAATAGAACAACTCAAAATACTCGAGGTGTGCAAGCATAAGCTACGCTTACAAAATCAAGAGGTGACTCAATGCAAGGTCTAGTAGGATCAATATGTAGAAGATAATGCTACTTGAGAAGATTATCACAAAATGTTTCAAAAATACCCTCATCTTTTCTACATAGCTAGAACATGAACCTTTTCTTTCTTGAAATGATCTGAATAGATATTGTTTAAGTTTTGTTGTGATATTCATCATGGATGATGAAAAATTTAAGGGGGAGGGTATGTTACATCCCCAAAATTTGACCTAATTTTAAATTTATTCATAGTCATTAGATTGAATGGGTTTTTCTTTCATAATCATGCGAAGTAGGTAGTTATTTATATCCGTTGTATTGACTATTTAATGAAGATGGTCATTATCCATTATTTTTCATGTGATGTTTAATAGTTGCTTGATTTTAGAATTCTGGTTAATAATTAAATTCTTTTAAATGTTAACATGAAAATTATTATAGAACTTGTTATTATCGTGGAAATATTGCACAGGTGATTGCAAGAGAAGATGAAGGGGCAAAGCATTGCTAAATGGGATCAACAGAATGAGATACTAGCTTAGTCCAATCATCAGATTGATAGGTATGACCTTAAATTTTCTTGGCAAGGACCTACTGACTTGAACTTCAGGATGCAATTGAAGGACTCATATGAGCTATGAAGTAAACATTTTAAAACATAAAATAATTTAATTAAAATATAATACGTACCTTAAAAGATTTTGATTGATCTTTCCACCACGTAATTATAATAAATACCTATGTATGTACACATAGATATAAGAATGAGGTGACACCATAATATTATTATTTCTTTTATAATAGTATGATGTCACCTCATATGTATATCTACGTGCATACAGATAGATATAAACAATTATCATTTTTGATTTATAACCTTCAAATCTTTTTTTCATCCTTTTATTCTTTTCTTGCTTGAAACTGATGAACACTTGGCATATTTATTTGTTGTCCAAGAGCCAAGTCTTTCTTTTTATGTTAAGGATTCTTGGAAGCCAAAGAGACATATAATCTCTTTATATTATGAAGTCAAGAGAGGCAGAAGTGATGATTTTTCCATCATCTGACTTCCTTTTTTATCACTCGATTTGTCCTTGTTTATATTCGACTTCTTTCATACACCTGACCATGGTTTCCTAGCAGCCAATATCTTTGCAGTATACTACATAGTAACAATTGCAATAATTCCCTTCCACAATTTTCCTATTATACTAATGTTCTGTTGAAAATGGTGAACAATAATCATACTGAGAACTACATTCAAGATCTCTCCTGTAAAGAGTGAGGTGGATTGATTAAGCATCCAACAAGACTTCATCTTCTTTATATATTATATTAGGTTATGTGGTTAACCAAAACCCAAGTATTGTAATATGTTTTCTTTATCAATTGTTACTGCATTCTAATTATATAGGAGTAAGCTACAGTTTATATCATGATATAAATCATCTTGCTTAACATCATAGGTTAGACCCTCTCTAAATTAGAGTTGTTTATGGAAAATAAAAGCCAAGTAACCATGTTATGAAATCATGATTTATTTGTGCCATTGGAAATCAGAATCAAATGATTTTTTTTGCAAGTCTTAAAAAACACATTCTTCAAATTATAGATTGTGATAAGTTGGAAACATATAATAATTATAAATCAACAGATAGAGTCAATTGCTCTAAGATTCAAGCACCTAGGACTCACCGGCTATGTAGGCATGGAAAAGGTGAAGAGGTGAGATGAAATCTGCAATGACATAGAAATAAAAGTCATGACATGATACAATAATCCTAAATTAATTTCATTTAATAGCTCATGCTTGTCCATATTATTGTTCCCATATTGTCGAGTCGAGAAGTGGTGATTGGGGCATTGAACCATCAGATAACCTTGGCCAAGGTCATTTAAAGGAATGTTTGCTATCTTTGATCACTTGATTTTAGTGGTGCCAATTATTTAGACATGTACGTCCATAACTGTGCATTCTAAACACCAGAATGCTCAAGTGGCTGGACTAATAGTATCCCAAGCTTGATCCTAGGGTAGGAAGGGCCTTTTTAATTCAATAGAGTGTGTGGGGATAAGTATGGTCTAACGTTGGGAGGTTAAGCCTAAGTCAATGCTTCTCCTCTTATCAAAAGCCTAGGCTTCCATAACCAAACTAAAGACTCACCAGATATTTCTTATATGCTCTTCATCTTTTCATGTTAAGCATTTACTTTACTTGTATGTAGGGAGAGATAGTTAATCATTATTCCAGTTATTATAGTTAATCATTGATACAATTATTTTAGTTAATCATTATTATAGTTGATCATTGATACGGTTATTTCAGTTAATCGTTGGTAGTTACAATCAATTGATGTCCCATGAAAAGGAATTCAATTATAATGTTCAATTATTTTTTGGGAAAAAATCTTTATTTTGTTATGAAAAGTTGTTTGTTACATCTATATTGGGCCTAAAGAGATTTCAATCAAGGGTAATTTCATGCTCATCACAAATGTTATTAAAGGGTCGTCAAAGGCAACTAGTCTGTGAAGGCATTTTCGATGATATTCATAGACTCTTATAGGAATTTGGTTCCTTTTCTTTCAATCATGTCTACAAAGAAGGATAATATTGTGGAATATCCTCTAGCTACGGGTGATACATTCTAAAGGGGGTAAGTTTTTGAGAAACCCTTTGTCCCTCCCAACTAATGTACAAAATCACTTAAATGAAGAGCTTAAAAAGTCCAAAGAACTTGATTTATAAAACCTTACTTGGAAAGTGGTGTCTCCTTCTTAGTACTTTAGGGATTTGGGTTCAATGAACTAACATTACCATTGAATTCTTGAGTGAAACAAGGAATGGATCTTGACTATTTTTTATATGAACATGAAATGGATGACATTGAAGGATGGTTTTTCCTTTCAAAAATGTATTGTCTAGGAGGAATTCTTTTACTACTCGGTGTGGTTATTTTCCTAGAAGACCCCCATGTAATAATCTTGATTAGATTAGCATTAATTACATGGCAATAGGGGGTGTATGCAGGATCATGGTGTGCCAAAAAGTAGGGATCCAAAAAATATGTAGTTTTGAAATACCTCAAAGCATTTCAAAATCTTTTCCAAATTTTTTCCCACCCATCCTGATACTTAAAAGAAATTATACCTTTTATAAAGCATACCATATCTCTCGATACCAACGCTATATTGTCAACTTAAAAAATGTCTCAAAAATGTGTTTTTTGCCTGTTCTTGTGTGCTTTTTTACTTTAAACATGTAGCCAACGACTTTTTTCACCCAAATTTGATGAAATAAAATGGGGTTCTTAAGAATGCACTTAGTTTTTTATAAATGTAAGGTTTGTCAAATTACAAGTTTAGTGAGTAATTATTACTTATTTTCTAGTGGAGTTACATACAAAGTGCTAACTAACACACTACTTCTAAAACAACTATAATTTTCAAATGGTACAACATTTTTGAAATCCAAAAGATGCATCACATTCTATGTTTCTTCTACTATAAAAAAAAAAAAATTAAAAAAATTTCTGCAAATTTTTTAATTAGTTATGGTGGTCAGACACGAGAGTTTTTTTTATTCCAATAATAATAATAAAGATAATTAATAATTATTTATTTATTTAAAATAAAAATACCCAAAAATATTTGTCACATCTAGGTGTGAGTCAACTTCTTATATCTAGAATATTATTTTAAAATATTATCATTTAATTTGGACTAAGGTGGTCAGACACATGTCTACTTCTTATTTTTGTCTTAAAATTTTTGTACTATTGCATTAAAATTTAAAATTTTGACCAATCATCTTTTTTAGATAAGGCCTAGCAATTTAGAAACTAAATTCAATTTCCAAGAGATTCTTTTCTCTCAACTTTTTGATATAAAGTTTATAACAAGTACAAAATTGCATTGCAAGTTGACATAATACCGATTTGCTTAATTTTTATTGCCACTTAAGAGCATAGTTTGGTTGACCATGATCCTACACATACCCTAGGGCATTATTATGACTGGTTGTGTGAGTTTCATTTATCATTACCCCATGTGTAATGAAAGGTAGACTACTTATGTTGTACTAAAGACACCTCTATACATGAGAGACTAAAACTCATGTGGATCTACTCTTTTTGGGGTTTCTATAATGATTTCACCTAACTAAAGAAACATACATCCTTCTTGCCTTTAAATCATTTATTGTTGATGATAACTTTCTTATGCAATATTATGAGCTATAGTTCTCATTTCAATGTTGAGTTCCTTGAGTAGTTTGTCACTACTACAGAGGTGACCACATCGACATCAAGTCAAGGGAATAATGACTCCATAACTTGGCACATTTGTAAGGAGGTCAGGATAATGAATTTTTTGAATGCATTAATGGGTTAAACGAGGGACTCTCTATATAGTTTGTTAACTCAAACAATAACAAAAGGGTTTGTGTGGGGTTATTTCCTTTGAAATTAATGAAGAGGACATCACTTAGGCAATTGGGCTTTCTATAAAGGGTAGGGAAAGGAAGAATGCTAACCTTGTCAAAAATGCTAGTCCTAAAAAAGTTCTTTAAGGAAAATGAGGCCATAATAAAGATGATGAATGAATATAATAGAATAAAGCTTCCCTTCCACTAGAGTGAGGTCTGAAAGTGGACCAAAAGGTACTTTACTTTGGAAGATTTTTATTATTATTACCACATGCCAATTCTTAATCACTTCAAGTACCATGAAATTATCTCTTTTCTTTTATTATTATTGAATTTTCTTAGAAATTATGTGTTTATTTTTTTGCCAGCTTGGGTAGGCTTCTTGGCTCCTTTGTTGGCTTGCACATGTGATGGAGAAGTGATCGAGGGTAATGATGAGGTTGCGGTAAGTGAGCCATTAGGTGAACTAGTTTGTGAAAATGATGAAACTTTAAGGGAGGAAATTTTTCCAAACAATGATAAACTAGAGATCTTTGGTAATGATGGAAAGGATGCTTTTAATGAAGTTATCATGGGAAATGGTGGCTCTGAGAAAAAGAGTGAGAAACCTTTGTATAAGGGAGTCCTTATTGATATTTCAATGCCAGTTTTCCCTAAATTGGCTTGTTTTGAGAGCAAGTTCGAAAGGACAGTTTCAGAGTGTTCTAATGGAAGTGGAAGGACCACAACCCATGGAGATAGATGGGATGCCAAAGATGGTGGAGGAGCCTCTCATGAACATGAAGATGGTAGGAGCCCTTTTAATAGTTTGAAAACCCTAAACTTGTCTCCCAATGAGGATATGGTTAAAGTTGTTAGAGCAGAGTAGAGTCAGTTAAGAAATATTGTCATATTCTTTGTTTGTTTAGATGCTAACGCTTTGCCTTCATGTAAATTTCTTGATGATTGTTTAAATGTTGCATGGGGAATTTTTTTTGGCTTACATGTTAACTTTTGCAAAATGATTCAAAAAGGGCTCTTCGTTATTTTAAAAAAAACCCATAATATGTAGGAAAGAATATTAGAAAAGGGTTTTTGGAATGTTCGTGATTCTTTATTTAGAGCATATCCATGGTCATCTAATGGTAATTTTGAAAAAGCTATAAAAAGATCCACACTGAAGTGGGTCAAAATTAACAATCTCCAAGCTAAGTTTTGGCCATTTGTTTCTCATATCTTGAAACCCTTAGGGTTAGTTTTACAGATTGAAGAGTCTAGGGTTACTCTCCCTCATTTAAATGTGGGTGTCCTTGTGGCCCTATACCCTAATGTGATTATTCATGATATTATCTCTTTAAAATTAGAAGAAGAAAAATTATCCTGGGAGGTTTCTCTGTTAGGAAATTTACATGCATGTTTTCATTGTAAACTTAATGGTCATATTAAGAAAAATTGTTCGACTTGTAATATGCATTTTGAGAAAGCTAAGGCGAACGTTGATAATACCAATGAAACAATCTTGGAGAGGGTTAATATTGTTGAAGTATCAGACAATGATGGTTCACCATCTACTTTGAAGGAAAAGTTGGATAGCAGTGTCTCTAACCAGTCCACGCCATCAAAAATTTCTTTTAAGCTTGATTAATTGGAATGTGGTGGGTTTGTTTCATTAGATAATCCTTTATATAATAAAGAGTTTGAGGTGATATTGGATATATAAGCCAGTCATATTCCTGGTGAAGTTCATCCCATGGACTATGCTACTATAACCCTAGAGGTGGCTGAGATTAGTCTTGGTGAGATCCCTACCAGATTGAATGCTCAACAACTTGCCATCAGATCCATTAAAGAAAAGGAACATGCTATTAAAAGTAAGGTTGATATCCCTAAGGAGATCAATTCTCCCTCACTTGTGATTTAAAAGACTTTAGATGTAGAGTTGGGGGTGGGGGGGCAATTCACTAATGTTGTTAAAGAAAAAGGAAAACATATAAGAAAAGTTTGATTTCTAGTAGTTCTAGTGGTAAGAATGCCATTGCGAACTATTTCAATAGGCTCTATAAGGCTCCAAAGACTCCCTCTATTCAATCCCCTTCATGATGATAAATATTCATAGTTGGAATGTTAGAGGATAAGAAATGACTGATAGGAAATATATTGTTAGAAAGTGGTATAATAAGTTGAAAGATAAGGATATCATATGTCCGCAAGAAATTAAAGTTGTCAGTTTTCAATCATCTTGTATAAATATTTTTTTATGGGATAAAGTTGTAGGATTTCATTCTAAGCATGAGAAAGGCAAAGGTGGAGTGACCATTTTAATTGGTCTCAATCGGGCTGAATCCATCCTGCAACATGGATGCTCAAGATGTCAAAGGGCACTTTGGGTGACATTTAAATATGAGGAGGATATTATTGGGGTATGCAACATTTATGCCCCAAATGATTACAGAGAAAGAGTTGTGTTATGGGATTGGTATTCACCTAACCTACCTAAAGCATTTTGGATATTTGTAGGAGACTTTAACATGGTGGAAGCCAGATGTGATAAACAAGGAGGTTTGAAACATCACTAGAAAGACAATGAGCAATTTTTGTTGGTGTAAATTTAGAAGATGTTTTAATTTGATTGATCTCTTGGAGAATAATAGGAACATCAATGAAATTTGCTTCACTTGGTGCAATAATCAAGGGGGTCATAATAGAGTATACTGTAGATTGGGTAGGATATACTATGACTCTACTTTTTCTCCTTTCAGACTAAAGAGGGTCATTCTCCTATTACTGTGTCACCTACTACAATGTTAGATCATTCTCCTATTTTTACAAGGATACTGATAAATAAGGATGACAATGTTAATAAAATGAGTAACAAAGGAAAATTTTTTAAGTTAAATACCTCTTTGCTGAAAGACCCTAATCATAAAGAGGCTATTAGAATGGTGACTTTTTTTAATCTAAATTATGTAATCAGTCTGTAAGACTAGTTAAACAAAGGTGCCTTCTAGTGGAATCTTGGAAAAAAATATCAAATTATTGGAAAAAAAGTAGCCAAAGATAAATATGAAGAAGAGGATGTCCTTCAATTCAAATTAAATGAAGCTGAATTTTCCCATCAAAATTGTCTAGATGACCCAGTGTTGCTAAAGAATTTGGTTTTCATTAAGCATCAATTAGGTTTTCTTCATAGATATAAGATCTAAGGGCAAAGGATTCAGGCAAGAATAAATTGGCTTAGAGATGGAGATATAGGGTCAAAATATTTTGTTAACATCGTTAGGGCAAGACATAAGGCAAAGAAGATTGAGAATATTCAGATAGAGAGTGGTAAAACTAATGCTCCAAAGGTTATTAAGGAAGCATTTTACAGTTTTTACTCTAAATTGTTCCCTTCAGAATTTTGATCAAGATCAACATAAAGAATTGGAAGAATCTATAAAGATGATCCCTAAGAAGGTCTCTGATAGTGAAAGTGATAAGCTGAGTAGAAAAATCTCTTTAGAAAAGATTCAAGAGGCTATCAAAGCTATGGCTAATGACAAATCTCTAGAAATGGATGGTCTGCCTACTAAATTCTATAAAGACAATCTAGACTGGATTGGGGAAGAGCTTCTGCTATTTTATAATGATGCCTTTGATAATGGTTCTCTAGGCATTAATGTGAATAGAGGAGTCATTAAATTGCTTCCTAAAGTCGGGGATAGATCCTTAGTCAAGAATTGGAGACCCATCACCCTACTTAATCTATCATATAAAATCATTGCTAAGTTGTTGGCAAGGAGGATTGCAGAAATTACTAAAAACATTGTTTTAGTCACTCAAATTAGTTTTATAAAAAGGAAGATATATCTTGGAAAACCTTACCACTGGTTGGGAAGCTATGAATTGGGCTAAGGCTAGTAGGGAGGATGTGGCTGTAGAAGTTGTGAAAACCAACTTCACAAATCGCCAAGAACACCTACATGCAAATAGCCTATGCTGAAGAAAAACTAGAAAAGGAAAAAGCAAAGCTTGGAAAATCTCAATGGAGTGAGAGTGAAAAAACTTTATTCCAAGATGAAAACAAAAAGTACAAAAGTTCAACCTTAAAGGTGAATGAAACCCTAAAGGGAAAGAAAACTAGGTTAGCGCATTATAATTAATATAAAATATTAATTATATGCACCTAAGAGAAAGCTTAAGTAACTAGAGTAATTAATAAGTGTAACAAATAATTACTCTAACACCCCCTTAAGCGAAGCTCAGGAGGAAACTAACCTAGCAAAGATATGAAAGCAGGAAAAAGGGTCCCGACAATAAGGCCTGATCAAGTACCCAAAACAAGGAAATCTCTGTAAATCGAAGCCAAAGGAGAAAACCCAGTGGGAAAAACTCCTCTCCAAAAAGAGATAATAAAAAACAACAAAAAGAAATGTCTCAAGAGACTCTCTCAAAACCATAAGTACAACCAGCCACTCCATGAGAGAGGAAAGAGACACCAAAGCCCCCCCAGAATGATAGAGCCCCTATAAAATTTGTCGAACTAATGGAACTCCAATGTGGAAGAAACAAGGGCACAAAACAAGGAAACCCTAGAAAGAGAGGTGAAAATGGAAGGCCTAATTGATGCTTAAAGGAGAAAACATGTGGATCCTAAAAGGGAATCCCCAATGCAGGTGTGTTGACATTGTCATGAAAGAGGAGATGAATGTCCTTTGTAGAATCCTCAAGAAGTGCACCTAGAGGCTCAATGAAAGGAGCTAGAGATTCAGACAAAGCTAAAGAAGAGTCATTCTAAAGAGAAAATACCTCAGCTAGATGTGGTGTAGTAGTCAAAACAGGGATCTTAGGAACAATACAAAGGTTCAAGTGTCTTGACCACACCACATGATGCTCTTGCGAAAGAGAAGAGTTGTGCTCCAATAATGGAGATGGTGGACCAAAGTGTGAGAAGGTGTAGAGATGGGTGGTATGATCAACTATACCTATGGAAATAATGCCTCCTATTGCACTATCTCAAATGTAGACTGAATCTTTAGTGAACTCAACTCTCTTCCCTGATCCACTTTGTGTAATCTGATACATCGAGAGAAGGTTTGTAGATAAAGATGGAACATATAATACATCATTGAATGTGCCATCCTAAATGTGAACTAAACCTTTCTCATAGATTGTTAGGGAAATGTAATTCCCTATGAGAATATGAGGAATGGGAGAAGTCCCAATAGAGGAGAAGACCCCTTCAGAAGATGTCAGATGGTGAGAAGCACTTGAATCTAGTATCCAAGGGACCTGGGAAGGGGATGCAATGAATGCTCGTAATGCATGACCCTATCCAAAATCCAGTGTAAATGTCGAAGAGATGGAAGAAGACTAAAAGGTAGACCCATGTGAGGTAGAAGAGGATGGAGATGAAACAATGCTCTTTTGAAGAAGAGCTTGCAAATCTGCAATTTGTTTCTCATAGCCATCAAATCTCTTCTGAAAAGAATGTGACTCATCATGAGGTTCCTTTCAACAATAGGAATAGATAGGAGTCTTGGTCTTCTTTTTATCCTTTTGAGAAGAAGAAGATGAACCAATAGAGTGCTTAGAAGAGGAATCTGATATCTGCTTTGATTTTTGCTTCTGTGTATCCTGAGGTGACTTGGAAAATAATGCCTATGACTGTGAACCTGTAAGTGAATCCATCTGAGTGAGCTTGGACTGCTCACGAATTAACTTGTCACATAATGTCTCAAAAGAGGGCATAACATGTTGTGCACCTAGAGCATCCATAGTGGAGTAGAAGGTAGAAGTGAAAATCTAATAAGGACCTCAAAGCTTTGAGAGTATTAGAAAGATACACTAATCATCTAACTTCATCTTTCCAACAACCTGTAACATAGATCGAAGAGACTTAAATTTCATCAAGAAGTCCTCAATGCTGGTGAATAATTCAGGAACCAAGGAGGTAAATTCTACATCTATCTATAGAAACTTAAACTAATTCATTGTGCCAAACAAGGTGGAAAACTTATCCCACATAGCCCTGGGTGTAGTCAAATCATCCAGGTGAAACAATAACCCATCTGAAATATTCATTGCAATGAGGCCCATTTTCTCATCCATCTTATTGCAACGCATAAGGAGCTCATGAGGCCTCTGTAGAACTGGCTAAGTTGCATCAAGGTATGACCATAACCCCTTTTCCATAAGCAATTTGGTTATTTGCCCTTTCCAAGTATGGTAGTTGTGAGGTGTAACGCAAGCAACATAAGAGTCTTCCATTGAGAGAAGATAGAAGTAGAAGGTTTTATTTTGAAATGAATTACAAAAAAGAAAGTTCTCCCCCCCACAATGTATAAATATATCCCTCAAAAACCAAAGAAACAACTACTGGAAGCACAAAAACTAAGAAAAAACCCTGGATGCCAGATGTAGAGAGGGAGGAAACTAAAGCCTCTACTTCAATTCCAAAAATGAGAGCCCAAATAGATCATAATAAAATGAAACTAGCATCATTATCTCCATCTTGGAACTAGCTTCCTGACACTTCTTTCAGATTGAGAAAAGACCTCTATTTGCTCAAGTTATGGCCAAAAAACCAACTACTGCTCCAAAAGACAAGCTCACTGGAAAATTATAGTCACAGAAAAAAATTTGATGGTCGTATGACCATCAAATGGATGTCACCAGGAAAAAAATTTGGCTACCAAAATGTTGATGTCAGCTGCCAATTTATGACATCATCCTATCAAAAAATGACATCATCAAGGGTAAAAAAATAATCATTAGAAAAATGATATTGTTTGCCAGAATGTCGATGTAGGACATTGGGAATTTGATGTAGGACACCAGAAGATGATGTCATGCCTGCGTAGGGGTTTTAGTGGTGCTGCCAATAGAGGTTGTGGCCAGGCGATGGACAAAGGTGGTGCCATCGAGGAGGGTGGAAGGTTGGTGGTGTGGCAGTGGCTACGGAGTGGCGGCCGAGTTGCGATTGCGCTGTGACTACACTACCTACGGAGGTGGTGCCTAGGCTGAGCCTAGGAGGCGTTGTGGTGGTGCGGGGGTGGAGCCATTGTGGCTACTAGGTGGAGTGGCTACTGTGGCTACCCAAGTGAGTTTTAAAAAAAAAATTGTCAAAAAATGTCCATATGGCCCTTTGAGAGGCCAAATTTTTTTGCCTAATGCTACAGTAGCCAAAAATATTTTTTTTAATATGGATTCTTATTGTGATGGGCCTTCTAAGTGTAATGGCAATGTCTCTTTTGGCCCAAAGTGAGCTGAAAAAGCATCCTCCTCCTGATTGAAGGAAAAAACCTCAAAAGCTAGGGTTTCTGACTTCAAATCATGGCTTCAAACTCTTCAAACTAGGAAGCAACAAGAATGCTTTGATACCATGTGGGAGTTGTGAAAATCAACTTCACAGACCACCAAGAACACCTACATGCAAATAACCTGTGCTAAAGAGAAACCAGAAAAAGAAAAAGCAGAGCTTGGAAATTCTCAACGGTGTGAGAGAAAATAAACTTTATTCCAAGATGAAAACAAAAAGTACAAACGTTCAACCTTAAAGGTGAACGAAACCCTAAAGGGAAAGAAAACTAGGTTAGCACATTATAATTAATATAAAATATTAATTATATGCACCTAAGAGAAAGCTTAAGTAACTAGAGTAATTAATAAGTGTAACAAATAATTACTCTAACAGTGGCTATGATCCTCCTTGATTTTGAGAAGGCTAATGACAAAGTTGAGTGGCCTTTTGTTATTGGAATGTTGAGAGCTTTTGGCTTTCCTTATTATTTTTGCAAATGGATTGAAATTATGTTTAAAGATTCATCCACTATTATTGAGATAAATGGGGAATTTTTAGAACCTATTCTTCTTCAAAGATCTATCAAACAAGGATGTCCTATTGCACCCTCCTTATTTGTGATAGTTGTTGATGCTCTGTTCTACATTCTAACGGATGCTTCTTTAGTGCATCCTGTTAAGGGCATAACCCTCCCTAAAGCGTAATAATTGATCAATGACACTGCTCTTTTTTTGGAACTAGCTAAAGATAACTTTTCTGTGGCTCTTAACAGACTTCATTTTTTTTCCATTTTCTTTGGAGCCAAAGTGCGCCCCATAAGTCATATGTTATGGGTTGGAGGGAGATGCCTCGTAACTTGTTGTCTAAGATGGGATGGAATTGGATTGGACCTAACACTATTACTAGATATTTGGGTATTCATTTCTCCATGGAACCTTCATTTGCAAATATGTGTGAGTGGATGTTCAACAAGATTAATAGAAAGCATATTAGATGGCAGACTCATTCCCTTTCATTGGTTGGGAGAGTTCAGGTTGTGTAGAAGGTCCTTTCTTCCCATCATATCTTTTTTGCTTTGGCTTGGTTGTTTACTAAAGCTCAGTTTGGTATGCTTGACAAAAGTCTTAGAGACTTTTTATGGTCAGATGGCTTGGGATCCAAGAAGAGACATTGTGTTAAGTGGAATTGGTGTTTCCTTCCCAAACAACTGGGGGAATTGGGGGTTAGAGATATTAGAATTCAAGTTATTGCTCTTGTAGCCAAATGGATTTTCAAAGCATTTTGGGGGAATGAACCTTGGAAGGTTCTTGTGAGAAACAATTTTTGAAAGGTTTGTTATTAAAAAAGGTAAACATTGGGTTGACATTCCATTTTGGGATCTTATCATGGGAGACTTTAAGATGAAGATGTTTGGATCTAAAGTGTTAAACCTCCCTGTGGTCTACATGGTCACAAGTGAGGGAGCTTATCTCCTGTAGGAATGCCACTGGGGGACCTCCTAATTATATTGTTATTGACAGATCAATCTGGTGGGGATTGTATTTGAATGACAAGCCTATTGCTCTTACTCAAAGTTGCTTAGCTTAAAAATTGAATGAGAAAGTTATTTCTTTGATTAGTGACTTAATGGTTAATAACCGGATTGGGTCATGGGATGAGATATCCAAGAAGTTTGACATCCCCAATTCTCAAAGGAAGACATGTACTCTTTTAACCAAAGTTTTATGCAAGGAGAAAGGTGGAAAGTTCATGGATAGCAGTACTTTTATCAAAAATGTAAAACAGAATGATGACACTAGTATTGGAAACACCTCTATTAAGTAGATTTATGATATGTTTAAAGTTGATCAATCTATGTTACATCGTATAGTCAATTGTTGGGGTCTTGAATGTCCTTTCTCAAATTGGAATTTTTTCTTTGATTAATTTTGGAAGGGTCCTTGTGAACCTAAGGTTATTCATTTTAGATGGTTGTTTTTTATTAAGAAGCTTGATGTTGGGCCAATCTTGTCATCCATTAATGTTGAGTTTGTGACCTGCAATTTGTGTAATAGACCCGAGAGTTTTGAGCTTTCTTTTTTGAGTGTATTTATGCATCTAAAGTATGGGTCATTTTCTTTGGTTATCCTATTGATTGAAAAAACAATACTAGTTTTTCTTGGTGTGAAATTTTGGTTGGCTATGTGAGATCTTTTGACTTATCTCTTAACAGATTTTGGTCTGCTCTTACTAGTGAAGTACTATGGTTTCTTTGAAAGAGAAAGAAACAAGGAGATAGTTCAAAACGTGAGAAGGTGCCCTACTAAGTTTAATCTTAAACTCATATATTTTTACATCATGTCACAAGTTTCTTTCTGCTTGGAGATTACAAAGTCCAGATTCATGAAGTTGATGCATGATGGGGTGCTACTAATTTACAAAGATGAAGTTAAAGCTACACAATACATTAAGAGATACCAAAGTTTCCTTACACAATTTTTTTTTGAGGAGCTTAGCAATCTCCTAGAGAAATGTCATCTGGATCCTAATATGGAGACAAATACATGTGTTGGATCCACATCAACACATATTGATAACACTAATAAGCAAGAACATGAATATTAGAAATTATAGTTCTCTAGTGCTTTTATTGTTTATTGAAGAGTTTTTTGTATCCTATATAGTTCTGGACGTTCATCTTAGAAACAATATGTGTGGTCCTATAGTTGGTTTAATTCCTCCCTCCATTTTTGTATAGTATTGAGGGTTGGTTGTTTTTCAAATAGACAAGTTTTTTGGGATGTTGTTTAAACTTTTTCAATATAAAAAAATTATGTGTTTGAGATTAGGGAAAGCATTTTTTGGGTAAAAGAATGTTTATCCACACTACAACCTCATCTTTATCCTCTCAAAATTTTACTCTACCCTTTTCCCTCCTAAGCCTATCATTGTCTATGCAAAGGCCCCTATCTTAAAGTCTTCCCCACTTGCTACTATTGTTGAGATGCTTGACTAGACCAAGGAAAAAGGCATTAAGAACTTGATGGAAAGTATTCTAAGTACATTTGAAATTTATAATTATGTTACATATTGAAAGGTGCAAGGAAAGAAAAACTTGATGCAAAGAGCGATGAAGGTATATTCCACTAAAAGCAAGGCATACAAGTACTTGAATTTTAACACTAACGAAATTGTGGAAAGTGCAAATGTTAGAGTTGATGAATTTGAATAAAAGAATGAAGAGGAATGCAAGAAAGAACTTGAAGATTACAGAAACTTTGTCTACATCTATGAAGTAGAACCTAGCACATTACCTAAACCAAAGAAAGAGGCCACTAAAGCTAGGCACTACCGAGGTTCAAATAAAAGCTTTGTTGAGCATCAACATGTTGTTGAGAATCAAGTTATAGGAGCCGAGTCACACAGAGAAGAAGTTGAATATTAGAGAGAGGAAACTAAACATTAGGAAGACAATGTCGAGTTACAACTAGAGATACTTGAAGAAGATGAGCAAGTATGACCAAGTGAATTAACTCAAGAAGAAAGAAGATCTGAACATGTCTTAGGAAAATATGTGAGAAGACACCATACACTAGATGAAATCTTTGGAGACAAAGATTCAGGAGTCATGACAGAAACAAGTTGAAAAAGGATACATGTTTACTTTGTGAGTTTGAGCCTAGGTCAATTAAAGATGCACTAGAGAATGAAGATTGGATTAAAGGAATGAATGAGGAAATTGATCAAATAGAGAAGATCAAGACATGGACATTGGCACCAAGGTCAAAGAACAAGGATATGAAAAGGATAGAGATATGTCTAGAAGGAACAAAAGACTATAGATTATAGTACAAGAAGAATGATAGGTCTAAGTTAAAAGTTTACATAGATGTTGATTTGGCTAGAAACATTAATGAAAAAAATAGTACAAGTGGAGGAGCTTTCTTTCTAGGAAATAAATTAATTTCATGGACATGCAAGAAGCAAAAATATACTTCTCAATCCACAATAGAGGCTGAGTAGGTTGTTATAGTAGTTAATTGTTCAAACATTGTGTAGATCAAGCAATTATTGAAAGGTATGATAGAAGAGATTACTAAGCCTATGGTGATATATTGTGATAATACAAGTGCTATAAACACATCTAAGAATAACGTGATGCATACAAAGCCAAAACACATTGCAATCAAGTATCATTACTTGAGAGAGTTAGTACAAGACAAAGAAGTGAAACTGGAATATGTGAACACAAAGGAGTAGATAATCGATATATTCACTAAGGTATTACCTAAAGACACATTTGAGTATCTTAAAGGTAAACTAGGGGTCATTCACCTATCTAAAGCAAGCTAAGAAGAGATGAAACATTGCATCAAATGTTATGATCATAATATCTTACACATTGATGCAAGATCACACTTTAGGAGCCGCCTAAAGCCATGAAAAGATGGACAAAGGTATGAGCAGATGAAACTACAAGTCAAAGGTGAAAGAGTGAGTGATATTGCAAGATCACTTAGATAGTGACATAGTGAGGATGATGTGTATAAAATGGATGATGTTTTTGGCATTATTGTCAAAGAGGGAGAAGATGTATGACAGTTACCATACCAATTGCAAACAAGGAGAGAGAATGTATGCTAAGTTACCATCCAGTCAAAGAGGGAGAAGTTGAATTACAAAAAGAGATGTCAAAGAGGGAGCCAATACAATTGGTGTCAGATATCCATGCACCTATGGATGAGAATCAGAATGAAACTAAGGATATTAATGAAGATCTAATATAGATTATAGAGGGAGCTATTAATGGCAAATCATGTGAAAGTCTTTTGCATTTGCATGGTAACTAGAGGTTTTTCCATCAATGCCAATGAGGAAGGTTGTTGGAAAATACAATTGGAAAAATCATTATGTTGTCATTGATGTCAAACCTTACTAGTGAAACATTTGCTAATAGTATACAGTGCCACATTAGTTGATTAATGACGATGATTTGAAAAGAGAGATAACTAGATAAACTAGTTAAGTTGTCAAGTAAATGGGAGCAAATATGATGGAATTACAATGGGCACTTGATCAGTTAGTCTTTGACAAGATAATATGTTATTTAAAATCATTACATGAAGTGAAGAAAACAATTGAGTTGATGTATCTAGAAGAGAAGACAAAAAGTTGAGTAAAACACTAAGCTTGACCAAGTGACAATTTTACTAGGTCAATGAAGTAGAAGATTAAGGAACTTAAGAGATAACTAAGCAAGTAGTATTATCCAAGTGTTAGTTATGACCGAGCAAGGTGAAGAAGAAAAATGTAGTAGCGACTAAGCATAATGATGACCAAGCGAGCCAATGTTAGCTAAGTGAGATAGAACAGTAGAGACCGAGCTACCTAATGATGTCTGTGTAGAAGAACAAAGTGATGACTATGTGTCAGCATTTTAACAATTTGTGAAGAATCAAGTTTTGAGGTTGACATAGTTGAATTTTTGGATTGGTCAAGTTGCATGAATGATAAGAATTTTACCGTTTTTTATAAAACTCATCTCTAAACAAAATTCCCTTTCTTATTAATTCTTTGCATTTTCTTATACTTTACCATTTATATAAACATGGTTCTTACAAATTCATCTCATCTAAAAATTTCTAACAAGCTCTCTACCTAATATCATCAATAGCTTCGACTCATACAAAAACTATGTGTAGGGCATTCAATGCATACCTTAAGTGTTGAGGTGATCTAATAAAAATGTTTTTGCTCTTAGAATGAAACAAACTTTTTAATCACTTTAGTCATAAGATAATCAACCACATGAAGACGATCAATTTACATGATTATACGAAGTCAATAAGAAATTTTAAACCATTCGTATATAAAAGTAATCTTTTAATAAAAGATAATAATAATATAATATTATATATATATATTTTAAATGAAATATAATAATATAATAATTTATTTTTGTAAAGAATTCTCAATAGAAATATGAAAACATTAAAGTATAATAATTTTTTTTAATGAAATAAAATAATAAAATAATTTTTTTTTTAATGAATTCTCAATAGAAATATGAAAACGTTAAAGTATAATAATACTATTTTTTTTGATCGGTAAATGACTAAAGCCTAGATTAATTATTATTAGTTATTGCCAAGGCAGGAATACTTATGCATTCATGTCAATCCAAATATGACATTAACACTAACCAATCAAATCCAAGAATTTAAAAGATTATATGAG
The DNA here is from genome assembly GCA_028749045.1 of Cupressus sempervirens. Taxonomy (NCBI): domain Eukaryota; kingdom Viridiplantae; phylum Streptophyta; class Pinopsida; order Cupressales; family Cupressaceae; genus Cupressus; species Cupressus sempervirens. The sequence continues at coordinate 614,293,062 of CM053793.1, read as the reverse complement.
ATTTCAAATGTTAATATCTTTTTCTAATTTTTCATTATTTTATAAATCACATTTTTCATCCATTCTATTGGTCCATACTATTTTTGGTGGGGGAGAAAATTAATTTTCTTCAACAAAAAATACAAATATTTTCTAACAACTTCATCTTGCATTAATGAATGTATTAATTATAACTTTATCTTTTCCACATTTGTGACAAGTTGATAAGATTTTATTTTTTCAATCATTTTATCTTCCACCTCACACAACATGTTTAATCAATATTAATTATCACAATCTATTAAATATTTTTAATTTCTTATTTTAAATATATTTGTTATTAGTTTTACATTGATGTTTATTTTGACTATTTGATATAACTTGTTACTAAAACTTCATGTAATGCGCACACACGCACACACACACACACACGTCTTTTTAATATAATTTCAATATGTTATATCTTTGTATTTGAATTTCTAATTTTTAAAAAAGTTTTCTTTTTAAATAAAAGTAGTTAAATTATTACTATTATTTTACTTTTATAAAAATAAATTAAACAATATTACTTTTTAATTATATTTTATAATAATGTTTGTAATATGTATAATTGATAAGTGTTACAATTTTTAAATTATATTATTTATTATTATTAATATTATTTATTTAAACAATTTATCATTTAGTTTAAATACATTTAAAACTTAAATATATATTTTAATATTAACTTAATAATTATATTTTATATCAAAAAACATATTAAAGAAATAACCACAAAATAGAAATAATTCAATTCTAAAAGATATATAAATTATTATTAGGTTTTTATAAACTATGTATTAAAATAAATAGTTATATTTTATTTCTTATTTATTACATCATATTTATTCATCAACATCAAATTTATATGTATTACATCTATTTATTATTTCCAAATGTACATATTAAATTGTATAGATATTATTTCATAATTAAAAATTATTTAACTTTATGAAAAATTTGGAAATACAAAATATTAAATAGTAAACCTTCTCTAATTGTGTAAAATTAAACAATTAGTTTTACTTATAAAATATTTTTATATTTCAATACATTTCATTTTTTTCTTATAGAAATGTGAGTTTTAATATAAAAATTAAATTCTTAGTTTCATTAATTAAAATATGATATATTTTAATTTTTTATTATAACAATGATTTTATTTTGACTATTTCTTTTAATAAGAAAAATCTCTCTCTCTCTCTCTCTCTCTCTCTCTCTCTCTCTCGTTGGTATCACTCAATGTTGGTATCACTCTCTCTTATTATTTTGTCTCTTTTACTCTTCCTTCTCTATATTATCTATCCTTTTTTCCTCTACATATATGTTTATGTTGTTATTGTTATATACTGTTATTTATCTCTATCTAATATCTCTATCCTACTTTTTGTCTAGTGCTAATGATTATAAATAGTATGAGTTTCATTTGATAATCAAGATGAGAATAATACATAGTTGGGGGAGTTATTCCAACTACTTATGGTTGTCTAGTAGTATGCATGGATAGCTTAAACATATAATGTGATACTCCAAATGCTTCATCACTTCTTCAAGTTTTATAATTCAAATATTGGTATGAATATCTTTCCTCAATACACATAATTCAAGTTGTCAATGTAGAGGGTGCAAATTTGTCTAAAGCATATGTATTAATCGTAGTATGATATTAAGTACTTAGTGCCATATTGGGGACTTTGGCCTCTTATTCTTGGGCTTAAATGCCCAAAGATATAATAAAATAGCACAAGAACTTAACAACAAAATATGAGCCATCTTATCAGATCACAAGCGCATTTCTAGGACGAGAATTTAACAACAAATATGAGCAATCCTATCAAATCACAAGTGCATTTCTAGGCAAAAAATAATGCATTCATAATGTTAATTTAGATTCTCACTCATCTACAACTCTACAACCATTATGCGTAAGGCAGGAACTATGATGCATTGCGTCTTTTGTTATTTGTGGAATTAATTATTATTATATGTTAAGCACTTGAACCCAAAAACTCCCACATAAGAAATTCGCAAGTTATCGTTACATTGTAGACTTTTGCCTTAGTATAATAATAATAATAATTTTTTTTTTTATAATGAAATATAAATATATATAAAATTATTTTTGTAAAGAATTTTTCAATACAAATATGAAAATATAATAATAATAATAATAATAAATTTCATATTAATCATGAACACATAAAATAACTAGTATCTATGAACTAGCATCTATGAAGAAGATGTTTGTATCTCCATAGATTAGCCTGCACATAAGCTCGAGTAAAACTAGGCCCATGGCTATACAGCCATGAAAATGCACTTCCTTTACATTGCTTTTTCTAACTTTTTAAAAAATTAACCAAGTCCTCTCCTTCGTATGGAAGTGCATTTTCGTGGCTGTATAGAGGTTGCCACTAAACTAGACTCTTCCGTGACAAATATCCCCGTCTCGAGGATCGAAGAAAAACAATGTGTATCGATTGATAAGTAGGACATGATTTCCACAGCTAGTCAAATTGTGATGTGAATATCAGGATTTAACTGTGTGATTTTGAGTCAAACTCGATGACCCATGTTTCATGAGTAGTGATTCAACATGAATCCATCTCTCATGAGAATAAATGAAACACTTAGCACTCATTGGATCTAGGTGATGCTCACAGGGGTGAAGCACCGGGACTTCCCGGGAGGTCACCCATCCCAGTACTACTCCAGCCTGAGCGCGCTTAACTACGGAGTTAAGCGCGCTCAGGCTGGAGTAGTACTGGGATGGGTGACCTCCCGGGAAGTCCCGGTGCTTCACCCCTGTGAGCATCACCTAGATCCAATGAGTGCTAAGTGTTTCATTTATTCTCATGAGAGATGGATTCATGTTGAATCACTACTCATGAAACATGGGTCATCGAGTTTGACTCAAAATCACACAGTTAAATCCTGATATTCACATCACAATGTGTATCGAATTATTTAGTGTTTATTTTGACTAGACGTAATTGATTTGCAAGTAATTTTTTATATCTGGCTAAGATATCCGAGTTGGCACCAAGGAAATCTGTAGGTTAAGATAAAACAGTCTAAAACAGCATGAAACCAAATCCATGTGGCAGTGCCAGCCATGGCATCACTCTCTGTTATGTGCTTGCCGAGTATTTCTTCTACGGAAACGTACCCAAATGAGTTGCGCGTCAGGGGGCCCGTTTCTCTTTCTACCAGTCTTTCAACATGTAGACAGAAACTTCCTACCCAGTGTAAGCGTACAAACTCGTTTTTTTTTTTTTTCATTGAGAACCATGGTATGCAAACTTCAATTGTTTTCATTCTTTTCGATTTAAGTGAAGGACACGGTATTCGTGAACTGAAGCAACTTACTTGATGTCCCCATAGGAATGAAAACTTGGAAAACCCTAACCAGCTTGCAACTTGGGACAGAGGGAATGCCATATTAGAATTGCTTCTTGTTGTGCAATGGCCAAAAAAAAACCCTGAAATTGATGTTTCTCTAGTCAGCTTCATTGAATTGTTTCACAATTTTCCGCTTTACGCCTAAAAAAAATAATGCTCTTCCATGATTAGCTTTATTTTCATAATGTGTAGCGGCAAGCATTTACATTTGAATATAACTTAAACATGGGCCACACTTGAATGCTGATAGGTTACAAAGATGACTAAGTATATCAACATTTATGTATTAATATTGAATAATTTTATGCCCTCAGAATGTAGACTTGAACAGTTGGATCCTTTGATTAGTCTTTCCCATTTCTGAAGTTCAAAATTCGAGTCAAATTGTTATGTGGAAGTGGGCATCCTAGAGAGGACTGGAGGATCTAGGAGTTTTTCCTTGGAATTAAGGAGGCATTGGAAGAAGAAGAAAGAAATGGAAAGAAGATAAGGAAGTAACTCTTTCAAAAAGGAAGCAATGGTGAAGAGTTATGACCCTTTCGAAGGGTGGTAATTATGAAAGTTGTGAACCTTATGAAGAGGTGTGACTCTCTCTCACATTCGAGGATATAAAGGGGAGAAGGTTTCATTTGAGAAGGGGAAAAAAGGGGAGATCAATTTGTTGAATAATATATTATTCTCAAAGGCAACAATGAAAAGTGGCAACTCAATTCTCATAAAAGGTGGTGACCCTTCCACCAACAAATTATAAAGGATAATTAATTCCAAGCATTGAAGGGGACTTTTGCATCATCACTTAGTCATACCTCAAGGAATCAACTGAGGAAGACCAAACCAAGGAGCAGATGCAGCTATCCAAAAGAGAAGCAATCAACATCGAAGAAGGAAATACTATCAAGTCAGATCTATCTTTATCACGGTGGCAGATTAAAAGGCAAGAATTTGGGCAGTTCATGAAAGTGGAAATTACAATTGGTACAGAGCATCGTTCCTACTAGCCTGAGGGGTGAACGTTAGTTGAAACAACTAATAAATATCTTTCCTATTGATAGCAGAGTTAAGAGCATATATAAAAGAGGGTTATGAGAGAATCCAAAGGGACTTCATAGGCAGATCCTTCAAGCATATTAGAGCATATCTAGAGCAGTCGTAGAGTAGAGAAATATGAAGAGTATTGCAAATTTGTTTGGAAGCATATTGGAGCAGATCTATGGGACATATAGAGCAAATGTTTGAAGCATATTGGAGCAAGTTTATGACCCATATATGAGCAGCAAGGTGGAGTTGGGCCCCCTTCCGGGCTCATGAGAGCAGAACGGTGGGGTTAGGCCCTCTTTTTGGCTCTAAGTGGCTTATGAGCAGCAAGGTAGGGTTAGGCCCCCTTCCTAGCTCATGGGAGTAGAAAGGTGGGGTTAGGGCCTCTTTTTGACTCTACGTGGCTATGAGCAACAAGGTGGGGTTAGACACTCCTTCTGCCTCTAAGGGCCTGTTTGGCAATGGGAATATTAAAATTTAAAATTCTCCGTTTGGGTGCACCAAATCAAAATTGCGAATAGGAATACGTATTCCAATTTTGGACAAAAAATGAGCGTTTGCAATTCCACCTAAATAGGTGGAATTGGAATACGTATTCCTAAATTCCAGTTTTATTTATTTTAGAAAACATAAATTTTTGGGTCCGTGAATTTCCCATCAAATTCTGACTGAACCAAACAAGAATAGGAATATGTATCCCCATTTTCTATTCCAGAATAACAATTCCAATTCCCATATTTCTATTCCCACAGCCAAACGGACCCTAATAAGTGGCTTATGAGTAGCAAGGAAGAGTTAGGTTCCTCCCTGGCTCATGGGAGCAGAAGGGTGAGGTTAGGCCCTCTTGCTGGGTCTAAATGGCTTATGAGCAGCAAGCCAAGTTTAGGCTCTGTTCCCAGCTCATGGGAGCAAAAAGGTGGGGTTAGGCCCCTTTCCTGGCTCATGAGAGTAGTAAGCGGGGTTAGTCCCTCTTTCTAGCTATACGTGGCTTATTAGCAGCAAGGTGGGTTAGGTCCCTTTCTCAGCTCATGAGAATAGTAAGGTGGGATTTGGCCCCCTTCCTAGCTCCTAACAAACCCTTTGATGCACTTGCCTATTGCAGATCCAAATACTTCTCACTTTCTTCTTTGATCACGCCAGCCTGTTAGGTAAAAACAAATCAACAGATACATTCTAGTCAAGGAGAACGTATCTAACAATAAATATATTTGCATGTATGCTTCATGTTTGCAAATATTCATTCATGTGAGTCATGGTTGTTTCATACATGATATGTTTCCAGCATGTCTTGTCCGTATGTTTTTATGATTACTTTATGTTGAACAATCATGAAAATTCTCAATATAAGATCTCTTGATGTGTATAGTAATTTGCCCACCTTTTGTATTTGTATGTTGAGGATGTTAGCCATTCACAATATATTGAGGACAAACAATAGCAAGGCAGTCATAAGACTATAGTCATGAAATCATGTAAGAGCTTTTGCGAAGCATACCCTCACAAACCCAAAAAATACTATAAACAGTAAATGGTATTCCCACTTTAGATGAGTATAGAGTTGAATATAGCCAAGATACAGGTAGAAAAATCATCGGTCCAAATCTTTAATTCATAAGTTATATTAGAGTAATACATCAGAAGCTAAGGATACAAGTGAACAAAGGTTAATTTAAGATCCTTCATATTGGCAAAACATCAAGTAAACAAGAATAAAACCAACATTGTTTGAGGACAGGCAATCTTGGGTGGCGTGGACTGTAATGTCCCCTTTCTAAAATATGATTTAATAATAAATAATAATAATGAAATTAAAATATGAGTACATGATAATTAAAATTATGCACACATACACATGCATGCACACACACATGCACGTGCACACACTCACGCCCCAACACACACACGCGTGCACACCCACATGCACACACTTGCGCGCACACACATACACAAATTAATTAGGTTTCATGAAAAGTCAAGAGGCATCCAATAAAGAATTGTCACTCCCTCAACGTAAGATATGAGAAGAGTTACTTAGAAAGGAGAAGATATGAAGAAGAATGCAGCAAAGGAATTAAGGAAGCATTAATGGAAGTGGAAAGGAATGGGAAGGGGACAAATACTTAACTCTTACAAAGCAACAAAAATGATGAAGAGTTGTGACCCTTTCGAAGGGCGGTAATTGTAAAAGGTTGTGTAACCATTATGAAGAGGCATGACTCTCCTTCACATTGGAGGATATAAAGGGGAGAAGGTTTCATTTGAGGAGGGGAAAAATGAGGAATAATATTTTATTCTCAAATGCAAGTTGCAACAATGAAAAATGGTGACTCAATTCCTATGAAAGATGGTGGCCCTTCCACCAAAAAATATAAAGGAGAATTCATTCCAATCATTGAGCGGGACTTTGTCAATCATCACACACTCATACCTGAAAACAACAGTCAAGGAAGATCGAACCGGAAGCACTTATCCAAATGAGCAGCGATCAGCATCAAAGAAGGAGATATTATCGAGATATATCTATATCGCAGTACCAGACTAAAAGGAGAGAATTAGGGCAGTCCCAGAAAGGGAACATTACATAGGATTTGAGGAATTGGATACAAGTATCTAGATTTTGTTTGTGACTTACTTTTCCTTCTAGCTTTTTTTTTTATTTGTGTGGAAATGTTCATGCTCATGACAAAAAATGGTTCTGAATTGAATATGTTCATAATCAATCCTTTGTGTGAACACCACTTTCAATCTCAAATTAATGGCCTTGGGATGTCCATTAAGATCAATTTCCACACAAACAATAGAGTAATTCTTTTATTCAGGTAGAGCTTGTGTCTTGTCTGTGCCATAGCATTTTGTATTGCTTTTAAAGCTTCCTTATCCCATAAATATAGGGGAAGGAAGGGAAGGCTTACACAAATTTGCAACCTAGAGGGTGTTTATTCTGGGAGGAAACTCAAGTATCCAATGGTTTGGATACTTTGCAGGTTCCCATAAACTAAGGAGAAATACACTATATCAAGTCCATCTTGTAGACTAAGAAGGTGGCAAATGTTAATATCCTCTTAATTTTTGGTTTCTATTCTTTGTCCACCCCATTTTCTAGTGATCCGTAGCACTAGCACTAGTGAACTTGCACATCAAAGCTTGCTCATAAGACTGATTGTCAAATTACTGGATACACTGAGGTAATATGTATAAAAGGAATGTTATTCCACTGGTTAACCACATAGGAAATTCATTATCATTCCTTTGTTTCCAATTAACTATAGTAACAAAGGTGTCTATAAGAGCAAGAATCCATGAGAGCAGTAGTAGAGAAACAACCTAGAAGATCAATGCAGAAAAACAAAGGCAAACTTAGTTCCTTCATGTGGTAGCAAAAACTTTAGTTCTAAAATGATAATGGTGGTACAAGAAAGTATTTATTAGAAGAGAAAGATTGCAAATAGTGACAACTAATGAAGAGCATGGTTAACAAGGAGGAGAGGGGTAACAAAGAATTGGCTAATGGAAGGGATGAATCACAGTACAAAATCTTGTTCTTGCCCACTTACTAGTAAGGCAATAAAAGGTTTTCTCGGCAAATATCAAAGATAAATCAGTAACTTCTTGGGAAAATTTTAAATCGATCTACAAAGATGCCAAACACTATTTCTCTCCTCCAAAACCCTTCTCCCCTCCAAATGCTCAAAAAAGCAAAATGAACACAAAATAGGCAACTCGCTGGGCCTCACAGTTTTATTGCTGCTGCCTGTGAGAAGTATGCTACTTATTGTGAGAAGTTTGCGAGAAGTGGCCAACTTCTCGCCAAGAAGTTCAAGACTTCTTGGCGAGAAAACTTTGCTATTTCTCATTTTGTGAAACTTCTGGTGAGAAGTAGAGATATTTGCCACTTCTTGATGAGAATTTAATCTATGGGATGAATGACTGTTTGGAGAGAGCATAATCCACCATGCTAGCACCACCACTACGAGGCTTGCACATGAAGTGAGATCTTGGAAAACAAGATAACCCATTAAGGACTACCAAATATAGAGACTCATTAAGCTATAGGAGATGTCTGCCATATTTGGTCAGGGGACCACTTGCATCCTTGGACGATCTGTGGAGCCCCACAAAAGTTGGATCCAAATCCTCAATGCACAATGAGTTTGATGCTTACTTATGAAGGAGAAGTTGTACAATATGTGTCTTGACATTGAAGTCCCCGAGGAAGAGAACATTCCCAATAGTAGAGAACTAGGTGATGCTGTCATATAAGTTAGAGAAGAGTTCCTTATCAAGGCCACTATGGAAATCATAGGAGGAAGTCAGAGGAATGTAAAAATCCCCATAAAGAGATGTCTCTAACATGGGGGGCTGTGTGACATAGCCGGACCTATATGAATTTAGTAGAGGTGTGTAACAAGACAATTGAACCCAACCACGAAGCTAGTCACTAGTAAAGAAGATGACACCACCAGACCAATGGACCCCACCCCAATTCCTAGTCTCACTACTAAAAGAGGATATCCATTGAAAACCTACAATTGTGGGAAGAGGGCGTACAAGGCTTTCATGTGTCTTAGTTAGGAAGAGGATATCCGAGGAGTCCAAAGCATTTTGAAGAAGATTGGGTGAGGACCAAACTGAATTGCAGTTCCAACAATTTACCTGCAAAGCTTGTTTCTCAAGAACACCCCCTTTAGCCCAACACCTAGAGAATCATTTAGCGGTAGCAACCACAAGCAAGAAGAAACAACATCTATATGTACCTTCAAACAAGAGAAAATATTCTAAGATAGGTAAATGGTGCAATAAACACAAAAGTAATAATCACTCCAACACAGAGTGCCATGTTCAAAAGACTTTGCATACATGAGCTAGAGTAGAGGATGATAATGTCCAGCCTTAAGTGCAATAAAGGACATAGATCATAAACATCCTACTCAATACCTTACAAGTAATCTTGAAAGAAATTGAGGCATAGTAACTATTACAATTGCAGATGTGAGTGCGAAGGCATCTGTTAGGCTTCATGATTGATGGTGGTAGCATAGAGAGCATCAATTTGCAGCAACCATCAAGCAACTAAGCTCACCGTCCACTCCTCATTCATGGTACTGAAATTGCAATAGTTCAACACTTGTAATTACTAATTTATACACTTAACTCTTTTGTGCTGCTTTTCATACAATATTGTCATCTTTAGGTGATAGTTTGTGAAGTGCCACTGGAGGGTTGTAATGTACTCCTTGGCTATCCATTCATACTCACTTTTATAACACAAAGCCTTGCAACATTTTTGTAACCATGTTTTGAAAACTTGGACTCAATTTGGACTTGACAAATTGATTTGTTTGACATGGCAAAAACACAGCAAAACATGACAACTTATTAAAATATTTAAATTCTTAAAATTCCACAACTTTCAAGCAAAGTATAGTCACAAAATTTATTGAAAAGTTTTTTTAGAACCTCGGGGAAATGAATTTTATTAGATTTCAATACAAATAGAGTATAAAATTGCATCATTGTGTGTATGCGGACAGCTTATTGATAACTATCCTGAATTTATTATGATTGTTTTTGAAAATCATCATTGTAAATTGCATATCTAGGAAAGGTACAAGCTACAAGTTTTCGCAATGTCCTCTTCTTCATTCTAGTGAAAAATAATAGAGAGGGCTACCGTACTCTTATGCTTTGCACTCAGCTGCAGCTCCACACTAAGCCTAAAAGGTACCTTGGCGATTCCACACTACCAGTAGATGGTAGTTTGTTACATCCCAATTTTTGCCCTAATTTCTCTTTAGTTAAAATAGCCGTTGAACTAGAATAAATTTTCATGTTCAAGTGAAGTTAGTCGTTGTTCCATCATGGTAGTTATAGCCGTTGTTTTATTTATTCATATTCATGTGAAATTGAAGCAGTTATCTTAAGGCGTTGCATCGATTTAAAGTACTAAATGAATATATAGTTTTAGCCGTTGTGTTCATGTGAAGTGAATATAGTTTCTAGCTGTTGTGTTCATGAAAATAGTTTTTAGCCGTTGTTCAATCAGTTATTATTTATGATGAAATTCCTAACGATATTATTTAACAAATTATGAATTGCGAAATTGATGTTTTTGGCGAGAATGATTGTTTTGAAGATTGTAGGATAAAGACTCGAGAAGGAGGGGAAGCATTACGAAATGAGGTCATACGGAAATGGGATGATCATATGACCTAGTTATTAGGAATATCAGGTTGAATAAAAGTCGCCATGGCAAGATTGTTAAAGCTTGACAAACAAATTTCAAAGTGGAAAGTTACATGAGCTAAAAATAATATAAGATTTTAAAATTAAATAAAGAAATTCTTACCTCTATTTGTAAATAGTAATATCATTTAATATTATATCATTACTTTGATTAAAATCACAATTAAATATTTGCAAAGTGGCACTATTATATTAGGATCTATAATACAATAATGTCACCTTGTATATACTTAATTATAATTTAACCAAAATAATAATATAGCATTAAATTATATTAATAAAACTTTTTCCACCTTTGCTCCAACGATTCATATTTCCAGTCGATGGAATTTCAAATCGCATTATAGTCTTGTAACGATAGAAGTTGTTTAGCCGATCAATATCTTTTATATACTGCCTTTGTCGTTTCCGTATGGAGGTATCAACATTCCCGTCTGTTCATGTTTTCCGCCATGTTCTTAGAGATTTGTCATCCAGTAACCCGAGTTTGCTATCCTTGAAAGTCTTTCTGTCCTGAGATATCCGTTTCAAGATTTCCTTCAAAGATCCATCGACCTTTCTGCTCAAACATTCCTCGCCTGCAACCTCATTCTGCTTAGCCACGAAACCATTCATCTGAGCATGCGTGAAGCCATTCTTGCACATATCTGGGCGACAGAATTCAGCGTATATTGAAGAACTCACCAGGCAGGGCGCACAGTATATTGTAGACAAGTAAGGGTGTACTAAAAACGATTTTAATTCCTTCGCTCACATTTTTCCATCTTTTTCTGTCTTCTTTTTTGAGTCGGCTTGAAACAGAGTGAAGGAGTTGTGTGCACAGATTGAGTCTTGATGTTACACTTGTGCTCATCATATTAGTAGAATACCCACAGAGCTTGTATACAATGTTTAGCAATAAAAGTAGCTGATGCTTATGATAGTATCGATAAGGGAAGTAATAAGACTTTTGATCTTATCTTATATAGTCTGATATTACCACTTCATTCAACAATGCTTTTGATTATAAAACTATACCAATATCAGCCCGTGTCATAAATCTGTAGAATTGTGTTATGAACTGTTTTGTCTCAATCAACCAAAACCAGTAATAATGATCAAGTCTGAGTGCCAAGGAAAATTCTGAGAATGCAGAATCATAATCTTATGATTAAGTATAAGATGTAATGGATTCAGGGACCGAGGAATCACCGATCTAAAGTTCTGTTGATGGTGTGAGGTGTAGATGAATCTGACACAAGAAAAACAAGAAAGATATCAATAATTGATAATAATCAAAATAATTTGATTAGCTCATGTAAATCCACTTTGAAAATTAATTGTCAAGCTGAGCGGTGGAGATCGGGTTATAAAAACCCACCTCTGAAATCCCTGGCCAGGGCGATAAAAGGGCATACATGCCACAACAAAATGATCGCGTTGTTGTCTTGATACTTCAGTTATTCAATCGAATAGCTATTGGGACCTCAACCCACTTGAGTACTCCGATGAATGGATCGATGAACGTCCCAAGCCTGACCTCAGGGTAGGGAGGGCCGTTCTATTTAATTAGAACTTGTGGGGATAAGTAAAAAGGTCCACGGTTGGGAGGTTAAGTCTACGTTAATGCTTCTCCTCTCACCAAAGTCAGAGCTTGGTCAATTAATTGGAAAAGTCTCTCAAGTAAATCAGTACGTATCTTTGTTTTATTTAAGTTTCTTTATTTCTTTTATGCAATATATGTATATAACGGAAAGATTCTTTCCCTGTAAATAGATGTATCATAAATGGATTCTTTTTAGAATGTTAGATGCAGTTTTTTTTTTCAATAATTTAGATTAGGGTTAAATTTCAGTTTTCTCAAACATTAGAATAAATTTGAAGTTCAGTAATTAAAATAGATTTAGAATTTAGATTAACTTCAGTATTAGTTAGATATATCTCATCAGATAATTAGAATATTAAAATTCAGCTGATTTTGTAGTTGTAGAAGAACCTGATGTTACATAGTTACTCCTTTGCCTTATGTTGGGAATCGTTTACAATGATGTCCTTCAACCAAAACATTCTTTCTTCTACTACTCCCACACCCTCAATCGCTTGTTGCTGAAAATTGGCAATATCAAACTTATGAAGATGGGAGCCTCCTCATCATAAGTAGTCTAGTCACTACAAGGATCAATATACAACCAACTAAAATTACCATAATAAATTAGGAATTAAAATAATTTATTCGGAGGAAAAGAAATAAGTTATGACAATATAACTAATATAACTGTATTACACTTTCCCATGAACATGAAAAGCAATTTCATCAACTAACTTGTAAGAAGTTATTAACTACTTTTTACATGAACCGAGTTTAACTAATTCATTTTGTTACTCTAACAACATAAATAATTAAATAAGAAAATGAAGCAATAACTACCAAGGAAGGAAATTAACATTAATATTAGAATGAAATGAAATAACATAATTAAGTAACAAGTATATTTCATAAGACCTGTGCTTGCTGTCCAGTTTCTGCTGAACTTTCCTTAGATTCATTCCTCCATAGGAAAAAGAGTATCATTAGGGTCTTTTACCACCCAACCTTTGAGCTTACAATCATTACCTAATGGTCCCTTGCCCAACTTCCCCAAGGAAGTTGGCTTAGCCCTTCCCAGGGGCACGTGAACACAACTTCCATTTTCTGGCCATCCGAGACTTGGTGTAGAATGCGTAACTACTTGAAAGAATCATCTTCATCATGAAAAGAGTGGGAAGAGGGCTTATCAATCATAGTAGGAATATTAGTGGTAGGCATGTGTGTCTCATCAAGATTCCTAGGAAACAAAAAGGACTTGGTATCAAAGGAACCCATAAGTCTACTTCTCCTAAGTGAAATGTTATAGGCATGACTCAATATTATAATACTCACGCACAAGAGAAATAGAGAATCTAGAGCTAATAAATGCAAGTATGGAATTTGAAAGAGATATGCAATCACTTATTAAATTTATACAACATAAATTAAATTGAACATAAAACCTAATGAATATCACATCTATCTATGAAATGAAAATTGAGGATTCAATGCACATTAAAGGGAATCTAACACCAAAATCAGAATGGAATTGTCATTCATTGGGTTCGCCAAAATGTACAGTAGAAAAAGAGAAACAAGATACACAAGGGCTATGTCCTCCTTTTCTTAATGCACAATTGAAAGGAAGATGACTCAATAGGCTCAAGTAGGTCTTAAGTGCTAAGTGAGTATAATGATCTTTCACTGATTATTGATTATGATTAAGAATGAAATGGATGTAGGAAAAAATTAATCTAATGATGCAAGATGAAAGGCTAACAAAGGTGAAATTAAGCAATATTGGAAAGATTGAGTGATGCAAAATAGATAGAAACTATAGCGACTGGAAATGGAAGCACAAGAGCATTGCTAACTTGTAATTTGAATTTGAGGGTGATTTGATAGGTACAAAATGCCTTGGGCATTTTGTTCCAGGGAATAAAAAGCCTGGTGCATTTTGTTTCCAGGGATTCTACCTGAAACTTTGAGAGTCAATCCTGTAGATACTGATCTGTTTGGAATAGTTCCGATAGCTGAAACTGAAATATGTTGTTGGTAAGAACCATATTGTAGCCGATGGGTTGAGTTAGTATCTGAAAGGTTGCATGATGGTTGAGTCGCCCCTTCGGGAAGTATATGTACATCGTTCAAATGGATTTATGGATCATCATTGTAATTGGAATTGCATATCTAGTTATATGAATAAAGTATCTAATCAATGTTACATTCTAGTCTATTAATACGATAAGTATCCTTTTACCCTGTAAGGTAAACGAAATAAACTTGCATAAGGAAAGTAAATATAAAGGTAAATGTTAGATATACCTTGTCGAGACCTTCACGAATGAATATTTAGATCGTACATAGTCACGAAGATGTTCGAATTATAGTTGTTGACCTTGAAATATACAAAGGAACCTAGGATTCCTTCACAAATGCATGAATTGATGAGTGCTACACTTAGATCTTCAATGTTGTTATGCTTGATTGAACACTTTGTCTAGAAGAATGTATGTGGATAAACGAAGGATCTTCTTGCTTGCTTGAGAACCCTACTTGGCCATCATGGGAGAGAAGTTTGCTACAATGGTAAAGATTGCCTTAAAATGCCTTGGATGCTTGGAGAAATACTACATCTTGGATGCTTGCCTTCAATCTTTTGAGAATGTTTGATAATCTCAATCATGGTTCTTACTTACCAGAATGAGGAGAGATAGGTGTTTATAATATTATATGCCCCATCACACATTTCAAGATTCAAAAACAAGCCAAGCCAACCATAGGATCTAATTCCCCAAAACATTGCAATGTGGCTACAGTTCAAATTCTGGCCCAATTCTTAGGGAACAAAACACCTTGGACATTTTGTTGCTACGACCATAAAGCCTCAGGTATTATGCAGTTAGGAAAAACACCAAAATTTAAATGCGAAGTTGGGAAGATAGTAGAGGTTGGATTAGGGGTAGATAGATAGTTGGATCAAGCATAACGAACGTGAAATCTTGAAATCACTGAAATGAGGCCTAACTAAGCATCTAATTCTAGGATAGCCTCTCAGAACATCGCGGCTTGATAATAATGCACAAACTCTTTTAATGGAGGTAGAATTAGAAGTCTACCCTAGTGCAAAGGGGCTTTTCTACCATTTTTTTTTTGACTACAAAAAAGATAGAAACACCATTTTTAGTTCTGCCTGTGTTGGGGCTAGAGGATGCTGATCCTAAAATTTTGGTATCCAAATTTCAATCCATCCACATAATCTTTCTCAATCATGGCAATTTGGGTTTGTCTCCCAAATCTTGCTCTAAATTACTTTTTCGATGTTGGTTTTGGAGGATGTTTGCAAAACGTAGTAGCATTGCCTTTGCAGTATGTACTTTTCAAATAGCAACCATCTCTCTTATATTAGATGAAATATGGATAGTGAAGGGACATGCCTATTCATTAGTATTTAATATAATTGTTTTTTATTTAACACACACACACACACATATAGTTGTATGTATATAAATATCACACACACACACACACACACACACACACACACACACACACACACACATATATATGTAATATATCTCATATATTTAATTATATATATCTTTAGTGAGTTTTATTTGAGTGAAACTACACTAAGAGTAACACTCCCACTTAGGGAGGATAAACATAGGACCATCTATTACCTCAATGTAATATCTTTGATCGGAAGATATACAACATTTTGATATCACGAGTATGGCCTCTAGAATATCAACAAATGATATTCACCAAATACTCTGAGTAATGATATTGTAATGGCCTTCTGAATGTCATCTCATATGACATTCACCATGTACTCTTTGAGCAATGGCCTATTGAATGTCGATTTGCAAGATATTCACCAAGTACTATGAGTAATGGCTTCCTAAATGTCATCTCATATGATATTCACCAAGTACTTTGTGTAATGGCCTCCTGAACATCAAGTTGCATAACATTCACCATGTACTCAAAATGTTCAAATGGTATGTGCACACTCATTCTCATAATGCTTACCATATGACCATCCACCATGCAAAGTATAATCTATAATATTCTACATAGACATTGTAAGATATCCATAATAATAGAAAATAAAGTAATTGTAAGATTGTCACCTTTCAATAACTCTACAAATACAAGTGACAATCATTTGGAAGTTGTCACTTCCTCATGATGTACACAGCGGGTAGGCCTATTAAAACCATGTAGTCACACACATGGACTTTCAAACTCCCTCTAAATATCAATCTTCATAACTACTCATCCAATGTTACCTTTAAAGAGGTGTCAAACTCCCTCTGAGTCTGAAATCAATCTCCCTTTATCCTACAATAACATTCTCGAAGGAAAAGATCAAGGCACATAGCTCTTATAGAAATACGAATAAAAATTAACTACAAAAATAAATAAGGTAAATTCTCAAGATATAATGATAACAAGGATTTACCTCTGTCCTCTTCTCGTGTTCCACTTAATAACCTTTAGAAGTAGTATCTCTTATCCCGCAAGAATTTTGTTTGACTGATTTCAACCTTGGTCTTTCACATACAACAATAAGCTTTTTCATTTTCAAGTTCCTTTACATGATAATTGCTAATTATTAACAAATCACAATTTCCTTGAACATATTTGGCAAGTACATTTGATCGTACAATGCACTTCTTTAAACATTGATTTGTTAGAGTCTTAGGCATTCCTTCATCATATATATGGCTCACGTGACCATACATACAATCAGATTTGATTGATCTCTGATATAATTTCTTGGTCTATGTACTTCATTTGACAATGTCACTATATAGACGTCATTTGATCGGATTGCTCGAACTTGGCGTTCCAAGCTTAAACAATTTTTAATTTATTGGTTAGTGGATGACTATGATCCTTTTGAGGTCGATTTGTATCTACCTGTATCCCTTAAAATCTGCACAACTTTCCACGGTGGCAGGTATCACATTTGCCTTTCCGGTTATATTTTACTTTCGTATGCTATGTATATAACACCACTGCAATCTGATCGCTGCAGCTCCCATCTTAGATGCAGTTTTTGAAAATTATAAACATAAGCCACAGAGAGACTGATCATAATTGAAGGAAATTTATCTGGCTGCTCTCAATGATATAAATATTGATGTTCAACACATATGTATGAACTTAATAAATATGCATATTTATATTGATCTGCTTCTTATTATTATATCTTTGTTTATGTCAATTTGTTATGATGTCAATGCATGCTTATATTATGCTCTGAAAAACTATGAGTAGTGATCTAAATTGATCTGCACTTATCTTCGTGTATATATCAATATGTTGATCAGTACTTATCAAACTCACAGCGATAGTATATATTCATTGAATATGATTTTTATCTGTAGTCACAAATTATCTTTGTGTATTAATATGGCTCTGCCTGCAATCACCATGTATGAATATCACACGTGTTTCCTATTTTTCACCTTTAGGCTATTCGGACAGATAAGATCTAGAAAAACACTAATCGCTTTGATACTCAATCTCTAACATACCATTGTCATTGTCTCAGATTGTATTAGGCTCTGGAACAGTTACAAATGTATTGTTTGTCTCCGTAAGGCATAACTACGCTCCACCTATTTCTTTAACAATTCTTCAATCTATAACCTTCACTACCAAAGATAGTTTAAGAAGACAACCTTTGTGCACATCATATGAAGATTTTAATGAACTATTTCAGAAAACTTACAGGCCTGGTAGGGAACCTGCTCTGATACCATGTTGATTTTGGAGGATGTCTACAAAATGTAGTAGCACTGCCTTTATGGTATGTACTTTTCAAACAGCAGCCACCTCTCATATATTAGATGAAATATGGATAGACATGTCCCTTCATGGGACATGTCTATTCATTAATATTTAATATAATAGTTTGTTATTTAACACACACACACATATTTGTATATATATAAATATCGAATATATATATATATATATATATATATATATATATATTTTTATCAGACTGAAACTACACTAACATTAACATTTGATTAATGCTTCTCAGCTATTGACAACTTCGTGATGATAGACAGGAATATCATAGGTTTCATGCACACAACATTTTCTTCGATTTTGGTGAAATTGGACTCCTCCAAAATTCTACTGATAGAGATTTATATGAATGCTAATGGCCAAAGTTAGACACAACCATTAGACTATGAAGGTTTAGTCTTTAGATGCAGAAGATGCCATAAAATAGGACAGACTGTTGCTGAATGCTAGATGCCAAAACACTGCCACAGCTGGAGGTCTCTTGGTTGAAAGAGCTTCCCATAAACACTACATGGTGGCTAATTCCCAGTATGAAGGACACCTCTTCAACAAAGGAGCAGTGGGAGGAAAGTGGTGAATAGGCAGAGGATCCTTTCTCAAATTCAATGGAAGTCTCAAACTTCTCTTTGATTGCTGGCTCAAGCTGCCTAGATGAGCACAAATCACTGATTCAGCCACAAAGGGTTTGGTGACAAACCCTCCTACAAGGTCTTCAACATTGAAGGAGGGGTTCCTTTCCTCAAGGGTTGTGAATTCTCAGGATTTTTCTTAGTCTCTAAAGGTTTTCAATGTTGGCGTTGATGCTAATGAGTTTCACATTGTGCAGAAAAATAAGAAAAACAATAAGGTGTCATTGGTTGCAGCAGGATGCATCTTTGGTCTCACTCCAAATCTGAGGCTGCAACCCATACTTGAGGGTGGATCCCTTTGTTCCACCTGCTGTAGGGTTCTTTTTTATTTCCTTGAGTCTTGTTTTCTTTTGGGACTTCAGACTCATATTATTGCATTAGAGTAGGTTTGTTTCTGGTGATGGCGTCACAGACCAGTAGTTACTACATTTAGGATTGGTTCTCCATGGACACTGGAGTTCTAACTCCACTCTGTATAATGATTTATTTGAATGAATACAGTTACCACAACCTTTGGTTGGGCATGGTCGATAAAAAGAAAAGATATAATCTTTATGCTTTTTAGGGATCAAGCTCTCTTATTTTCTATGTTTGAATAGGTTTAGAAAATAGCCCATTCAGTCAGTCTTCCATTCCTTCCTTCTTGGCTAACTTTTTCATCTTCACTGACATTCTCCACAAATACACCTTTTTTGTGTGCTACCTCTATTTTTTTTAATCTAGCAGTCTAGCTTGTAGTATTTTTTTGTATCAACATTTCTTTGACCTCTTGGTCTCTCTATGAGCCTTGCCTCCCACTTCAATTCTTTGTGGTTACATGATTTCAATGCCCACAAAAAAATCCTAAAGCTTTCGAAGACTGAATCTTTTAGACACTTTAGCAACGATAATGAGCTAACTAGCTTTGATACCTCTTAATGCATGTAGGGATCAGGAGCCTAGTGAAAGGCAACCAACCCTAGTAGCTTCACACAGAAATAATGATAACTTAGTATTATTTATCAAAATTCAGAATTTCAACTTGCCCTTAGGCATTAGCATAGTCATAGGAATTATGATTATCCCAATATGTTCCATTGCCTTCCTGGTCACTGCCACCTCATGACCTCACCACATATGATTCCTCTTGTCTTTGTCCTGATATTTGTGCATTGTTCTAGGGGATACCAACTAGATAATGATTGCCACCAGCCATAAAACCCATGACCTAAAATAGGCATATACTTGTTAGAAAACTATAGTGATAGACCAACAATAGGTGTATGCTTGTCATAACTATCACAATGGTAATACTAGCCACCCCGCTAAAAAATGACAAGCATACATAGGTTGTCAGGTCCCAGAACTACAAGATACACCCATGATCACACTTGTGTTGCTTAAGACAAAGGATGAAACACACAATTCCAACCGAATCGAGTGAAAGATAAATTACATGGCCATAAGGAATTGTTCAACGAATTGAACAAACCCCACAAAAGGGCAACACTCAAGGAATGTCAACAGCTCAGTGATCATGTGGGCAGCAACAAGGGACTCTTCAAGCCAATCAGCTGATACTGAAAATGGACAAGGAATCTGAAAGACCTACAAATTAGAACAAAAAGGAAAAAAATGAATGATTACTGTTTTCGGGTGATGCAGGATTGCGAGTGACTTGGATACTCTTGGATCAAATTACTTAAAATAATTTAAGGCTTTGATGCTGGTTGTACATTTTATGCAGTACGGCCAATTTACTTTAGCATCACTATCTAAAAGATGTGCCTTTGCTTGGTACTCAAACTCATCCTTGCCTTGTCATTATAACCATTTAGTAGGCAACCATACTTCGGTTCAACCAATGACAATATGTGAGATAATGAACGACTCTTGATGATCTCTTTTATGGTGTAGTTTGCTAAGATCTTTGCCAGTTTGGATCATGTTTGCTTCACCTCCTAGTGATATGTCACTTGGATGAAATTCTGGAATGGTTCCTTTTGATGCTCTTTATCTACCTTTTGGGGACATGTATGACATGTTCGCTGTTCTCTAGGCACAACATGTCGTGGGTGTGGGGAATGCAATCCCTTGAAAATCTTATGCTTGAACCTTTGAGTTGACACTTTAGAATGCATCATCAAGCTTCAAAGAAACTATGAAGATTGATGTAAAATTTTATAGTAAAATTTCATTGTTTGTCTGGTTAGAGTGTTTGGGTTGGTATTATTATCCAGCAGACTCTTTGCCAGGATGTTTCTGAGCTTATTTCTTAAAACCCTAGTCAATTCTAATTCTTCATCTTTCCAAGCTGCCCCAAGTCTGAGTTTTGCATCTATCAAAACATCTTAGCAATAGCCAATCGGGAATCCAAAATAAAAGTCAGGCCTTGACAATTATCTTTTATTTCATCAGAAGAAAAGCCTTGAATAATTACGAAGTGATCAAAAGTGTACCGATGTATTCAGAGTTTGCGGAACTGGTTGAACTTTTTCATGTGGTAATAAAAACTGGTTAAATCTGAATGCTTGAAAAAAGCATCCAACAAAGTTTTTATACTTGTGGTTGCATAAATTCTATCATTAATGCTACCAGATTACCAATGGAAAATATAGTTTAATAAAACAGTTCATGTGAACCATACATAAGAACTGGCTTCCTCTGGTTTCCATTCTTGACTATTCAATCAAATCATATCTGATTCTTTATTTTTTTCCTTTTGCCAGTGAAAATGAGAGTTTGATACAAAATGGCATGCAAATGGGGATATCAAAGCCCCAGTTTGGGTTACCACTTGTATTAAATTTATTTGTAAGAGTAAGTCTCCTTTTTAAAGTTTAATGTTATGTCCTGATATTAACATCATACTTTTCAAAGTCTAATTTTAAGTGCAGATAATAACAGTATCATATCTTTTGGAGGTAAAAATAAGCATTTCTTATGCTTGGCCCATAATTATCTCATCGAGCTGATGGGAAACTAATATAGGTTTTGTTATACCAAAATTGTCATACTTGATGTAATGTGATGCAATGCCTATAAAACATGCATGGGACTGTTTATCACAAGGTGTCCATGGTTAATATATATTTTTTCAATTATTATAACCTTCAGAATGAAATACGTGCAATTTCCTAAACACTGACTTCACTATGATCTAATATGTCAAAATATTTGCTTAGGTATGATGTATAGATACTTCAATTTAAACAACAATAATGTCAATAATCTAGTCAGAGGAGGCATCCATAGGCTGTTCAATTAATTTATGTGTAATGAATCTCATTTTTCATTTTCAATTTAGCCAGTGATATTCTTCATTGCTTAGTTATCTCATTGTTTATTGTGCATATTTTTGGATTTTAAGGAAAATAAACCTTTAAGAGGATTTTGGGAGTTTAAAGTTTCTAATGAGTGGATATTTGCAGCCATCTTGCAAAACAGGTTCACTAGACAATATCAAATAAAATGTGTGCAGTCTGCAAAATATGTAGTAAAGAGCGCTTCAGATAACCAAGTAGAGTCCGAGGAAGACAGTGATGAAGAAGTTTGTGAATTAGTCAATGGCCTTGAGCTTCTTTTAGGAGAAGAAGATGACAGTTTTAATGCTTATCTCTTAAAGGCTGTAAAAAACAATAATGGAGCAGCAGTCCTTTTGTTAAGCGATGTTTTTGGGTTTGAAGATTCCGGAACAAGAGATTTTGCTTACCGTCTGTCTTGCAATGGCTACAAGTACGTTTTTATAAACTGCAAGAACTTATCATTCTGCCTTTTTCCCTTTGTAGTATACCAGTTATATCTACCAGATAATAAACCAAATAATGAGAAATTTATGGAAATTAAAATTCTTACTTTCGTTCTAATAATAGATGTAACTGCCATCCTTTTCACATGAATATGAAATACCAGTGCATTAACCAACTCATTCTAACCTAAAAAAATAAGGGGATAGAAATTCTTGCGAGAAAAGGAAAACTCAATAACAATGTGACTGTAATAACTACCTTCTATTTCCTATGAACCTGAAAAGTAAGCTTAACTTGCTATCCTGGTAGAAATTATTAACCACTATTCACATGAAGCTGAATCTAACTAATTCCATTTTCTTACTCAAGCAGTATAAGATCTCAGACAAGAATGCAAATCTAATTATCACGGAAGATGACTAACAGCTTAATATTATCCAATGAAATAATAGAATATCAGTCAAGTATAAAACCTGTACTTGCTGTCCCATTCCTGTTGTTCTTTTCATAGCTTTGGCCCTCCACAAGTGAAAGACTATCATCAAGGGTTTTTTCCACCTAATCTCGGATCTTTAAATAGTGACCTAATGGTCACCCGCATGACTTCAACCAAGTAGCCCATCCTTTCCCAAGGGCATGTGAAGATGACTTCAATTTTCTTTTGCCGTCCAAGATATAGTGTAGAACCCACAACCGTCATAACCAGTCATTCTAAGACATCATTTCCTTTTAGGTGACCTTCCCAGCGAGATGTTGCACTACAGGTTCTAGTGACTGATGTGTACTGTTTGTAGCATAGTACCACCTTGGCCAAGGTTTTGAAACATACAGGCACTTACCCTGTGCAGTCAATGTCACCACGAAACTTGTATGTTGAGTCTTTTAGACTCATTAGGGTCTCCACAAATCTTTAATGACTATCTTTCCATTCCAAGCAAAACAAATGGCCCATTGTCCTAAGAGTGATACACATAGGCATAAGGAAAACCTTTATTGTTTCCAAGGTTAACAATAAATCTACAGGGATCTATGGGGAGTACCTTCCAGCAATTTACCATCGTTAGAACATTTAAAACATGATTTACAGAAGAAATCTTCTCCAATCCCTCCTAGGATAGAGACAAAAACCTTTCCAAATAGTGACTACGCTCATAACTGATCAGGCCTGATCTAGAATTTCAAATTGATTCAACATTCTTATTGATGTCACAATTATATTGATTGGGTTTTATCCAACCAAGGAATTGTTTGTTATCCATGTTCAGTCTACAGTATTAATAAGCTGTCAAGTTATCATTGCAGATTGATTAAGAGTTAAGTATTACTCCATAGGTGGTAACACCTTGAGCAATATAGACTGTGCTGATGGAAATGGTTGCGAGGTATCACCATCTTGAATTTCTAAGAATGGTTTAAACTGATAGCAGATTCATAGGTATGTTGCAAGTTCATATCCGTTATACAAATCATATGCAATAAGTGTTGGAGTACGATATCACCGAGAGGGGTGATAAATCAGTGATATGGAAACAATGCATCAATTTTTAAAGCCAGATATACAAAACAACTCAAATAAGGCAAATGAAACAATGAGATGGATACAAGATAAGCACATAAAACAATACCACAAGATATATCCTAAGTGGAAAATCCTCTTGGTTAAAAAACCACTTGAAATGCCTCACTGGCTTACTCTGAAATATCTTTGACTGCCTCATTGGCTATACAACAGTTTCACAGTGTTAAATATAAAAGCATTGGTCAGAATTCAAGGATAAACTGGTGAACTGTGTGTGCATGTATTTACATCAGTTCACCATATGAACTGATACACTTTCACACACACACACACACACACACACACACACACACACACACACACACACACACACACACACACACACACACACACACAGAGGAATGATCTTGCCATGAAATTATCCTTGCATTGAATTGACCGAATCTAAGTATGGAAGTCTGAGAAATTAGGTTATATTCATCTCTCTTGAATCGGGCTTTATATCCCTGATTAATATCGATTCTGTATGCTTCAGCATGAATTGTGGGTATGATACTGTGATCCACTACAGATCGAATGCTATTAATGAAGAATGTTTAGTGCATAAACATAACCAATCACCATCGGTTGGTTAGTAAATAGTTCATGCTTAACTACACCCGATTATCGGGTCTATTTGATAATTACATCTTAATCATTTTGTCTCTTCAATGAGACAATTCCGAACAGTCATGACTATTCCTTCAATGCCTCTCGTTGGCTATTTATATGCAAACCGTTCATGAGAGAACACTCATCAAAATCAATTAATGACACTCTCTCTTCTCAATAACAGCAGTTTGGGCATCAAAAAGTATTCGCAGAAAATTGCAGGAAGACCTGTCCCTCTCAATTGAATTGTTATCAGATCTGTATCAGTTATAACTGATTATTGCCTGCAAATCATAGATCAAACCAATACTCATAAAATTAGAAATACCTATATCACAGTCTGATATAAGTTTAACAGTACATTTATACACTGACAAATGCTATCTCACTGAGTCTTTTATTCCTCAGTAGCCTTACTACACTTTTCAACATTCCTACATATATAGATCAGAAAATTTGATTGTCATGTAATTCTTACAATTTTATCCTATACATCATTAAATACATGTTTTGTAGTCCCTATTTCAATCAGGGATTACTGATAGACTGATTGTGCACAATATAGAAATATGATCAATGAAAACTCGATATACTCTCTCTGTCTGCATATCCAAAACAATCTATATAAATGACATTGATGAACTGATTTTCAAAACTGATATCAAACTGAGTTCAAACTGTCCATATTGTTTGCCTTATCATGCATTGAAATGTTTGCACATCATATCTTTCTGATACAACAATGTAATGTTTACTGCTTTAACATAATCCTAAATGTTACGTTCTATTGAATGAAACTTAAATGTATCTACTATTGAATATAGTTAACAATGCATATTCTGATCAAATAAAATATTTCTTATTCCCTTCTTTGATCACTATCATCATTTCTTTGTGACACATTAATGAGAATATGGGAGCAACAAGATGTGTCTAGGCTCACTTTTTGGATTGAAATAAGTTATGAGCAGCAAGATTGTGGTTAGGCCCACTTTTTGGCTCTAAATGGATTATTTGCAGAAAGATGGGATTAGGCCCACCTTCTGGCTTGAAAAGAATTATGAGTAGCAAGATTAGGGTTAGGATGACTTTCTAGTTCGAAATGAATTATGAGCAGCAAGATTAGGATTAGGCTCACTCTCTGGCTCTAAATGGATTGAGCATAAAGATGAGGTTAGGTCCACTTTCTACACAAATTGAACTATGAGCATCAAGATTGGCATTAGGCCAACTTTCTAGCCCAAAATGGATAATGAGCAACAAGATTGGGGTTAGGCCCACTTTTTGAAATAGGTTTTAATAATAAATAATAATATTAAAATTAATTTAAAAAAATAAAAATAAAATATTATATAATATAGTTACAAATTAAGTAAGTTTAATGAAAGGTCAAGAGGCATGCAATAAGGACTTGTGGCTCCCTTAGCATAAGATAGAAAAGGGAGAGGAGTTCATTTGAAAGGGGAGATATGGAGTAAGGAAGGAAGAAGGGAGCAGAAGGAATTAAGGAAGCGTTAGTGGAAGAAGATAAGGAAGTGTCTCTTTCAAAGGGGCAACAATGGTGAAGTTTTGTGACCCTTTCAAAGGTTGGTAATAGTGAAAGGTTGTGACCATTATGGAGAGTTATGACTCTTCCTCACATTGAGGATGAAAGGGGGAGAAATTTTATTTGAGGAGATCCAAGGGAGGTCAATTTGGGAAATAATGTAATATTTTAAAGGCAGCAATGAAAAGTGGTGATGCAATCCTTATGGTAGGTGGTAACCTGTCCACCAATACAGTATAAAGGAGGATTCATTCCAAGCATTGAAGGGGACTTATCGATTATCACACTCTGAGAACCTCAAAGCGTCGATCAAGGAAGATCAAACCATTGAGAAATAATACTCATTCAAGAGAGCGATGATCAGCATCCAAAAAGAGAAATTCAACATACTTGATATTTTACAAAGTGCTTGGGCAAGATTTAGGGTAATCCCAAAAAGGGGAAATTATAAACATCTTCTTCTTATTATGTTGGTATTGTCTACTAGTGACTTGTGTAAACTTAGCTTTGATAGGAATCAACACAATATGGGGCTCTCTCTAAGATGGCTTTTGTCTAAAGTGGGATGATCATAGTAAGTACATTTTAGAACTGTTCTCTTTTGTCTTGATGCCCTGGAAGAGAGAAAATAAGGGGTATGTGGGAAAAAGTCTCCATAATTTTGTAATTATTGTTAATTTTGGTGTATTCTAGGGATGTGTTTTTAGAATTTTTTACAGGACTTCGAAGATAAAGTGTCATGTTGTTGTAGTCAACTCTTGAGACATAATAGGTGGCCTTTTTTGGGACACCTCTATAGTTTCCTTTTGGGTGGACCATGGAATATTGAGGCAGCCCTCGATCATCTTGAGGATGTCAAGGCATTCATAGCACCTATCATCATTTATCAAATATTGAAAAACAGATATTTTGTTTTGTTTTGGATTTAAATGATAATATAAGAGAAAGTATTCTTATTTTTTGCAGCTGGGCTTAAAAATTATAGATGATAAGGAGTTATTATATTGCTGTTTTCTTTGGTACTTGTCTAAGTTCGATTTTTTCTTTTTTTGTTTGAGTTGTTAAAAATACACTTAAAATATGCTGAAGAAGATATTCAGTACATATCACTGTTTTTCATTTATATTGGTGTTTTGCTTTGTCTTGCTGACAAGTCTCCGTGTCAAGAGAAAATGGGTAGTGTAAATAAGCAAGTTGGAGGAGAAAGGAAAGAAGCAAGGCAAACTGATAAGTTAGTTGTGTGTGCTAAGAAAGTTTAATTTCCCTTCTAACTATTGAGAGCTTCCTCAACATGTCTCATTTCCTTTTGAAATGGGGGGCTATCATTTTCAGCTCTGGGGCTTGTGGTGTTTTATCTAGACATTGCTCATTTTCCTTTGTGTTTATTGGTTAGTCTAATAATTTCTTTGTGATATGTTTTCTTGACTCATAAATTCCTTTGTCCTTCAAGGTCATTTTTTTTATTTTAGTTCATGATTGTGTTCTTTGGTCTCATCTTCTCTTTTTTTCTACAGTTGTTTAAATCTTTTGTCCAAGTCTCTAAGCTCTAGTATTTTTTATTTTTGTGTTTATAGCTATTCTATTTACATTGTGTGCTTTAACTTGTACAAGTGTATAACATCCGCTTTTTTTGGGTCTTAATTAACAACTAACATATTCAAGAATTACAGTTATTACTTCATTTTCATAGGAAGACAGTTAAATCATTTACATTCATATGAATGAGATTAATGGTTAAAATCAGTTAAATAAAATTTCATAACTAAGAATTGAAAACACCATCAATGATTTTACTATGGAAATTAAATTCTACATACTATGGAATTCGAGACTGAAATCAATCTAGGAATGTTTCTGCAAACACCCAGGTTAGTCCATAAATACCACTATATCCAAAATACCACTAAATCAAAATCAAATGACGATACCATTAAATACCACATATATCAATTAGGGCATTGATTACCAATCAATCATTTAAGGCATCACAAACCACTGTATCGATTAGGGCATTAGATACCACTGTATCATTTAGGGCTTTAGATACCACTGTATCAATTAGGGCATTAGATACCACTGTATCATTTAGGGCTTTAGATACCACTGTATCAATTAGGACATTAGATACCACTGTATCATTTAGGGCGTCAAATACCACTGTAACACTTAGGGCATCATTATATTATAAAGAAGATAATATTATGGTGTCACTTTATATTTATCTCTATGTGTACGTACATAGGTATAAATTAAAATAATATTCAGAAAGATTAATCAAACCTTTAAGGTATGTATAATATTTTAATTAATTAATTTTAATGTTTTAAATTGTTTATTTAATAGCTCATGCAGTTCCATTGATTGTGTCTTAATGTTCAAGTTGCTAGTTTCTCAACCCATTTGTCTAATGATGGTGATCCTCCTGTGCCTAATTCTTTTTTGACAATGCTTCCACCCCTTCAACATGCTTCCTGCTATTGATAAATGCTTGAATGCATAGCTTATCTTTATTTGATGCACGTCTAACATCTTGTGGAGGGGAAACATTGTTAGGGGCTTATAAGAAATTTAACGGTCAACTGACTTCATGCGAACCTCAACGGCTATATTTTAAATTAGGTCAAAAATTGGAATGTAACAAAGTGTGTATCCTCACTAGGAAAATACTTTATATTCATGTGCCTAATCCCTATTTGCCATGTGTCTTTTTATTGTTGGTGTAATTAGAATAATCACTCAATTTATCTTGACTAATTAAGTCCTCTATTACTTTATTCACTTTGATAAAATTAAGAGTTTCTTCTTTATATTTAGATTGAACTACTTACAGAGCATGTTGTCTCAAGTGATGAGGACGCTTGTTATGATCTAACTCAATATTTATCTAGAACTGCATCTTAGGTTTTTTCTTTTATAACATTCATTGTAGATTATATCTATTCATTCAAATGAATCAATAGAGGCATATTATCATACTTTCTAGATCAATCTCTCTCTCTCTCTCTCATGGTTTCATAGCTTTGCTACCCGGGGACACATCCCCGGTATATTCTCAATAGTCCCCATCTTGAAAACTTCTTGGAGACTTTGGGACACCTAGGGGACTTTGACTTTGACTTCTAGAACAAATTAGACTTTGACTCTCAAAGTAACACAAATTCGGCATATGAATTCTGCTGATTCTTTTTTTTTTCAAAGGTTCTATTATCTATATGTATAAGTACATGCTTTATCCATGTTTTCATATAAATATTTTAAATTTTTCTATATATTTTCATTTTCTCTATTGGTATATAGCCATCCCCCTCCATCACCAAAGTCTGTAAAATTTTTTGCCGTCTTGGAACTTGTCCCACTATCCCCTACTGTCCCCGTCCCAAAAACTTGGGGGAAATAGTTTCATAGCATATAATCTTGGCCTTTTCTCATCAAATGTGTCATGAATTTTGGTTGTAGATGATTTTTTGGAGTTGTGTGGTTCACTGTCAACTCCAACATGGCATCAAAGCACCATATCTATGACTTCCTATCCAATTTTTGGCAAATCTTCTCTTGAGGGAAAAATTGACTCATGTTGGAATGACGAGCATTACTATTAGATTAGGAATGACCACAAACCCTAAGAACACTTGTCAAATTGCGAAAATTGGAAAACTGGCCTTTTTTTTCCTGGGTGGCTAGGCATCTTGTACAACAATCCATATAGTAGTAATACCCACATTGTACCAAGCCACTATTAATGCTTCTAGTACATAGGTCAATGTTTATACAAAATTTAAGAAAAAGGTAGTGGTAGGGTTGTAGCCCACACATTGAAAAAGGTTGCAGGACTAAACCATAGTGATGACCAATTCACCCACGTTGGTGTTGACTACTACAAGTGGACAAGTGGAAAACCCAATCAGCATCCCTTTCTATTACCAAAGTTGCATAGCACATAATTAGGGAATGCTCTCTTTATATGTCATAGTGTTTTGCTTGTAGGTGATTTCTAAGAGTTGTGGTATTCACTATTAAGTCTCTTATGTCTAAGCACCTAGCGAGGGCCCCAAAATCCCTGTTCTAGTTAAGTAGCATTTTAAAGTTTAAAATCAAAGTCTTACAATCTGAAGTCTCTCCAAAGCTTTGACGTGTCAGACTTAAAAGTCTAATATCTTGTCTATATGCTTGAAAATATTGGTGAATCTTGATGTACTAAACATGTCATGTCTAGAGTTCATTACTATCTTCTCCCAAGAGTGTAACAAAACCCAAAAGGTGACTAAATTTTGACTGTATGGATAATCTCATCTCTACTAAATACAAAGTTGACAAGTCTTGGACTTGAATCCTCTATAAGCCTAACTTTTGCATTCAGTAATCCAAGTATTTTATGTCCAATGTAATGATGGGCCCCTTGGTCCCTATAAAATACAATTCATAAAAAAACTCAAATCTGCATAGAAAAGGAATAACTAAGTTTGGACTTGGGGTTACTTTAGGTTCTAATTAAATAGGCTTCTCACATTCATTATTTAAATCTCACTTCCTTGAGCATCTTGTGGGCCTGCCTGCATGGATTTGGTTGACCAAAATTTTCACATTGAAAGTGTAAAACACATTCTGTCTAGCATATTTTTTGGACCTAGATTTATTCTATACTTGGATTAAGTTGTGACATTTGTTTGAAAAGTCAAAATTATGTTACTTGGCAAACCCAATGAAGTAAAACTCCAATAAAATCTTCCCTTGAATTTAATGCTTTCTTGAGCTCAAACACCTAGTGTATTACGATAATAGATAAGCTTCTCTTATTAGTTAATGGTTATCTATTTGTAATCTATTGTAAATATTAGAATGTTTCTAATATTAGTTAGTCTGTAGTTATCCGTTAGTGTTCTTTAGCTTTCTTTTTGCGAGAATAGAATGTTTCTATTCTTTACGATCGTTTCCTAAGGAAACATCATTTTATTCTTTTGAATATATTGACCTCTCAATCTCTATTAATATTAAGCAAGTATTTTACCAATTACATTGTAATATGGTATCAGAGCCAATTCTTTGAATTTTAAAAAAAAAAAATTATAATTTCTTGTTTGAGATTATCAGAGCAATATTTTTCGAAATTATTTTTTGTGATATCTGCTTCTTACAATCATTTTTCTGCAATTGCCATCTATTTTTCTACACATTTTTGCTTTTTTTTGTGGTTTTTTTGCAGTAGGGCCTTTTTGTTCAAAACCCTAATTTTCTGTACCAGATCAATTCTTTTTACAAATTCTTGGTGGGTTTTTTGAGATCTCAAATGGGTGTCTCAATTTCGGTGCCTCAATTTTCGAGCCAGCAGATCCAGAAATCGACAACATTCTTTTTGAGTTTTTTGAGCTCTCTTCTAGGTACCCCTTCAAATTTTCAGAGTGTTTAGTATTTCTACCTTGAAGTAGATGCCTTCCCAATTTTTGATGCTTTGTCATTGAAAATTGTGCTATGGCATCTTTGACTAATATTTTGCTCGAGAACAATTCAAAATTCAATGGTTGGAATTATGGTACATGGAAGCAACGGAGAATAGCAATTTTTGAATATCAAAATACTGATCAAATTGTTCTGGGTGTTACATAGTGTCTGACTACCCTTGGTACTGAATAGGATACATGGGATTTGAATAATCGAGAGGCAGTGATGCTTCTCAAATTATCCGTAGCTAATGATTAGCTTTCTTAAATTCCATCCGGCAAGACAGTTGTTGAGATATGGGAAAATCGCAAAAATCTTCATGAAACTTCTGACAAAAGCAGAGGTTTCTTCTTGAAGAACACTCTATTTTTTATTATCATGGATGAGCGAACATCACTCCAGGCTCACTTGAATAGGATTTAGGAAATTCGTGATCAGTTGCTTGCCATTGTTCGCAAGATGGAGGAAGAGGACATTGTGGTTATCACTCTCCAGAGTTTACCCAAGTCCTACGAGCATTTTAGCGACAATCAACATCATGTCTTCTGGTGTTGATCGAACGTTCACAAATCTCTACACACTTTTGCTTCAGCAAGATCGGTGGAAACAACAATTCAGTAGCAGTTCTAGTTCCACCTCCACAAAGCAAGCCTTTGCTACTAAATCCTTTCAGAAGGATAAAAAGAAGTCTCAACATTCTTCATAGTAGAAATCCTCTGCTCTAGATTCAGAAGGCTCCCGGAATAAGAACATTCAATGCAACTATTGCCACAAGTTTGGTCACATGAAGGTTGAATGTCAGAAACGCTTAGCTGCCCAATCTAAGCAATCAGGTTCCAAGCCCAAAGAGAATGGTGTAGAGCACACTGAGCAAACAAAATCTTCCTTTTACACCTTCATGGCTAAAAGATCAACAAATCATTTAAAGTTGTCTTCTTGGTACATTGATTCAGGTTCCTCTCATCACTTCACTCACCGCAAAAACTAGTTCATTGACTACCAACCTTGTTCAGATTCTGTTATTTTTGATGGCAAAGAAGAGTACACAATTGTTTGTGAAGGCAACATTTAGATTCAGTCTATTGGGAGGAATCTCATTTTCCTTGATATGCACTATGTTCCAGGGATGGAACTAAATCTACTTTTAGTCGGTCAGTTGTTGCGACATTCTCCATAGTTGGATGTCACCTTCAGTTCACATTGGGTTACCATCACTGATAGGGCGACTCAGTCTATTGTTGCAATGGGTCTTGAGGATCATGGTCTTTTCCGACTTACTGATTCTGGTGATTCTCGAGACTTAGCTATAGCTTCTCAACAGCCTTCTGTTAGCACACTTTGGTATCAACAATATGGGCACTTAAATGTGCACTCTCTCTTAGCTTGCTTGGGAAGTGCTTGTCCTTGGTTTGCCAAAGATTCAAACTTTGAAGCGTGGAGTTTGTGATGCATGTTAGGCTGGGAAGCAACATCGCACACCTTTCAGTAGTGCCGATTCATGGTGAGCTTCTTAGGTACTTGAACTTGTTCATGCCAATATCTGTGGCCCTATAGCCACTCCTTTTGTTCTAGGGTCCAGGTATTTTCTATTGTTCGTTGAGGAGTTCATAAGAAAAATGTATGTATATTTTCTTAAAAAGAAATCAGATTACCTCAGTGATCAAGGCTTCCAGAAGAGTTCTTTAGACTCAAATTTGTACATCAAGACTACTGACAGTGACATCATCCTTCTGGTTATTTATGTGGATGATTTGATCATCATTGGCAGTTTGACATCTTTGATTCAGGGAATCAAACATAATTTATGTTAGTCTTTTGATATGATTGATCTTGGGCTCTGTTAGACAAATTCTATATGTAGGATTGCAAACCTGTATCTACACCCATGGAGAAAGGTCTCAAGTTATCAGCCTAGTTTGGTTCTCCTTTCATTGATGACACGACATATAGGCAACTAGTAGGCAGCCTCATCTACCTCTCTGCTACTAGGCCTGATATTAGCCTCACAGTCATCTACATCTCACGTTTTATGACAGCTCCTAAGGTTGATCATTGTATGACAGCAAAGCACGTGCTTCGTTATGTGAAGGGCACTACAGATTTTGGACTTCTTTACTCTTGAAGTTCTAATTCTAGACTTAGTGGGTTCACAGATTCATATTGGGCAGGCTCTGTTGACAAGAAAAAGTCAACTTCTAGATATGTGTTCAATTTGGGATCTGGTGCTGTCACATGGACTAGTAAGAAGCAACAATAAGTTTC
The DNA here is from genome assembly GCA_028749045.1 of Cupressus sempervirens. NCBI lineage: Eukaryota > Viridiplantae > Streptophyta > Pinopsida > Cupressales > Cupressaceae > Cupressus > Cupressus sempervirens. The sequence goes on along the minus strand of CM053793.1, from coordinate 614,259,215 downwards.
TCTCTCCTCCACTAAGGCTGAATACAAAGGAATAGTTAAAGAAGGTTGTGAAGCTGTTTGGCTTCGTTGGATGCTTCGGGATATGCAAATGTCATGAGCAGGACCAACCACTTTGTTTGTTGATAGCAAAGGCATTGTAATGCACCCTCCTTGCCTATGGTTCACAATAGGGATAATTAGCTTAAAAGGTTAATTGCAAGAGATTTAATTTTTTCAAGGCTTGATTGAGATCATGAATTAGGATCCTTTCTTTGACAGGACCATTTTATTTTTTACATATAATTTTTTTATTTTTATACTTACATTATTTCTTCTAGATCGGATATGGCAGATGGGTTCTTTGAGGACAGTCTTAATTTTTCATATGTTATTGGTCTTCTCTGATTTGTCAATGGAGAATATGCTGTTTATTTTACTCAATCATATATAGTTATGAATTACTGGTATGTTTACATATTCCGCAGATAAGATATATGCAAGATCACATAGACCAAATGTTGACTTATTTAACACTCTCATGTACAACAATTTCACCATATTATAGATATCTCTGTCATCTTATTATTCTCCGGCTACTATTCCAACCTTACGCTAAGTCAAAGCCCATTAAGATGCTGAATCGCTGTCTTAAACTTCTGCTTCCTGATTTAACACTCCTTTGTAATGGTCATCCAATATATGGTTGTTGCTGAAATCTTTTACATGGCTGTCTTTATCCAAAGATGTTGTGCTTCCGAGAAGGATAATATTACTTGTTTAAGTAATCAGTTCTTTCCTTTGTATATATGGTGACTGTAATAAAAAAAATGTTGAATATATTTTCTATGCTATCCCGAGTTGAATGATGGAGATATCTGTCTATATCTGTGTTTTGGAATGAGGAGTCATGTGGTTCAGGGTGTGTCTTCATTCCTTACTAATCACAACATTTTTATCAACTAAACCAATCGCCGCTGAAGTCAGATTAGCTTGGCACTCTTTTATTAAGTTTAATCTTCATACTTGGTATTTGGTCATTATAGTCGCTTTTACCGGCAATGCCAAATAGTTGACTAAGATCACTGCCTGGCTGATATCTGTAGTTCAACAATATCATAGAATATATATATGTTCTCTGCCTACACTGAAGTTTTCACAAGACGATCCTGTTCTAGCCCTCTAAAACCTTCGCACATGGATAACTCAGAAAACAGAGAGACGATGTCATAATTTACTTTGGTGGACTCACGGGTTCCTTGTTGAATTTTCAATGTAACTGCATACATTCCTAGATCCTCTACGTCACCTGCAGAACCTTGGCCATGTCTTAAGAGTTCACACGGGGATTTGTGGTTATAGATGATAAATGAGATTCACGAGTTGTTGTCAGTAGTATGGGGTACGTGCTAGCTGTAAGTTTGATTTTCAAGACACTGTCAATTACATGAATCACTTCATTGTTGATTGGACTCTCAAAACCAAACTCCCATCGTGGTATGTCTGCCCATAAAATCTGCCTATGATCACTTATGTGCATTCTTCTGTAAGTTGACAATGATATGTTACCAATGTATATCAGCATATGAGTTGGTATCGATGTTGACTGCCAACTTGGATTCGAGATCTGGACATTTCTCTTTTTATCTATGTATCCTCTTCTATCTCATATATCTAGTGATGATCGTCCTGTTCTTCCCTCATTATATCTGATATATACATCGCTGACTCAGCAGTATTCTTTTTTTCTGTTTCTTAGGTGAATTATTGGTTTACTTTATAGAGTCCTCGATGTCTGCCTTGTATGTGTTTTCCGCTTTCCAATTCCATTCTGAAATCTCCCTATAGCTTATCTGCTAATCCTCTGATTGTTTCGTAGCCCCTGTATCCTTCCTTCTCCGTCAAGTATCTCCTAGTCTTTGCTGTAGATGATATTGGCAGCGTTCATTGCTTTTCTTTTTCTTCCTATCCACTGTGCACTTCCTTTTTATCTCTTTAATGATCCATTCTCGAATGGTCACATCTTTAGGATTTAAGAGACATGTCTTAATTAAATAAGTTTACATCTTAAACTTATTTAATTATAATATATATTAAATTTAGTTATTATTTATCTAATTTCATATTTCATATTTATATTTTAATATTGTTATTTATTAATTAAATCTCTATTTGTCGATGGGATATTACATTATATTATACATAATATCATAATAATAATTGGGATGATAATATATTATAGGGTATTATTATCATTATTATTTTCGTCAACATTATTATTATTATAGTTATAATTATATTTTATTTATTAATATTTTGTAATCTTATATTTAACTATATTATTATTAAAATCTATCTCAAAAATGGGGACATTACAGGCATTATCAAGTTAGCAGGAAATCCAGTCTTCCATGAACGAACCAAGCATGTGGATGTTCACTGTTACTACATATGACAATTGGTTGAAGATGGGACAATAGACTTCTAGTATGTTCGTACTACGGATCAGACTGCAGATATTCTCACCAAGCCTCTTGGTCTTGATAAGTTTGTTAAATTCAGAGGACGACAACTTGGTGTGGTGGATAGATTAACCATTAAGGGAGGGTATTACGATAATAAATAAGCTTCTATTATCAGTTAATGGTTATCTATTTGTAATCTATTGTAAATATTAGAATGTTTCTAATATTAGTTAGTCTGTAGTTATTTGTTAGCTTTCTTTAGCTTTCTTTTAGCTAGAATAGAATGTTTCTATTCTTTACAATTGTTTCCTAAGGAAACATCATTTTATACTTTTGTATATATTAACCTCTCAGTCTCTGTTAATATTAAGCAAGTATTTTACCAATTACATCGTAATATGGTGACGTACCCCCAGATCTTGCCATATGTTTCCTTTAAAACTGCCACGTGGACCTTGGTCAATCTAACTTGACAGCTAGTTTGTGACAAAATTTGCTCTGCAACTAAATGAGTGCTGACTTTTCTCCCAACTAAGATTTTGGCTATCTTGACTGCTAATGTGGCCTAACTTGAATGTCTCACATGACCTCAAGATATTAAACATGACAACATGCACGCTTGAATCTCAACTGCATGCACATTATACGTCTATTTGACCCAGATTCAAAATTAATAATATTTCCTTAACCCATTAATATAAACCGGCAAATGAACTGATAAATGCTCGATAAAATACTCAGTTTAATACAATTTCAGATTGGTTATTGTATTATAACTATAAATGAGCAATACAACAACAATTTTTCATATAGAATAACTTCAGAAACTTCTATTGTATTATAATACTCAACAATACAATAGCATGAATAGAAAACCGATCTTATAAATAGTAACAACAGTCAGATTGGAACATATAAAGAACCTATAAGCTTAGCGCGAACTTTATCTTGAATCTACTGCAGTGATGAATTGGGGCTACATCCAATCCACTAGAAATGGCTTGTGTCCTTAGGTCTGAAATGGAAGATGTAAACTCTCCCAATGTTTCTTCAAGAGAAACTCAAATCCTCCAAACAAACAATAATCCAAGCATGCTGAAAATGAGCTCTCTCTTCCCCTTTTAAGGACAATAGGATGACTCTTCATCTTCCCTTTCCCGTCTCTTCAATTTTTATTCTCTTTCCTCTTTTAATTGTCTTTTCCCCATTTAAGAGAATAATATAATTTATAAAGTGACTTAGTTATTCCTCTTTTTAATTTTAAAGTCACTTTATTAAAACAATTTAATATCCTGTTGAACTTAGAAAGTCATGTATAGTAGCTTGTTAGAAAGCTCTTAGCAAGATGTTCAAATTCCAATACTACAAAACTGGAAATTCGAACCCTAGATGACTTACTATAAATAGTAAGTTTTAGAAACCCTTGCTATCTTGACTCTGATCTACCTGAAAGTGAAGATGCCCATGCGAAACTCATATTGTCCCTTGGTGAGACTTGGTTAGCCCACAAGACCATGATGGAAAAGGCTAACGACACATCAAAAGTTAATAGTTAGAAAAGGGGACATTACAGTCCTCCATTCCCAAAGATTGCTTGCCCTCAAGAAATCAGAGGCTGCATGCTGTAGCTAAAATTTCTAGATCCCATGTCAATCTCAAGGAAGTTGCTCCACCAAGCCCCTGCACCACTCTGATACGAATAACATGTCTCAAATTGTGAAGCTTCCTATTAATTCTCCACAATAATGCACCTGTCATGCTAATATTAGGATTATGGATAACTCCATGTGCATAATCTGTCGAGTCAACCTGCCATGTGCTTCTATTATGTGTGAGAAAATCCTCAATCCAACTAAAAACCTCACTCCAATTGAGATCACAAACACTTCTAGAGTCAAATAAAGGTGGGAACTCAACATTCTACCAACCGACTCCCTGAAATAATATTGACCATGTGACCGATCCTCTTGGGTCCCATAGACAAAAAGGCCATCTACCTTCCCAGCTGTCTAGAATATCTCGTTGCACTATACTAAAAGAAGTAGAATGTCTAAAATATCCAAATACCACAACACTTCTCCTCTAACATGTATGTTGAAATTGTAATTGTACTGAAGAAGAAAGCTAGATATGGTTTTCTCTACGAGGGCAAGTGTAACAAACCAAGTGCTATTATCATGCTCAACATCTTTGATGGTAGAGTAATCTTAGGCACTAGATAAATGAGGATAAGAATCAATCAATGAATACCCATCAACACTGCCCTTTCTGCTTATGTGCACCTTGGCCATACTGTTAGCCAAGTTACTATCCAAAGCTGATTTGTAATCAACATTATACCCCTCTGTCAAATGTAATAAATCAGTCACCTCTTGGCTGCAATCGGTATCAATCTGCGACTCTTGATCAATATCAAAAGGTGTTTCATCATCAAAGGCAAATAGTGGATTCTCCAATATCCACTCAACATCCATGTCAAAGAGAATTACAATGCTTCATCCAATCAACATTACACTGGCTGAAAGTATTCTCATCATAAGAATAAATATTTCATGCCTACCCTCCATCGCTGCTACACAAAATGAAAAAGATAATCCAAAAGATGCTTCATCAATCCTATAGTCATCATCCCATGGACATGAAGTCATAATGCATGGAGACTCCATTTAATTTGTAGGTGGCTGATCCATAATTGTGTCTTTTCCAGCCTCATGGTCCCTCATAATTATAAGACCATCAACTTCACCCCTGTTAGGTTGCCCATATGACTGAGGTTTGTTTTTCTTTTCATTCCCCTCTATAGGTTGAGATAGATCTTCCTCCCTTTCTTCCTCAACCTTGCTCCTTGTTAAGAATAATTTCAATTTTTTCTGACTTGTTTGATGATATTGGTAACCATACTATAAGCATCCAAAGAAGTAATACGTGTTTGTTTCAAATCAGCCAATATGGTGGATAAGAAATTTTGTGAATCATCATCACTCTCTTCAACGATCAAGAACATAATGGACTGCATAAGGATACAATATATCTTTTGAGGGCCCCTTTTAATAGAAACCGAGAACTGATGAAACATATCATGAATTAAATCTTCACAACCGAGATCCAACATGATCACACAAGCACGAAGTTTTGCAATTGATTCTAAAATATTGACAATCTTACCATAGGATGAATTATGGGTATTGCACAATCCTTGAAACTTTCCATGATCAATTGGAACACTTCCTTCATAACTTTCTTGCTATAAGGATTATGTGGTGCTATTATCCTCATAACATGAACAATGTATTTATTGAGTGACTGCAAGTCTTACCTCTCTATTAGGATGCCTCAGCAATACCAGCTTAGCCAAAGGGATCACAGTATGAGGGATGTTCACTCGTTTACTCTTTGAACTTAGCTGTTCTATTGCGGATGAACAATGCTCTATTGCTCCCAAATTGCGAAGTAATTCATCCTTGGGTTGTGGCACATTTGCAAGTTTCTGTTCTATATTGTAGAGGTTTTCTTCAAGAATTTGTTCCTGGTCCTTGGCAACAAATTTGGTTAGCTGCCTAAGCATTCTCATGTGCTTCCTTGAAGTCTTGTTGCAAGTTTAAGATGCCAATTGTGATTTCCCAAATCTGAAACTAAGTAGCAAACAATTTCTGAATTGTAGCTCTGAATTTCCCTATACCTGCAATAGTGTTTCAAAGCCATGACCACCCTGCAATGCTTACTAAAACTGTGGTATGATACTGAACTATGGATGATGTTTGTTTTTCTTGAGAGAGAAGTATGGACTATTGTAACTGAAAGTTGTCACACTCTTCTCTATTCTGACTTTTGTTTACCGTACAGGGTAAAGATACTTAACGCATGTAGTATAGCAAGATATAACACAAAACAAATACTTTATTCATATATGCAATATGCACTCAATGCTTACAATTCCATTAAAATGATGTTTACAATGATTATGGTGATCCAAAGTCCTGTCTTGATGGTGTACATGTACTTTCTCGAAGGGGTGACTCAACAATCGTGCCCGTTCAAATACTATTCTACCCGTTGGCTACAATATAGAATTTATCGACAACATTTCCACCCCCCCCCAAAAGTAAAGTCATCTCCCAACAACAATTACAACATTACTGAGACAAATTAACAAAACAAAATACATTAACTGACTAACTATAACAAGATAGATCTTTTTTCGTCACACCACTTTCACATTTGTCCCGTGCCTGCACCAAACTAGTCTCCAAAACATGTTGTATTTGTCTCCTTAGCCAAGCTGACCTTGATAGCCACCCGTGCCGCCTTCTTTGCTTCCAACTCCTGGGTACACTGAGCCAAGTGTCGCTCTACTGCCTTAAATTGGATGATCAAGTCCTCCCGAGCTCTCTATGCATCCACCAATACAACCTCAAGTCCAATCAACACCTACTCCGAGTGCATCAAAGCGTAGTATCCTTCTCAAAAGGCTTCCTTCAGTGCTCTCTCCACCTTTGGCATACAAACACTCCAGGCTTGCAGCAGCTCCAGGTCTCATCAACTGGTCACACTTCCCATGATTGATAACTGAACTGACTGGGGCTCTAGGGAGCAATGCCCCCAGTGGGGTTGAGGGGCAGTGCCCCTACGGGGTCGTGGGGCAGAGCCTTAGGCGCACTCCCTGTCATGATACAGGGCGGGGTCCCTGCCGCCAAGATCAAATTAGCACTCTCAAGCCCACACAAAAGTCCATAGAACATATCATTTTTGTGATTTTCTTCCAATCCCATACTCTTTCTACCAACCGCTTATGTTTTACTACCTTTTTATGTCTTTCCTTTCCCTTCGGTACCATACGTTTTCCATTCTCAACTGTTTTGATTTGTCATTTTTTTTAGAACCTCCTATCACCCTTCTTTAGTGTTTACCGGTGTACTACAATCTGCTTCTCTTCAAGTGAGTCTATACGATGATCTCAAATTTCTGTGTTTTATAGCTGACTATGCCTATGTCGTACAGTGTACGGCTACACCATTCACTACCTCCACCAGTTCTTCTTACGGTCACCACAAAGTATGATTAATCAATACTTGTGTTACTCCTTAGTGTCGTACGGTCGTACGGTCTACTTCTTGTCGCCTGTCTCTCTTTTCATACAGTGTATTATGTAGCGCCTGTGGAATTTCTATTCTTCTGTTTAGCCGTATGGTGGATCAGTTCTCATCTCCTATACAGGGCCATATGGTCCATGTGCTTTCCTTGGGGCCGTACGGTGCATTAACTTGTGCTCTCCTTGAGTCCATATGGTCCAATTCACTAGCTGGTTGTTACCTATACGGTGATACTTATTCCCTTCTCTTGAGTCGTACAGTGTGTCATGTACAATATCTTCTCCTGTCTGGCCATATGGTAGATCACTTGTGATTTCTTGTCGTCTTTTGCCTGGCCATACGACATCCTTCCTAGGCCATACGACGTTTTGTTTTTCTTTACTGCCTTCCTTTCTTGCTTACACTCTTGATAGGCTGTATGACCCTATTTTATGGCGATCGTACTCCCTTCTACTCTCCTCCACACATGCCTGTACAACTAGAATTCCTTTTGACGCTTGTCCGTACGATGCCTTTGTTCCCTACTTATGTTTGTGCACTCACTTTCTTATACTCCTAGGACCGTACGATGGTTGCTTTTCCTTCTTCCCAATCTGTCTTTTTCATGCTACTGTAAGGATTTCCAAAGCCGTATGGTAATAATCCAGTTCTTTATACTCATTACTTTATTACTTCCGAGTTTGTACTTAGAAAATATGCTCAACTTTATGTATTATCTACATTTACTGATTTTACATATATACATTAATATTTATTATTTTTATACTGTCCTTCAGTTGTTCATTTGCAGAGGAGGTGCATTATTTCTTTCATGGTATATTTTCAATTTCGAACCATTTACTGCATTGGCTACTTCTTTCTCATCGAGCATCCATAATTTTATTGCTCTATTATCGTCCACTTCACAGATTTTATATGGCCCGACCCATTCTATTTTAAATTTGCCTCGTCTAATCTCGTTGCACCCACACTAGTTGTCCCGATTGAAATTTGTTTAACTTCAAGTGCTTGTCGTGCCATGCCTTATGCCTATTCTGTGTAACTTTCGTGGCCCATTGTGCCTGCAGTCGTCACTCGTCTAGTTTATTTAAATTATACAATCTTTCTCTCAGGCTTTCCATATCTCCTAGCCTATTTTCAATCGTCATTCTCAAATTTGGTACCATGAATTCCGTTGGCTGCCATTCTTTGTCGTCAACAATTGTATTCTTGATTCTAGAACCATCACTCCATATTGTTGTAGTTTTTATTAAGCCCTTCCTCTTTGTTTTTTGTATAGACCTTACAATGTGTTTTCCTTGCCGTTGGTACCTTTCTACTAACTCTGTGGTGCATCGTAAGCTTTTCTTTCCGCACGGTTCGCTCACTGTGTACTGTACGGTGGAATCTTTCCTTTTTCTGGGTTTGTATAGTATGTTCTTTCCTTCATTTTAGCCGTAGCCACCTTTCTGTCTTCCACTTCTCTGTATTCCTTCGGACATTCATTTTCCTCTCCTTTCTCACCTTCGTCAACCCTTAACATATTACAGTTTGGAAAGAGCTCGTAATCCTCCATCTGCCAATGGAATAGTCTGTTCACCGAGTCTAGGTCGTCATCATTCTACCCTCCTAATCTCAATACTCCTTCGTCTGGTTACATTCTCTTCTTTCCTTCATCATCACTCTCGCCTTCACCTTTTGAGTTTGACGATATTGCCTCTTCCCCTGCTATTTGTGTATGCAAGTCAATTATGAATCTTTTGCCTCTGTATTCCATAGATAGGGTGTTTCGTTTCCAGTCATGTTTTGCTTTTTCTTGCACCAACCAACCCTGTCCAAGGATAGCATTATACCCTCTTTTTTTTAGTGGAATGACCACAAAATCTAATAAGAATGGTTGCGTTTCAATAGTTACTGGCTATGCCATCAAGGTTCCCAACGGTTTGATCCCATGCTGATCTGCCGTGAGTAAATGGAATGTAGGTGGCCACAACATGGGTTGTCTTAACTTTTTTCATATATTTTCTAGTAACACGTTCACACCTGACCCTCCATCCACAATTGTGTCTATTAGTATAGTTACCAGAATACCCATCTCGACTACTGTCGGATGCCTTCCTATCATAAGAGCCAGTAGCATTGGGTCTGCTACCGTTGTTCCACTACTGTCCCTTCCTATTTCCTTTGTCGTTCTCAGAAGCGGTGTCATATTCATAATGGCCATCCGTAACTGTGGCATTGTGAGAAGGTCATTTAATTTAATAGGGAATCCTATTTGCATTATCTGCTTTATCATGTTTTGTTCAACTAAGTTCCTTTTTGAGGTATCGACAACTTCTTTTACTTGTAACTTCCTTGTTCTCATCTGTCTTTCTAGCTCTGTTCATGCTTGTTGTAACCTTTCCTTTTCTTTTTCTTCATCAGGGTATTTTGCCTTCTTCGCTTGCTCACGTGTAATGGCTAGTACCTTCTCATCACATGCTTCGATGCTTAATAAATTTACCCCTTGCTTTGGGCATTTTGAATCTTCGTGGTCTCCCAGACCACACCATCTACATAGTAGCTGTGGTGTCTCCTGCGTGGTACAATCTCTGGCAAAGTGCCCCTAGAGGTTGCACGCACAACGCTGTATCATTAGTCATCCGCTCACGTCATACTGTATCCGGCTTCGGCCTCCATTGTTATTATTGCCTCCTGAAGTTGTTATTGTTGCAATATCCTCTTGAAGTTGCATCATTATTTGTGTTTGTTTCAGCAGACACTTCTTGCGTTAGTAATACTTGTTGGTGTCCTTTTGACTTCATATTAGACGGGTACTCCTTTATGGAATGTCCCGCCACCTAGTAGATATCACAAAATTGTTTCTTCGGGCATGAGCCCTTTGTGTGGCCATCTTTACAATCCGCGCACCACAATTCTCCCTTCACTGAGTTCGGATTCTTTTTCAAATTCTTAAATTCTTTCATCATTCTTAGCATATCTTTCTGTAATGTTTGAACTTTCTTGTTTGATTCTTCGTCGCTACTGCTACTTTTAGATGATGAATCGTCTGAATCCAATCATTTATGCTTCTTTTTCTTACTTGTCTTCTGTTTGCTTTCCAGATCCACGCATGATTATACGCATCAGCGTATGACGCTGGTGGTACAATCTTCATCTTCTTTTTCAGAGCCAGCTGTAGGCCCTCAACAAACCATCGTTTCTTCAATCTGTCAGCTAGTTGACTTTCCATCTTCCCAACCTGTTCTTTCAGCTGTCTTGCATAGGCACAAATTGTTTTGTTCTTTCCTTGCTTGGTGTTGTATATCTTTGCTACAATTTCATTATTGTCCTATAGTAGTTGGAACTCTGCTATGAACTCCTTTCTGACATCCTCCCATTTAGTCAATTTCTGAGGGTCGGCATCTGCAAACCAATCAATTGCCAAACCTTGAAGGGTTGCTGGAAATTGCTGAACCCAATCATCTTCATCTCTTATATCATGTGCTGTCCATATCGTTTCACGTCTTGCAGTGTCTGATCGGATCTGTCGTTCTGTCACCATTAAACTTCGGCAATTTCTCCTTGGGTCCTGCCATTACTACTTTCGCTTGATTCTGTGGTACTTGTGTACCCGTGCTGTTTTGAACACCTACGTTGTTCAAAGTACTCATGCTATTCACAGTACCCTCGTTCTGCACAGCTGCACTGCTCTGAACAACCACCTTGCTTCCAACAACTGCATTACCTGGTGAAGGAAAATCTTCCTCAAGCAAAGTTGTTTGATTCTCCGCCTATATCCGTTTGTCAGGTGTATCGGGAACAAAGAGTTCACTCACACACTCGTGCTCCCTCGGCACTTCAAGCCGTGCGAGTTGCTTCCCTTCCATTCGGATGTTCTATCCTCGTCGTATGCAGGTTAAGGAACTTCTCCCTTGTTTCTTCCACCAAATTCAGTAGTTGAGTCTCTTCCAGCAATTCCTTGGCACTCCTCGACCTACTAGGTGAATGCACTCTCTCCGTTTGTGCCCCCTCACCCCCTCGATGTCCGTTGGCAATCTGCTGAAGCTTTGGTCTGCGAGTGCCCCCTCACCCCCTCGATGTCCGTCGGCAATCTGCTGAAGCTTTGGTCTGCACTCTGCCTATTGTGCTAAAATTTAAACTTCCTGTGCTGTACGTATTTCATCCTTGTCTTTTATCTTATTTTGATCCTTGTTAAGCAAATTCGGCATTAATCTTCATAACATTTCTTTCGTTCCAGGTTCGTCTGGCAACGGCGCCAAATGTTTACCATACAGGGTAAAGATACTTAACGCATGTAGTATAGCAAGATATAACACAGAATAGATACTTTATTCATATATGCAATATGCACTCAATGCTTACAATCCCATTACAATGATGTTTACAATGATTATGGTGATTCAAAGTCCCTTCCAGACAGTGTACATATACTTTCCCGAAGGGGTGACTCAACAGTTGCGCCCGTTTGGATACTATTCTACCTGTCGGCTACAATATAGAATTTACCGACATCTTTTATCTCACCAAATTTTGTCAGACAAGTTGTTATTTGCTACTGTTGTAGGGGTGTTGCAAGGAAGGCTTGCTGGAAGCTGACAACGCCACTACTCTAGGTACGATGGGTGGTTTGGAAAGAACATCCATCTCAAATATATAAAACTGAGATAGTAACTTCTACGTTGTGCAGTAATCAGATTGTAAAGACTCAGATAAATTTAGCAAAGATCCTTCAATCACCAGTTGAACGTTCACAACTCACGGGGAAAAGATAGAACGTACTTCTGACCTTTAATGCAAGCTCCCAAATCAGAAAATATTTATCTGACGAATTGTCAAATCCCCGAGACTCTCTGTTCTTGCATTATTATAATTTAGATTACTTGTACCTTTCCATTTAAGTGATGCCCTTGGTCACCTATTGAATCTTCCCAGCAGACATGGCTGGCACTGTAGAATTCTCAAACCAGTTTAGGATGTAAAATCTCCAATCTCACTGAAGTTGATGTTGCCCAGCCCATTCTGTGGGTTGTTTTGTAGCTTCTGCATTTGCCTTGTCATGTATAACAGTTGAAATAATCAATTTTCTTCAAAAGATGGACTGCAAGATCCTAGTTTCTTGTTTGCTCTGAGATTTTTAGCTATCGATCCTTAAGGAGGCGTTAGCTTCAATTTTTGAAGTGTTTGAAGATACTATATGTGCTATCTCTGCTTGTTCACACAGTCATGAAATACCAGAAATTGCTGGTCTAAATGAAGGTCCACGAATGATGTATATCAAAACTAATATTCATCTTAGAACAAAGATGCCTTAAGGATTCAGAAGCTGAGTAACCTTAGCCCATCAAGCTTCCCAAGTAACTAATAAGCATACCAAGCGGATAGGGATGAGTCTCTAGCTAAGGACGATAACCACTAAAACTATTCGCTATAATGAATTCGGTCCTCTCAATTATCAGACATAATGACTTTGTACACTCAGCACTTTTGCAAAGGATTTCCAAATACCCAGTTACTTTTTCTGCTCCCACTGATGAAGGCGATGATGAACTTTAGACATGGGAAGTTCTGAAGTAATGAGACTACCGTGATCTGACACTGCAACTCAACGACTAACCTTTCTGGGAAAAGAACGCCCTGCCTGGCGCCTTAGCTACTGTGAATGTTAATGGCCTAGGAGATGATTGTGTGATTATCGCCGAACTCTGTATTGATTAGTTTAGCTTGCTTATTGCCTTATACTTCCTGTGCAGTAGGAGTAGAGCAACTTCCAATCTTCCCAAATGTCTTTAAAAAACCTTGCCTATTCTAGAAAGATCTTCCTGCTGTTTTAGTACTTGAAAGAATATCCAGAATCTGCAATAATTGTTATTGGACGATAAAATGATTCTGTTCAATATGGTAGGTGTTCCTGTAACGTTACACTAAGAACTCAGAAACTGTCCATTGTGCAGTTGTCATCTTCTTGTAGCTTCTGCAAAAATTCTTCTTTGGAAGCTGCCATTGCGAACTTTCTGAACATCATGGCTCTTCCAAATATTTACTTCAATAATAATCTTCCTCTCACTTAACTCTATGTTAGGATCGTTACGCAATTGATTGTCTTTTTCATCCAAAGGAATAATCGCACGATTCAAACACAACACTCTCAAATAGGAGGAGAAGCTGTGGTTTATTTTAACTCCTCCGCTAATTTGAATCGGCTTTCAATACTGCTTTGCTGTGTCATCATACAACACTGAGTAAATGCTATTGACATTCTGAGAACTGTAGAGAAGATGTTCTTTGTTCTTGTTCAAAGAAGCTTCCCTGTCTTACACAAACTTGCACCTAAGACAGACGGATGAATATATGGACAGCTTGTAACCAGCCTCAACTTGTCTCTTGAAGGCCCGGTATTTGTTTCTTTCCTTCCATGAATAATAACACAAAAATGCTACAAATTTATTTATTTTTCCCGTTAAACAATAGAACTGGGTAACGACCTCTGCAACACAAGGACCTGTAGTTATCATTTCTTCAGTAAAAAGAATAAAATGACTGTAATCTGCGATAACAACTTCACCCAGAAAGCTGACGTCCAGAGGAATGACTGCAATTGTTAGTTTTGTTCGTTCGAATGCTACACTGAAAAATGAGGACTCCGTGCAAACTCACGGCCAATACAAAGTTCTCAGCCAAATACCATTCCGCGAAAGCTTTGGGTTTCTTACTATTGCCTTATTCGCCTCTCAACATTTATCATGTTCACAGAATAGAGAGAATAGTTTGTCAAATAGATTTAGGCATGCAATATTTTGTTCACCCATACGACACTTCAGGAATTAACAAATTAAAATATTTTCTGCAACTGGTAATGATAAGTCCACGATATTCTATCTTCATAATCAATATGAAATTTGCAAGAACTTGCACAACGACATAATAACAAGCTCCTTCTATGAAGTTCAGGCCACGAAGGTTCACAAAAAAGTTAATCTTTATTCTAACTGTCTGATAAAATCTCCACACTATATAAACTTCTGCACTACAATTTCACATCAGAAAATAAGCTCCTAGGATAAATAATTTCTGACTTTGGAAATGATTAACCTTTTTTGAAAATATGTCCCATAGGCTGGTAGGTTCGATGCTCTACTACCACTATAATATCTGTGATAAATATTCTACCAATTTTTCTCATTAACAAGTTTCAGCACAAATAGATAACTCATGCAAACCAACCAGTAATATAAACCAGCAAATGAACTGATAAATGTTTGTTAAATACTGAGTTTGATACAATCCCAGACTATTTATTGTATTATAAATCAGCAATACAACAACAATTTCTCCTATAGAAAAACCTCATAAACTTCTATTGTATTATAATATTCAGCAATACAAAAACCAATCTTGTAAACAGTGACAACAGTTAGATTGGAACACATAAAGAACCTGTAAGCTTAACGTGAACTCTGTGTTGAATCCACTACAGTGATGAACTGGGGCTATGTCCAATCCACCAGAAATGGCCTAAAGGTTTGCATCCTGAGATTTGAAATGGAAGATGTAAACTCCCCCAATGTTTTTCCAAGAGAAACTCAAATTCTCCAAACAGGCAATAATCCAAGCAGCTGAAGATGAGCTCTCTTCCCCTTTTAAGCACAACACGATGACTCTTCATCTTCCCTTACCTGTCTCTTCAATTTTTATTTTCTTTCCCCTTTTAATTGTCTTTTTCCCACTTAAGAGAATAATATAAGTTAAAGTGGCCTGTTAATTCCTCTTTTTAATTTTAAAGTCATTTATTGAAACAACTTAATATCCTATTGAACTCAGAAAGCCATGTAATAATAGCTTTTCGGAAAAGCTCTTGGCAAGACATTCAAAGTCCAATATTGCAAACCTGGAAATACAAATCCCAACTGACTTCCTATAAATAGTAAGCAGTAGAAATCCCTGCTTTTTTGACTCTGATATGCCTGATAGTGAAGATGCCTATGTTGAAACTTATGCTGACCTTTGGCAAGACCTGGTTAGCCCACAAGGCCATCATGGAAAAGGCTAATGACGCATCAGAGGCTGATGGCTCGAAAAGGGGACATTACGTCAAGAGAGAATTAAAATAAAATTAGCAAAAAATTATCATGATCTGGTGATATCTTGTTATTTGCACATGGCTTGAGGCAGTGAAATTTATAACAAATCTAATCCTCTTTGAGAGATTAAACGGACAACCATTGATTGGTAATGGATATTTGCTGCAACAAGATCTCTATTGCTCAAGTATGCTTACATGCCCGTTTGGTATTGAGAATTTAAGTGGTATGGTTACAAAATGATCAGAAACAGACCTCATGTTATATATTTCTTTCCTATATGACATTTTCATTTTTTGAAGCCAATTGAGAGACACAAGGTGAACTATAGCATTACTAAATGGCTGCTTTTATCTTCATCACAAATTATAACTCTCTTGAGATCAAAACATTAATGCTTGTGACTTAGAGGGATGTAATTGATTGTACCTTGTACTTTGTAGGTATATAAATATCTCATTATTTAGCTATGTTGAGAAACTTGGGAAGAGTGATTTCTCCTCTGCATTTAATTTGGTGGAGAGTCCCTTTCTTTGTCACAGCTGAATCTGTTTATCTGGGAGTGTAATCACCATAGCTTATATGAATCTTAATTTTTGTGAATAAGATTACTTTGTTTCAACATGTTCTTGGAAATGATTTTTCTTGTCACGGCTTGCACGTGATTTTAGGGTGATTGTATCGTATTGTCCCTTTCATTTCCAGATATAATCATTTCTCTGTTTTACTTTCCTTAAATGATTACATTGCTCTTTCCTTCATGTAGAGCTAGGAGTGATGATTGCTTGGGTGGGTTTTATTGTGATTACACATGAGGTTTGCCAAGTCAGTGGTTGCTTTTAGTTTTGGTTGAGCAGTCTTGTTTTTCTCATTTCTCTTTCCCCCTTTTCTCCCTTTCCCCCTCTTAACCTTTTCCACTTTTCCCCATTTTTCATTTTCCTTTTTGTTTTTGTTTTTGTTTTTAGAACAGTTTAGGTATAGTTTTAGGTTTCCTTTGCTCCATTGCTATATCCTGCAAGAGCACTTGCCATTGCATATTGATTCACAACATTCTTTTTGTGAGTGGCTTTTTCTGAGAGAAGACCAAATAGTGTGTGCTATCAAATCCTTGAAACATTGTTCAAGCACCTTAGCCCCTTGCTGAACAGCAGGGCATCAGCCTCTGAAGCTATCCTAGTATAGCCAGTTTGTTGGTGGCAATTAAATGGACTCCCATGATTGTTGCATCTGCTTGCCATTCACTCACATATTTTTTTAATTCCTCTATTATTAAGAGAAAGTGGTTGACATAAAGCTTCATCCATTTTGTTAAGAGGAACAAACCTACCTCGAGGGGAACAAAGTAGGATTTTATTATATACAAATTCTCACGTTTCATTGATCAAAAGACACCTCAGCACAATGAAAGTGTAGCAACATGGTGGGATGTGTTGGTTCCCAAAACCACAGATCGGAATCCTATGAGCCTTGCCTGCTCGATGCTGGGATATCCGACCAGTTAAGGCTAACTTGACGGAACTAAACAATACAGTCTGAGTTCCCTGCAGTTCCGGTTGTGCAAAACCGAGGTGGGTGTACTTGATTCTAGACAACCACCTTATATCCAAGATGCTTAAAGCATATTAGGTAAAGCACAAATACAATGAAAGTTTTCCTAATGGCAAGAAATATAGAAAACTTCAAATTTGCAAATTATGAATTTAAAAATAAAAATAAATGACTGTATAAATGTGATAATTTTTTAAATAAAGAATGAATGCAACAAATGAATATATTAATTCCTCAAAGGAAAAAAAATGAGACATTTGCCAGCATATGGATTATGAATAAGGAGTGAAAGACTAGTGCTTAATTAAATGGGCAATCAGAGTCAATAGTATAAGTTGAGATGTACAACTTTATAAAGCTTAATATATTTAAACTATAAACAATTTTAATAATTTAGATGCAACGGATCAATTATATAAACGCAATTTAAACTATTCTAAAATGCACTTTAACTCTTGTCGAGACAAATTAAATATAAATATGAAACTAATTAAATATTTCACAATATTTATGTTTATCAAATTTTAAATGCAATAATTACCCAGTCCACTTATTCGAATATTAAAATATTTATAGAAAATAATAAAAAACATTTATAAAGGACACAACTTAATAATAATTTAAAACTCTAATGCAAATAAATTAAAATAAATACATCTTTGTCCAATATAGTTCAACTCCAGAATCGCACAAGAATTTATTCGATAATTCACCATCCACAAGCTTAATTCAAAAATCATTTCTTTGCACATGAAAAATATAATACATCATAGAGCATAGGATAGATAAAAATTTAAAATATGAATATATATACTGTTTGATATTACATCTTGTATTTATAAATGATGAAAGGGTGCTTCAGAAAATAACACATCTTTTCATAGCACCTGACTATAACTTAACAATTTATAACTAAAACTGAAACATAATTTTGATTTAATAACAACCGATAGGTTGCATAGTTCTATGTTTTATTAGTGATAATAAATTATTTGAAACTTTGATGCCCTGGCAAGGCACATAATTATTATTCCCGCCTGCGACTTGTTCTCTGTTTCTTTCGCGCAATGCCAGATATAGGAATGTGAAGGTTCCCAGGATGCTATCAAATTAGATGATTTGAATGGACGTTTCATACAGGAGCTTCGTTCCAATACATATTCGCATAAGTCTCCGGATTTCCCATGTGCGTTCACTGTTTATATCCTCCAAATAACGTAACATTCAACCCAGGCATTTCGTGACTCTAAACTGGAAGGGTTTTTCGTCGGTGGTGTTCTGGGCACTGCTACATGGTCCTGTAGTCTCTACACTCCAGATTTGCGTAGGCTTCTCAAACTGCTTCTCAGAAATTTGCAAGGATCGTTCTATGCATTCATTACTATCTTTCAGTGGGACTGTATCCTCCTTCCTATCGTGAATCCCATATACCTGCAGCCAAAACATAATAACATTAGATATGTAGAATATATTAATCAAATCTCCTATCGTTGCAAATCTCCTTGCTCCAGCATCTCAGTTCCTTCCATTGCTCTGGTATTTATCCCAGAATTCTGCTGTGTTAGATAACTTACAACCCTTTTGCTAGTGTAATGCCTCCTCGCTTAATCCTTCAACATTAACTCACCCGGTGCATTCTCTATGTGCCAGAAATTCATTTATTTTCAGTGGTCTTTATAATTGCTAGTTGTCTCTGAAATGTGCTTTAAGTTTACTGAATCCACGAGCAAATAATTTTGGTAGGTATTCTTCTATCTATACATCCGGCAATATCATCTCTCCCTACCTTTACCAGTATTTGGGGCTGTAGAGTTGTATGCCATCATGTAATGCTTTTCCAGCAAAGACCCATAAGATTGGCATATTCACACCTCTATAATCTGAAACAAGCTTCAAATTTACACACTCTGACTTTCTGGTGCTGAATATGATATACTATTTGTTTCCTAATCACTGTCTGATCATTGTATCATAAACAGACTATTTCTTTGCTTCTGTATTTACTTCCCACCTTTGGATTCCATGACTACAACTGGTATAAATATTACCTCTTTATCTGCATGTATCAGAAATAAGTTTTATGTTCAGATTGACTTGATTTTCCTTCACATATACTTATTTGATTCCATTGCACTATTGTGTTATAGATATGTTGTTCTTGATTGTGGTTTTCAAACAAATCTATTCTCTGGATATATTACAGCATGCCTCGATCCATTTCAGAGTTTGATTGATCAAATTCATAATGCATTACCAGTGTATTTCATAGTTGTTCATTTTAACATCTAGTAACCTTGAAATCAAATTAAATATTTCACTATTTGTCTATTCATTCTTTCTTTAAATCTTTGTGAACCTCTTACAACTGTCCTGCTCATGAATTTTAATGCTTTGAAGCATTTTGTTTGAATATAAGTAGTGGGTAAGATCTAAAGATTCTTCCTTTGCCATGGTGGTTGGGACCTTAAATTTTTGAAAAATTAGTGTTCCATCAGGATGTAGAGCTCAAGGAGCTGACAAGAAATCATGAGAAACATGATATGCAGCTTGTTGGAGTTTGTTGTGGGAAGCAGTTGACTTAGAGGCCAACAATTGGTCTGATTAGTGGTCACCAACATCCAATAATGAGTCTGATTGTTGAGCTAGTTATGTTCTTTGCATGATGCATCATTCTTATTTTGGCATTTATTATTCTAAATCAGGTTTTGTAAGTTCATTGTATGCCTATGATCCTTACTATCAGTTTATTAGATAGATTGTGGACTCAATAGATGGTTATTGTACTTACTAGTTAAAGTTTCCAATTTCTTCTGGTTGGCATGTATTTATTTTTACATATTTTTAATTTATTTGTACTTCAAAAGTCAAATATTAATTCTTATGTATTCTTAAATAGTTACCCACCAGCATCACCAAAACTTGTTCTCCTGACCACCGAGACAATTAGTATATTTCTGGTGGCATGCTTTCTGGTTTCTTTACTTTTAAAAGAAACTTCTCTGTTTTATGATCTTTTGAGACTTCATTGATGCTAACATACAAATTGATGCAAGTTGAATGATTAAAAAGACAAATCATTAATATTGTAAAAAATTCTTATGGGATTTGCATACTAGTATATGGAATTAGGGAAAACATTGCTAGCAAATAAATGCAATTTAGTAAACTTAGTAAACATATTTTCTAGAAGATAGTCTGACTACACAAAATTAAGACCTTGTAATTACACCATATAGGACCTTTTTGTCAAACTTTCTTGTATTTTGTATAGTTATGTGTCCACAAATGTGAAACACCACCTAGAAACAATAAAATTGCAATGATTGGACAGGGGTACAATTCCTCGTTATTCAACTCAAGTACTTCTGATTAATATTTTGGTGAAGGTCAATAAAAAAGTTGTTCTTTTTATGCAGTGTATTGGTGCCGGATTTATATCGGGGAGAACCTTGGCACAAGGATAGACCTCAGAGTGAATTTGAAGAATGGCGAAGAAAGCATCTACCAGCTAGAGTTGCAAGTGACATTGATATATCTGCAAAATGGCTTTTAGATGAATTTTCTGCAATTGGAATATCTGATAAGATAGGTATTGTGGGTTTCTGTTTTGGAGGTGGTCGCTTAGTTGAAACTCTTGCCAGAGATACACAGTCTCATTTTGGTGCAGCAGTTTGCTTCTATGGAAGCAGAATAGATCCTTCCTTGGCTGCTCAATTAAAAATACCTGTATTGTTTATAGTTGGTGAGAATGATCCACTGTGTCCTGTTGATTTTTTGCATAAAATGGAGAGTCAAATAAAAGGATCTCAAGTCTGTGTTTATCCTGGTAGAGGTCATGGATTTGCTCACCATCCAGAGTCTCCTGAGGAAGATAAAGATGCTGAACATGCATTCACCACTGCAAGAAATTGGTTGCACAAATACTTAATTGAAAATGCAAATGTTACTGAATGACAAATAACTAATTTTGTGGAAGTGTAAATTATTTTGTTTTTCTGAAGTGCAACTTTATGTTAATGCCATTAGAATGAAGTTCATGTCTTATTGCAGGAACTGGTTCTTTGCATGTTTGAATGTAGCAGGTAGACCCTATGCCTTATCTGAATTGTTATCAAGCATTCATAATCTTTTATTTATGATCTCTGGCTATCACTTGAAAATTCTGTATGATAACACTGACCTTACTTTCTTAGTCTTCATATTTTGGAAACTTCCCTCAACCATGCTTCTCCCCATGACGAAGAACTACTTGAAGCAAATATCAGTATATACAGGAGAGTAGATACAAGGGTTCTTAAGTGAGCTGGAGGATGGAATAAGTTGATATGCAATTTCTGTTGTTTAAAATCCTAATTATCTTCTGTTGTTGTAATTGTATTGTGAGAGACTGGCGAACTGTGATTAGCATATTGTCAATAATAGTACCAGTGCCTAAGCCTTTCTTACATTTTGGTATGACTATGAGCAACTTGAAATTTTATAATATGAGCACGTCCCTAGCATCTGCTTTTACTAAATATCTAGGTGGTGTATGATTACATTCTTGCACGAATTGATGCTCATAGAGACAGTATCAAGGCACAAGAGCATTCCATTTACAAACCGTTTGACATGGAAAACTGAAAGTTGAAGTGGAATGTTTCTACTTCTCTATCCGATATTCATATAATGAATATATAAATTATAATAGAGTTGACAATGTAAACCAGACATGTGAGTAATAAATCTATCTTTGTTTCCTCACAAAATTATTATAGAAGAAGACTACAGATGGTCAGTCAAGGTCGGAGTGATCTGACAAGGTCATACTTTTTTCTTTGACAATAGTTAGTTTCTTTAAAAGTTAGAAGGTTGCCAAGAACACAACCGTGAACCAACAAATGCTTGCAATTATTTGAAGCTGACAAACATTTAATACAAAGTCAAATAACCAATAATATCCAAACATAATAATAGTCTTGAATGCTGACTATTGTTTTCCTCAATTATAGTGTCGCAAAAATCATGGGTTAACCCTATAAAATTTGCTTGTTTTGTACCTTGGTCCTTTAGGCATGCTTTTTGAGACATTAACTAAGTGTCCTTGAGTGTAGTTGACCACGTTCGGTTGTCTACCTTGTATTAGTTAAATTTATTAGCAATGTACTGCGGGAGCCTTCCCTTACAATAAGGAGAGACTCGTGTCTCACACACTATGGTTGAATTTACTATTTTGCAATTGGTTGATTTAAGTCAATGGCAAAATATTCAACCAACAATTTTTGCAACTCTGTTGGGTATAAGATATGCAAATAAAGGCCTAACACTATTGGTTGAAATATACCAATATCCTATTGATTGTAATTTCATTTCTTGTAGTTTGTCAAACTTTCACTAAGGACATGTAAAATGGTTGCACAAGGTCCTTTGCAAAATAATTTTGGTCCTTTTGAATTTGACACCATCCATACATGCTCTTCCTCATGGTTTGTAAAAGAACTTTCCCAAGTTCTTTAGCGATGACAAGCAACATCTTCATGAGAGCATCACAACTTCCTACAATCCACGTGGAGTTCTTGATGTGGAACATGAATATGTCTTTGTGAGATTGTTCATTGAGACACTTAAAAGAGTAGTTGTAGATTGATCTGAGAATCTTATAACCAAAACTATCACTCATTGGGCTACTATAGAAATTGTTGTCACAAAAGTTTGTACACCTGCCTAAAGTTTTTACCTAAGGGCAACCTTGTGAAACATAGAAACAATCTCCAAGCTGTGGGACTTGAACTGTGAGATTGAGTCTTCGGAGAAGGCCGACTTCCTTACTATCAAGGTGCACTTTACTATTCTTTGAGAGGACGGGGAAGAAGAAATGCATGAAAGCTAGACTACCTAATCTAATCCAAATGGGGTGATACAACAAAATAGTTTGTTCAATCATATCTTTGCGTAGCAATGCACTATTCATGAATATGATCTTAGAGGACAATAATTCAACCTTTGTTTTGACTCAACAATCACACACATATCAGGAACCAAGTTGATATTATGAGGAAGGGACTTCACTTTATAACACTCAAAGGGGAAATAGTAGAACTTTTATGCAGATTGAGGAATGAAAACAAATACATCAACAAGGTAAGAATGGGTTTACACTTATATTAATGGAGAATGAGGCACATAAGAGATTACATTCATTCATAGACAAAAGGGAATTACCATAGCAGAGTATAGAATATTGTTGTTGCAGAATTAGAGAAAAAATGATCGACCCCAGCAAGGGTTACAAATTTTCTTTTTATAGTGCAAGCATAACTTAGATAGCTCTACCCTAAGACAAAACTCAACCACTGCATTAATGGTTGCAAAGAACAATCACTGCAAAACTAGGGAATAATCTGATCATGATACACATCTAAATGCAGGAAAATCATATCTATTTACCAAACATAACTTTGAGAAGATAGAAATGATGACCATTAATGTATAACCAAGCAAAATGGATAACCCAGGATGATGTTCAAATGTCCTTTGCATTTATCAAGCATGGAGAAAAACGAAGAGTGGTTGTGAATGACCAAGAAGATCATATTTGCCATCAAAAGACTGTATTTCTTTGTTATAAACATGCCAAGTTAGACAAGTTAGCAAGACAAATGAGTTTGACCGCCATGTGGCCCAATGCCATTTAAATATTCTGCCACCTTGTCTAGCTTCTAATTCCATGTTGACTTGTTGACTGTTTACACAACATGACTTTGCCACGTTTTTATCTTATTAACTGTTAAGCTTTGCGAAACCACAAACTTAACTGTAACTATTACTACTTTACTCTCCACTTAGGCCCGCTGAGACATGTGTCCACCTATCATTATGTCACCATGGATAATGACCTTGCATCATTGGTTGGCGACATAAGGACGATGCTCGATCTACTTTCCATCTGACGGTCCCAAAGATGCATTGATTCCCGTTAGTACTTCGACCAATGAAAACCCTACCTCGTGCCAACTCATCTAACACTCTTCCCTTTACTTGCGGCCCACAATGGAAATAAGACCCACATGTCCATGTGTCACATCGTTGCTATCTTGCTAAGGAAAATGAACATACATTTTCACATAGCGATATAGCGACAATCGTTGATTGATTCCAATCAGACAATGGATAAGGCACATAAAGAAATTGGCCTACTTTCGTTAAGCACCAATAAAATCTTGCTATCTGTACTTCGTCTGACAACTCTACCAACCGTAGAGAAGGAAGGCCCACCTGGGATATGTGACACGTTGTCGCTATGTCATTATGATTTTTGGTCATGTAGTTTCTGACAATGACAAAATGGCGGCCGTAAAACTTGGAAGATCATATGGATGAAAGGATGCAAACCTACCAAAATTTTAATAACACACAATCACTTGGAGACTTAGGAAATAAAACATAACCCAAGGTTTTTAAAAAAAATGTATTTCATAACATCAGGCCATTTGAATATTTGAATAAATACAACTATTGGGCATGTTTGAGAGATAGAACTTGATTTTGGCAGGAGGGCAAATAGGACTAGCAATTTTGGCGACTCAGAGGGGATGCAAGCCTACTATGCATATGACCAGTGACCTTAAGTATCCATTGGGCTATGGAGTCATAAAAAACATGAAATCTACTCTGCAAAATCGAAACACTGAAAAGCTACAACCTCTGCAACAACAAAAAACTCTAAAACAATATGCCTATGTTGTCTCTACAACCTCAAAACTTTCAAAATGTGGCTATCTCATAGAGAGATAACTTGTGCCTGACACTTAGTGAAAAACTGGAACCAACCTAAAATGTACAAGAAACCCTAACTCTCACTAGAAATAGGGTTTGAGATAAATTCCATTAACTAGAATTGGTAGGACATCACCAGTTGGCTTGGATAGTTGGAAAGCATTGGCCTACTTGCAACTGGTGATCACATAAGGTTCACTCCAAATAACATCAAATTTTGAGTGCCTACCTGGTTTAGCTTTGTCTACATCCCACTTGAGAACAAGGCCTCTGTCTCTGAAAACCTTAGCTTTGGCCCTCCCGTCAAAGCTCTTCTTGACCTATTGCTTATGCATTCCAAGTGTATGCATAGCCTATTGCCTCTTTTCCTCCAGCACCATCGCAGTGATGGCATCATGTTCAATTAGCTCCAATTGATGAGCTAATTCTAGGGAAGGGAACTCTAGTGAGATAGAAGTCTGGCCTCTCTTGCATAAACCAACATGAAAGGTGAATTCCCAATAGCCCTCTTAGGTGTAATTCTGTTAGCCCAAAGGGCAATTTTTAATTTTGAATGCCAACACTTGTGGTTGTCCTTAATAGTCCTCTTCATTATTCTAATCAGATTCTTATTAGAGAACTCAACTAAGCCATTACCTTGGGGGTAGTAATTTGAGGAGGTGCTAAAATAGATACCATGATCAACTACCCAAGAACAAATATGGGTCCCAACAAAAGACTTAGTATTATCTGATATTATGGTTGAAGGAGTACCAAATTTGGTTACAATCCCATCAAGGAATTCAACTACTAAAATCTTTGTGGCGTCCTTCAAGGCTACTGCCTCTCATTGCAAAGTAATCTATAGCAGCTAAGATCCATTTGCGACTAGAGCTAGAAGGTAGATTGATTGGACCAATAAAATATAGCTCCCATTGGGCAAATGGTTGATCAATTTGATAGGATGGAGAGGAAGCATTGCTAATCTCTGTTTGCTTGAAAAGAAAGCACACTTCTCACATTTCTTAACATGTTTATAAAAATCATGGAACCGAGTTGGCTAGTTATAACCAACTCTCATAATCTTCATAGCTATTGTTCTAGCTGAGAAATGACCACCATCAAGACCATCATGAAAATCTTTAATCATCCTATCAATTTGATCAGTGTTGATGCATCTCAATAGGGCTCCATTGAAATCCTTTCTAAAAAGAATCCCATCCATTAAGACAAAGGGGATAGATTGTAATCTAAATTGCCTTCTTTTAGCTATGTCTAACCCTTGTGGATATCCTCCTCCTAACAAGAAGGTTGTCATGTCATGTATCCAATCATTTAGATTTCCATCTCCTGCTCGTTCTGCATTTTCTATAATTAGAGCAACCTCAATTGGCTCTTGAGATGAAATCATCTGTTCACATAGTCCTTTACCTCTGACCAAGTTGGTGATCTTGATATCTATGTCATACTCCATGAATTTAGTGATCCATCTAGCCCTCTTCTCATTGACATCTTTATTTAAAAGAAAGTTCTTCACACTTACATGAGGAACTAGGAGTTGGATCTTATTATGTGACAAAAGATGTTTGAACTTCTTTAAGGCTCTCATGACACAGAGAACTTGCTTTTCCACATAAATGTACTTATCTTCATAGTCCTTTAACCCTTCATTGAAAAAAGCTATGGGTTGTTCTTCATTTGTATCATTTAATTGAGTCAAGACAACTTATATATTTGAATCACCACCAAGGGTATAGAGAATGAAATCCTTATCAAAATTGGGATTGATAAGGGTAGGAGCTGATGCTATTGCTGCCTTAATCTCTTCAAAACTGGCTCTACCTTCCTTTGTTCATGTGAAGACCATATCCTTTTTGAGCATAGCTATAAGGGGCTTAACCATGGTAGCAAGATTAGGAATAAATCTTCTTACGAAATTAATTCTACCAAGGAAGCTTTGCAACCCTTTCTTATGAGTAGGAAGTGGGAGAGCAAAAATTGCCTCTGTTCTCTCTAGGTCAATAGTCAAACCTTCCTTAGACACAATATGTCCAAGCAATTTCCCTTGATTAGTGACAAACACACAATTGCTTGGATTTAGGGATACACCATATTCTCTACACTTAATAAACACTTGCCTTAGATGACCAAAATTATTTGCCACATTCTTGGAGTAGACTGTTATATCATCTAGGTAGACCAAAACAAATTCTTCAATCATATTCTTGAAAGCCATCTCCATTGCCTTTTGGAAAGTAGCACTTGCATTAGTTAGTCCAAAAGGCATCTTGCTATAGGCGTAAGTACCCCATTTGGTAGTGAAAACAATCTTTTATCTATCAGATTCTTGGAACAACACTTGATTATAACCAGAAAACCCATTCAAGAAAGAAAATCTCTCTGAACCACTAACTTTAAACAAGATTTGCTCCATGGAAGGGAGAGGATGGTGATCTTTGAGAGAAGCCCTATTAAGGTATCTAAAATCTACACACGATCTAATTGCCCCATTCTTCTTCGTAACAGGAACAATGTTAGCTACCCAAGAGAAATGCTTAATACGAAAAATTATATTGGCCTCTATCAACTTGGATAACTCCTTTCTCCTCAATGGCTCAATTCTAGGATTTACTGGTCTTTGCTTTTGCCTAATAGGTTTTGCATTCCTATTCAAATCTATGGTATGTAGAAACAAGCTTGGGTCAAAACCCTTGAAATCATCGTATGTCCATGCAAACACATCATTGAATTCTTGACATAAATGAACAAAATTTTCTTGTTCAACTTCATAGCATTTCTTAGCTTACAATTGAGAATTTGGAGTGATTTTTTTTTCAAATCTCAACTGTCTAAGGTGATTTTTTGTTGAGAAACCCTAGCTAATCTTGCAGCTGCACAAACTTTGGCAATTGAAATTAGGGATGATTTGATTCTTGTTAGAAAATAAGAAGTCCTTTGAAGTCATCTCTAACCAACATAACAAATTTTATGGTCCAAATGTCGGCTAATGAATTGCTAGCTCTTGAAAAGTAGACATCTCAAGATTTGTTCTCAAATCCTCACCAAAATACTCCAAGGAGGAGTCACCTAAATGTTGCTTCAACTTTTTCTATTAGGACCAAAGGCTCATCCCGCTGCCAAAGAGGCTTTCTCTTAAGGCATCGCCAACAAATGCAACGATGTGAATATAAAAAAAATTGTTTTTGTTAATTTCTTATAGAAGGAAATAAATATAGTTGATGACTCATATTTGGTTATTGTGTTATCAAGAGGTTAATGAAAGCCTCTTTTCCAAGGTACAGATAAATGAGAAAAATCATGTCTTGAGTTGTGAAAAGATGGATTTGTAAGAAGGTTTCAGTCAATTTGGATGAGATGACAAGAATACATCTTTGTTCAAGGTCATAAACTTGAACATATTGTGAATGAGAGAACTATTAAAGAATTCGATGAAGATCTTATCAAAAACATAATAAAGGAGTCTTGTTCAAGTCTTGGTGACAATTCAACAACTCCTAAATTTGAAGTTTGTGAAAAAAAGAAAGCAATGCAACTATGCTTTCATCTAAATCACATGAGATAACTCATTCTATTCATCATAAAGTTGTGGTTGAGGTTTTAATTGGTAAGAATAATTTTGAATTTGTCCTATCAAGGGATGTTCAATGAGACATCTAGCTTGGTTCGAAGCCTATAAGTCATTGAAGGTGACTCTTGTACCTAATTATGAAAATACAATTAAGAATGGAGCCAAAGATGCATTTGCAATTTAGTAGGGGCAATCTACATCTATTGGTCCACACTAGAATACCATTTAATAAAATCCATTAGAGGAGGCAAATCATTTTTTTTTTTCATTTCTTCTAAGAAGTGGTGCATCAATTCATGACATCATTGTTCTCGCATCATCTATATCTGGTTGTCTATGTTCATGTAAAATAGTCCACCTTGCTTAAGAAGGGAAATAGTTTTGGAAATCTAGTTAATGGTTTCATTTGAAGTTCCTATTATTGATTAGCTTAGGTTGGGTTAGTTTCCCTTCACAATAAGTGTAATTTCGCAAATTTAGGTCTTATTTCAGTAGGTTGTTTTTAGTGATTTGTGTCATTTTGATCGTCTTTTGTTGTACAACTCTATAGTCCAATTGATAGACAAATAAGGCACTTAGAAGTCTAGATTCTAGCCCCTTCAATTGTTTCTATAATTGAAACAAGTTCCTAGTCAGAGCTACTTACTGTCCTCAATTTTAGCATGGGAAAATTCATGGAATAACTCTATAATATTTTTATAGTTTTTAGCTTGGGTCCTTTCGGCACACTTTTGAAGTCACTAGTTAAGTGATATTGAGCATGGTCTAGCACCTCAAGTTGTTTGCTCAATTCCATCATATCTCCATTTTTTCTTTTTGCAAAGTTCATTCTAGAAGTTAGAAAACTCTGCACACATGCCTAGTTGAGTTTTAAACTCAACATTACAAGTCCTCCAACATGTATTTACCCTTCCATAGCATGAATTTTTGATTGGGTTTTAAAACCCGATCTATAAAGTTTATGCAAATTCTAAGTAACCAGATTTGAGATAATATCTTTTTGTATGGTTGTTCTGATCTTCCTTCTATTTGACCTTGAAATGAGATGTCAATATTAATTGTTATTTTGAAATATATTTTCTCAGCAAGTATTCAATTTTTGGTAGAGTTGCTTAAAGGAGTAGACTTGATATTCTATTGTGTGCTCTTTAACTACAACCACACCTTACTCATATACCATAACCAAATTGCATGCCCCTTAAAGGGGCATGACCCTATCTAGGTCGGCCCACAATGCTCTCTCATAATTAGCGCCTAAAAAAAGATATAGTTTAACAAACAAACATAACTACATTTAGTTAAGGTTAATACTAACATATACTCATCACAATAAATTGTCAATCATGCCTAGTCAAGGTGCAATGTGTTAATAAGCCTTTAGACAATATTACATGAAGATGAAGTCTATGCGATCTGCACAGTCAAACTAGTATGGTGATCGTAGTTATAGTTTTAACACTCCTTCTGAACTTGATAATCATACTGAGAGAACATATCTAGCATCATCAATTACGTTGATTAAGTATATAATGATACTTTATATCTATCTAAATCTTCTTAGCATGTGGTATCAATGAACACATGATACAATTTCATATTACTATATCTGTGATATGACATATCACTGATACTAGTGATAACAATATTGCAATGAATATAATATACATGATAACATCCAAAGAATAATTAAACTCTTCATTTATCCAATTTGTGACTTATAGGTACTGCCATTCCTATATCACAACATGATCCTAAGTAAAGATCTACTAGCACATAGGATAAACTTTGGAGAATAATAAAATTCTTCCTTTATCCAAATTGTGACTCATAGGCATAACAATGTCTACATCACAGTGTGATCTTGAACTCATCTAGATCCGATAGTAGATCTCTACTATTTAGCACATTATCTAAGAGATCGCCATCTCTCATAATGTCTTTCATACAAGTGTTCATTATCTCAGAGATCATCACCTCTAAAATAATGAATACAAATGGTGGAGCCCATAATAGTCAATAGCCTAACAATAAAATTATTTTATTAATAATTTAAAGAATACAAATGAATTACAATTCAACCATACCAACTCTTTTCCTGAAGTGATCTATCTTCACTCGAGAGAGCAGTTTGGTAAGAATATCTGTTGTCTGATTTGTAGTACAAATGTATTCTAATTTTACAATATTCCTATCTACCATATCCCTTACATAATGGTAAGGAATTTCTATATGTTTGGATCTGTCATGAAAAATTGGATTCACAAAAAGCTTGATTGAACTATGATTATCACAATGAATAATCGTAGGATTCATGGCTTGACCAAATAATTTCACTAGTAACTTTTTAAACCAAACTGCTTCCTGAGAGGCCATCGTTGCTACAATGTATTTAGCTTCTGTGGAACTTTGTGCTACTAAAGATTGCTTTCTGCATATCCATGATATCATTGCTAAGCCTAAACTAAAACAACATCTTGAAGTGCTTTTCTTGTCAGTAACACTTTTAGCCCAATTTGAGTCTGTGTATCCATGTAGGTCCAATTCAACTTTCTCATACTTGAGCCCAAGGTTAAGAGTGCTGTGTAAGGATCTCATGATGTGTTTGACTGCAACTAGGTGAATCTCTTTTGGCTCACACATAAATTGACTTAATGCATTAACAACATAACAAATATCAAGTCTTGTATTTACCAAGTACATAAGAGACCCAATCATTTGTCTATAAAGAGTAGAATCTATGGAAGGTGATTTTGCTGCTGCTTCCTTAAGTTTACGTAAGTTAGTCTCCATGGGAGAAGACATAGGCCTGCAGTTCCACATTCCAAATCTCTTCAAGATGTCTAATGTATACTTTCCTTGATTGAGTATGATGCTGTCAGAATTCTGCCATATTTCTAGTCCTAGGAAGTATAGAAGGAGTCCTAAATCTTTCATCTCAAATTCTCTGATTAGATCTTTCTTGCATTGATCTATGAGATGATCATCACCTGTTATTAGTAAATCATTAGCATACAATATTAAAATTACCATATCATCTTTATCCCTTTTATAATGTAGATTTGGATCAGCTTCATTCTTGGAGAATCCTAAATTGGTGAGATACTTATCAATTCTTTCATACCATGCCCTTGGAGCTTGTTTAAGCCCATAGTGAGCTTTCTTGAGCTTGCAAACAAAATTTTTAGGGTTATGAGTTTCAAATATTTCAGGTTGCTCCAAATATACCTCTTCTGTAATCTTTCCATTCAAAAATGCTATTTTTACATCCACTTGATGTACTTTCCATCCTTTTGACGCTGCAATAGATAGGATTTCTCTTATGGAGGTGTATCTAGCAACAAGAGCAAAAGTTTCTTCATAATCAATCCCTTCTTTCTGAGAGAATCCCTTGGCCATGAATCTAGCTTTATATTTTTTAATGCTACCATCAACAACATGCTTGATTTTAAATATCCACTAGGAAGAAACAACAAATTTTCCTTCAGGTCTTGGAACAATTTTCCAAATATCATTCTTTATAATGGATTGGTATTCTTCTATCATGGCATCCTTCCAAGCTATATGTTTAATAGCATCTGAAACATTGGTTGGTTCTAATTTAGAAAAATCATTCATGTTTGTTGAATAACTAGAAAATCTTTTGGGTCTTTGGCTTTCTCTGAATGTTCCAGATGGTGCAACAAAGTCTTGTGCTTCCTTTATTGTCTTAATGGTCCAAAGTGGTCTTTTCTTAGAATTTTGGGTTTCTTCAAGATTGAGGTTTTGAATTTCATCTTCAATTTCTTCAATGTTCTCCCTCTAAGACTCAGATTCAGTATTGTCTTTAGAACTAGGTAAGGGAGAGTGTACTTCAGAACTTGAAGGTCTTTTGAATGCTAAATCTTCTTCAAATATTACATCCTTGCTAAGTTCCATATTTTTCTGACTAGGTATGAAAATCTTATATACTTTAGATGTTTCACTATACCCAACAAAAATACCTTTCCTCCCAAAGGGTTATAACTTAGTTCTCTTTTCTTTTGGAACATGTATGTATACTGGACACTCAAAAATTCTAAGATGACTTATATTAGGTGAACCTTAGTAAAGACTTCTTCAAGAGTTTTATCTCTAAGGTAGGAGTGAGGACTTCTATTTTGAATATAGATAACAGTACAAGAGGCTTCTGCCCAAAGATAATATTCTAGATTTTGATCAAATGTCATAGCTCTTGCAGCTTCTATACTTGTCCTATTCTTCCTTTCCACTCCCTTATTTTGTTGTGGGTTATAAGGAACAATATACTCCCTCTTACTTCCTATTTCTTTACAAAACTCTTTAAACCAATCTGAGGTATATTCTCCTCCATTATCAATCCTAATATTTCTAATTTTATGTCATGATAAGTTTTTAGTTAAGGTTTTAAATTCTTTAAATCTCTTAAGGATTTCTTTTGATTCTTTACATTTTAAGAAGTAAATCCAAGTTTTTCTAGAGAAGTAATCTATAAAAAGTATATAGTACCAGAATCCTCTAAGAGAAGGAACAAACATAGGTCCACATAAATATGAGTGAATTATTTCCAAAACATTGTTAGTTTTTCTAGTGCTATCATGAAATGGGCTTTTTGTGTTCTTACCTAGAACACATCCTTTGCATATGCTTGAATGATCTTTATTTAGTTTAGGTAAACCAATAACCATCTTCTCCATAGTTGATAAGGTTTTGAAATTTAGATGTCCTAATCTTCTGTGCCATATTTCATTTATATTAGTAGCTTCATGAATTAAGTCTTGAATGGGTCAACTAGGTTCTAAATTTAATTCATGCAAGTACCCCTTTCTTTGACTAATCAATTTTACTTTCTTAAATGAAGAGTTCTTAGCTTAGGTCACTACTTTACCATCCATGAAGGAAACATTATGTCCATCATCTTCAAGTTCTGTAACCAAGATTATAATTCTTTTTATTCCTAGTACATAGAGTACTCCTTTGAGATGTAGAGAAATACCCGAATTTAGTTTCAAGGTGCAATTCCCAATTCCTTTAACTAAATGAGCATAATTATCACTAATGGTAACTTCGCCATCAACTTCTTTAGATATAGATTCTAGCGCTTCTTTGTATCCTGTAATATGTTGGGATGATCCACTATCAATCACCCATGCCTTGCTTGATACTTCATTTGATAGTGTCGAATACAATACCCGATTCTTAGGATCATAGTTATCTTCTTTAGTAATGTTTGTACACTTTACTTGCTATTTAGAATTCTCATGGAAATTAGATCTCTAGTGTCCAATTTTTTCCTATTTGAAGAATTTTACTTTGGATAGATCTTTCTTAGGTTTTCCATTCCTTTAATTACCCTTCTTCTTGAAATGCCTTTCTTACCTTTATAGGAATTTGTGTTGAGAACATGAAGTTCTTTGTCTTTAGTTTTCAACTTTCCCCCTATCTTAAGTTCTTTGGATTCTTCCTGAAGACAATCTCCCTTAAGTCTATTGAAGTTAGGAAGATTGTCTCTAGCACTTACTCCTCTGTGCAAAAGTTTCCCATGAATCTAGTATTCCATCTATAGCCATTAGTGTTAGTTCCATGTCATTAATTATGGTCCCTATACTTGCAAGTTCATCTCTTAGACTGGCAGCCTTTAGGAAGTAAGAATCATCGATTCTTCCTTCTTCATCTGTATATGATTTAGTTTCCTTTTTAGTGCGAGGACTCTAGTTGCATTATTAACCTCATATGCATTTAATAATGCTTTCATCATATCAAATTCTTTTTGATGTTTTATTAGCATGGGTACTATTTCATTTTTCAGTCCATCTAATATGATTTATATGGCTTTCCTGTTTCCTTTACTCTAGATAGTTTTATTAGGTTCAACAAGTTGCCTCAATGTTGAATCAACAAACTGCTTTATATCATTTGCTTCAAGAATCATCATGATTCTGAATTTCCAAACATCAAAGTGTTCTTTCCCATCAAACTTGTCCTCGAGTCTAATTGTGTATGCCATTGAAGATAGGAGAATGATGTTAGATATACTAAGTCTGATTGTTTAATTTACAGAGCCTAGTTTCAACTACCAGAGCTTTGATACCATGTAAAGTTTTTGCAAATTCTAAGTAACCAAATTTGAGATAAGACCTTTTTGTGTGGTTTCTGTTATGATCTTCCTTCTATCTAACCTTGAAATGAGATGTCAATATTAATTGTTATTCTGAAATATATTTGTCTCAACAAGTATTCAATTTGTGGCAGAGTTGCTTAAAGTAGCAGACTTGATATTCTATTGTGTGCTCTTTAACTACAACCACACCTTAATCATATGCCATAACCAAAGGGCATGCCCCTTAAAGGGACATGACCCTATCTAGGTTGTCCCACAATGCTCTCTTATAATCGACACCTAAAAGGAGATATCAATTTAACAAACAAACATAACTAAATTTAGTTAAGGTTAATGCTAACATATACTCATCACAATAAATCTCTGATCATGCCTAGTCAAGGTGCAATGTGTTAATAAGCCTTTAGATAATATTACATGAAAGATGAAGTCTATGTGATCTGCATAGTCAGACTAGTATGATGATCATATTTATAGTTTTAACACAATCAACAACTTCCTTTGTTATACCAAAACTTACAATTTGGGTTTGAAAACCCAATTCCACGTTGTTACTACAATTGTCAATGTTGGTTGGCTTTTAAACCTCAAACATCATGCCTCACCATTTAACCCATATTTAATTACAATTTTAAATTTTGATTACAAGTTAACATATGCACCAATGCATGGTGATCCAATTTTGAATCCCAATCAACAAGTCTTACCTTTGCATTGACTCCATGCAATCAAGATCCTAAATCCCAATCAAAATATTTACAAGTGGCTAAGTATTGGTAACCTTTTAAAACCCAAACAACATATCTTAACATCATGTACTTGTAGGTTGGATTTTCAAACCCACCCTATATTTTATCTACATACTTCACTTTTCATTCGGTTTCTAAAACTTGACAATAAGGCCACCATGGACCAAGTGCTAGTAAGGTTTTAGAACCCAACCAACATGTTTTTCTATAACATATCACTAGCAATTAAAATTTTGAAACCAAATTTGATGAAAATGTTGGTTTTACTAAAATGTAATCAACATTATATTACCTATTTATTGTTACAATGTAAAGTCCACCAAGATAACTAAGGGGTGGGCGGGGGGTTGTAGGTGGGAGTGCATGGGTGGGTTAAATTAGTTGTGCAATTAAAACAACTTCCAATTTTCTTATTGAATATGAAACATGTAAATAGTCAATACAACAACCATGCATAATAGCACTGGATTTGTTAACTAGGGAAACCTTTAATCAAAGTGAAAACCCTAGTGGGGATGATACCCACAAAATGATGTACTAATATAAAAGTTCTTTATTAGAGTATAGACCATGTTAGAAGTCAATGAAATACAATCAGTACATATGAGTCCCTATTAGGAGACTTGAGTACCTATTAGGAGACTAAGAATCCTTGTTAGGAGATTCCAACCCTGTTAGGAATTATACCAACCTTGTTAGGAGTTGAGAGGAAGATCACTGAACCCATTGTCCAAATAGGCTCTATACTATTCCTTTTGAATAATACAGTGTGATACAAAAACTATCCAATCAACAACTTGTCTTGCCAAACATAGTTCCTTTTTAGCTTGCCATGCCATAACTACACCAAACTTTTCTCTGACCAAAAAATTATTCGCATTCAAGTTCGGTAAACCAAACATCACAATGCATATGATCACATTGATGATGACAACCAAAGAAAACATCTTTCCTTTATACCAAGTCCTAAAACAAATTATTGAGTCAATTTTGAGGCTTTCCCAATTTACAATAATGATAATATAGGACCACCTTAAGATATTACAATACACATTACATTACAATATTACATCTTTTCCAGATTACAATCAATCAGTCAGCTCATAGTCATCATAACTTTCCATGCGATGAACCTTTGATCATACTAGCTTAATCAAGTCATCTTCAATATGTCTTCAACCTCTTTCTCAACTCATTCAACCATATTCCATCTCTATTAGGAGATAAAATCCAAACACTAGTACTCACTTTTCAAAAAAAAATGTCTAAAAGCCGCCTTAGCTAAAATATGCATAACTCTACCTAATCTTCATATTTCTGTATGCACTCTTGATTATAAGATCTAGAGATACTCTAGAACATAATATCAAGTGCGCATAAGCTGATCTTCAATCCTCTAGCTACACAAGCCAATCTCTCTCTATTGTTTTGTCAGTCTTCATTAAATAACTAGTATGTTGACTTCAATGATAAAATCTATCATGAATACAACACATATGCTTTGATTCATGTCTCCAACAAATACTAATATACTCCCCCATTGGGATACCATCAATATTTATGCTAAAAATCTCCCCCTTTGGCATTGATGGAAACATAGATGAAAAACACCAAATATACTTCTTCCTAATCTACCTCCTCCCCCCTCCCCCTTCATGTTTCTCATGAATATCATCTATCATCAAGTAACTAATATGCATAATGAAGGTTTTAATCTCCCCCATACATCAACATCTTTCTATAAATCCTCTTCCATCACTCAACAATCTCTCTTCCAAATACACATCTCTCCCCCAAATGATGTTCAAATATAAAATTTCTCATGATCTCCCCTCAAGTATAATGTTTATCATGTACTCATCTCTCCACAAGTATAATATGTTTCATGTACCCATCTCTCCCCCATTGACATCAATGAAAACTATGTCATTGTGTCAATTCTCAAAGTTCAATCATTTCCATAGCAATCTGCAATAAGGTCAAGTGTTCAAACACACTATAGAATACCAATACCAAGAGTCCTTAATGACTTAGTTCAAGCACAAATACTCCCCCATAGAGAAAGCATCACACATCCAATCCAAATAAAGAAATAACACTCTACTACCATCTCAACCGATGTAATTTCTGCACCATATTCTCTAAAGTAGGTTG
The DNA here is from genome assembly GCA_028749045.1 of Cupressus sempervirens. Taxonomy (NCBI): domain Eukaryota; kingdom Viridiplantae; phylum Streptophyta; class Pinopsida; order Cupressales; family Cupressaceae; genus Cupressus; species Cupressus sempervirens. The sequence continues at coordinate 614,221,735 of CM053793.1, read as the reverse complement.
GGGCATAACCCCACGCGTACCTCTCAAATACTCCAATGCATCCTTTGCCAAAGGTTTTGTAAATATATATTCTATCTAGTCCTTTGTGCTGACATATTCTAATTTGGTCTCTTTCTCTGCATCTTTCTTTGCAACTTTCATACTTAATAGATATATACTTTGTCTTTGAATGTAACAATGGATTCTTTGACATACTTATAGTACTTGTGTTGTCACAATGTATGATAAAAATGTTTAGTGAATTCTATCTTAATGTCTTTCAACATTTGCTTCATCCAAATAATTTGATTACAATTGTTTGTTGTTTCTGCATATTTTTCTTCTTTTGTACTTTGTGAAATACAATTTTGTTTCTTGCTTAGCCATGAAAACAATCTTCCTCCTAAGAAAAATGCCCCACCATTAGTGCTCTTTCTATCATCTACACCTCTGGCTCAATCAATGTCAGTGTACGCACATAAAGTGAAATCATGTGATCTATCATACCATAATCCATAATCAGGCATGCCTTTCAAATATCTAAAATTTCTTTTTACTACTGCATAACACATTTCTTTAGGATCCGCCTTAAATCTTGCCACAATTCCAATTGCATTAGCTATATTAGGTCTATTGTTTGTCAAATACTACAACCCACCAATCATAGATATGTACTTTTTTAGTTCAACAATAAAGGATTTATCTTTGCTAGATAAATTACATCTAGTTACCATAGGTGTACCAAAAAGTTTACAACTTTCCAGTCCAAATCTTTTAAAAAAATCTTTAAGATACTTTATTTGTGAAATAAAATTCCATCATTATTCTGCACAATCTGCAATTCTAAGAAGAAATTAATTTCTCTAATTATGCTCATCTCAAGATCTTTCTTCATTTCCTTTGAAAATGCCTTGTTTCATCATTAACTCCAAAAATAATGTCATTCACAAATACTACAACAATCACTAATCATTTATCGTTCTTTCTTAGATACAATTTACTATCAACATTACCTTTCACAAACCCCAAATTTGTCAAGTATCTATCCAATTTCACATACCAGGCTCTAGGTGCTTGTTTTAGTCCATACAATGCTCTTTTCAATTTGCAAATCATATCATCTTTATCTATCAAAGGAAAGCCATCAGGTTGTTCAATGTATATCTCTTCTTCTAATTCTCTATTCAAAAAGACTGATTTGACATCCATATGATAAACTTTAAATTTCTTGTTAGTTGCATATGTCAAAAAAATTATTACTACCTCTAGTATAACAACAGGTACAAAAGTTTCTTCAAATCGATTCCTTCTTGCTATGAATAACATTTACATGCCAATCTTGCTTTATTTATTACAACTTCACCTTGTTCATTCATCTTGTTTGTAAACACCGATTTAGTTAAATAACATTCTTATCTTTACTTCTAGGAACCAGTTTGTGAGGCCTCACCCTGACCCATCTTAGCATAGTCGATACATTATTATTTTGATACTCATGACTCAATATGTCGAGACACTATCGGATACACTAAACATTATTATGTTATTATGTTCTGTGATGTTTTACTTTTAGATGTTTAATTATGCTATTTAATGTTTTATGAACATGTATACTGATGAAGTAGTGTAGAAAGTGAATGTAGAATTAACACCTTGGTTATGCAATTTTAATGGTTAAGAAAATGAGTAGAAACAAGATAAAACAACTAGTTAATTGAAGGATGGATGTTTTAATTTATGCGATTTCCTTGATGAGTTATATATATATATATGCATGTGATTTTCTTGAGCTATTGATGTGTGCAATGAGTGTGCAAGATATTTTAGCCAAGAAATCTAGCAGAAAAATGAAACTGAACCCTATGTACCAATTGTGGAAACTAGAGTTGAGTCTAACAAAAAGCGCAAACCCTGTTGTTCATATTTTATTTGTATTGTGGATTGAATTAATGTATCATTTTGTAATCTTTAAATGTTAATGTTTCATAATAGTGATTTTATAGTGTCACTTGAGACTCATGAATTTTATATGCATTCCAATATGATAGTTAGGGTTAACCAAGTAACCTAAAGATCTAAGTTGGATTACGTTAGTTACATTTTTTCTAATTAGTTAGTAATCAAGATTAATTATCCTAATAAGGATTAGTGAGTAATCTGCATTTTTGAAGGTTATTAGAAAGTCCTAAAATTTTCTAACTTTTGATAGGTCCCTAATTAGCCCTAGGAGCCAAAAATTATTAAATCTAAGTACCTAAGGGGTATGGGTATGATTTGGGAGCATTTTTCACCCCCCAGCTCCTTTTGTTGACTTTTATGGTCACTCAAATATCCTATTTTTTCTTTATTGCAAAAATTGAATGTGTTCATCATGAGTTGGATAACTTAGACTCCACCTTGAGGTTAGCCTTATGTCTAGTTGAGTTAGAAGACTCTAAAAAATTTAGGCAAGTGGGGGAGTTATTGCATTTTTGGAGTTGGTTGAGTTAGTGTCTTATTTAGAGACAATTTTGAGAGGGAATGAGTGCTTACCCAACCTCTAGTTTTAGAGAGCAATTCAGGATTGAAGGAGAAGGAGAGGAAATGAAGCTCATCTCAAATTTGTTCAATTGCCATAACCTTATTATGAAAGTAGGAATCCCTCAGCTCATGTTGTTCATGTTTTATTTCATGCTTAAGTTATTTTGTTTGCATATGTATGTTCACGTGTGTGTTGAGTATGTTTGGGAGGGATTGAAATAAGTTTTTTAAAAATATTTTTCCTTTGTGTTTTGCTTTGAATTTCGAAAGCATTGTATGGGTTGTATTGACATTACTCACCCTCGTATAGGGCAGAAGTGGCCATGTATAGGAGGAGGTCTTTAGTTAGACTCTGACAGTGTAGAGTCTCTTCTCAAGATGAGAAGAGGGAGAGGGAGTAGGGTGGCATGGGCCCCTACTTGTCAACACAAACCATGTTTTGAGTTTTGGAATGTAAGAATGGAAGAACAAAAGTTCTTGAGTTTTTAGCCTTGAAAGGGCACCTGTTATGGTGTTATGTCTGACATATCCTTTTGGAAAAATCCACCTTCTCCCTAGTCTAGTTCAATGTTGAACTTGTTGTGCAAACTAGGATGGGAGTGAATGTTTGATTTTGTCTTCATGTTATAATTGGTTGTCTCCTAGTTAGTTTTCTTCTCTTCATAATCACCATAATGTATTGCAGACTTCATAATGAATCCCATGTTAAGGGCCAAGAAAGAAATTCAAAATTGTAAATGGATTTCAAATATGTTGGGAGTTTTTTCCTCATGATAATAATCCTGTGTAAAAATGTTATATTTAAACTTCTTGTTGAAATAGAAATGATGTCAGGTTTTCTTCATGGTTCTTTCCTAGTAGAGCCTTTGAATCAGGTAGTTCAATAAAAAAATGAGTAGTATTCCTTCATATGAGTTCTTCTTGTAATTCAGTTATATGCATGTGTATTGAAAAATAGATAAAATGGTGATATACAATTATGCAAATTTTAAGTTCAAATATGTTAAGGAAAAAATTATGTTATGGTTAGAACTTTGATTTATTTTCGTGATTATTAGGAGACAAAATAATCTTACATTATTGTTAAAACAAATTATTCAACCCCTTTGTTTAACTAAATATTTAGTAAATTCAATTAGAAAAGAAAAATACAAACCTCCTTGTTATAAAAATAATTTCCTTAGAAAATCCACACTTGGAAAAAAAATAGGCTTGAAAAAAAAAAAAAACCTCCAAGAGCAAAAATGCTCACTAGATTTTGTATGGGGAAAAATAATTAATCATTCCTTTTTTTTGAATAGAGAATCTTAAGATTCTTCAAATATCCTTTTTGAATTTATTTAGTTATTAAAAAGAAAAGAAAAGAAAACAACAATTTTTTTTTTTTTTATTAAAACAAATATCCTAAAGTCTCAACTACAAAACTTTATGACATAAATCCTTACCACTTGCCTATATTATTTCCCCCATGCGTTGAACACCTTTTTACCTTCTGACATACGCATGCATGTAGGCATGGGAAGTGGATTTCATAAAGTTTTTAAAGTAAAATAAAAAGGGGTCAGATCATGTATTAATTGTGACTTGGAAGATCTTTTTAAAAACTTAACTTTCACCTTCCTCCTTACTGGCCGACCCCTTCTCCATCTTGGATGGATGTATACTTTTTGGAGGAGCAGATTTAGTTTTAAAAATAATAATTTTAAACTCCCCCACCTCTTACCTTTTTTAGTGCCCATTTTGGGGGCCTTGTCATGCACATGAAAGGAGGAAAGGACTTGCTAGGTCAGTGTACCAACACATTGGGAAACACCTTGGAGTTAGGTGTGTAGGGTTTTGGGAATGTAGTAAATGTTATAGGTGTGGATTAAGAATTAAGTTAGTTGTTAGGTTAGTGTAATTTTAGATTTTTTTAAAGTTTTTTTTTAGTTATATTTTAATATTGTAGTTTAGTGTTAATTTTAAATTATAATGTTTAATAGTTTTTAATTAGTAATGGTTAATTTAGAATTTAATTTTTAGTATTAAATTAGAATGGGTTAGTGGGGTGTTAAAGTAACTTCTTTTTATTATTACTTACTTTTTGGTTAGTAATTTAAATTAAGTTTTAAAATTTATGTTTATGTAATTTAATGTATATGTTTTAAATATTAGAATGTATTTAAAGTGTTAGTTAAAGTCATTTGTTATAATTCAGTTTTAGTTGTAGGATATTGTAGTTAGCAATGATTAATTTAATATTTAGTTTTAAATTAAATATAGGTACACTTACTTTAAAACTAAATATAATTTTTGCTCGAAAAAGAATATTTTTTCTATTTTTCCATCACATATTCTTTACACATCATTTTAGTAGGTTTCACAATCTTAGGAAAATCTCTAACTACAAATGTAGTACTAACCTTCACAATGTTATCAAAGTTGATATGACAAAATCTCTTAAGCCACAACCAATAGTTATCCACCTTAGCAACTAAACATATCATTTTAGTAGGATTCAATTGAAACACATTACCTCTTGTTCTTGTGCATGTACTAATCAATATACCATTCTTATCCTTTATAATGCAAGTCTTCTCTATAAACTTCAACCAATACCCCTTGTCACTAGCTATCCAACACTTAAAAGATTATGTTTCAAACCATCCACAAAGTAAACATCATCAGTGTTAGTCTTTCCATCAAGTGTAGTAGATCCTTCTCTTTTTATTTGACATGGTGCATTATTTATAACTCTAACTATTCTACCATCATAATTATTGAATTCAACAAATTTGTTCATATCTCCTATCATATGATGGGAACAACCACTATCTATGATCCAATAAAATTTCTTCTTTTCAACTTGTGATACTAGTGCTCTTTCCTCTTTTATTTCTTCTCTAACCTCTTCTTTTCTAGGGTTTTCTTCTTCTTTAACAGAAACACATCCTATTTCATCATCTTCCTCATCATCAATATCATTTATGAAGTCTACCATTTTGAAATCAAATCCACCTTCCTCATTAACATAAAAGAAATCCTTATTTACTCTTGATTTATAAGGCCTTCTAGGCTTAAACATATTTACTCTCTTAGAATATTTAGAAGAATAATGAACAAGTTCATTATATGTCCAACACTTAATTTTTTTGTTACCTTTAGGTTCTCTCTTCATAAGAAGGGCAAGTCATTCTTTAATCTTCTTGTTTTGTTCATCTCTTGTTTGGCTACTACTAGCATAGTTTCTATTTGTACTAGTGCTTCTTGTCAATATAGGTATGTCTCTTGGTGCACTAAAAGGAGTCTCTACTCTAAGAAATTCTCCACTTTGTTTCATCCACATATTAGATGTTTGTGATCTCACAAGAAGAGTTTATCCAATAAAGTTAGGCATGCAAGGGATAACACATTTGATTATATGTGGCATCTTCTTATAAGGAGGTGTCACGGTCTTCAATATTTTCCAGATAACTTCATCTTTAGATTTCTCTCCTCCACAATTCTTTATTCTCATGACAATCTCTAATATTCTAGAAAAGTATACTCTTATAGTTTCATCTTCCAACATCTTAGCATCTTGAAACAAACATATCCAACTCTATATTCTAGCTTTCTTAGCATGTTATTATGTAGGAGCATCCTAGGCTTGCTGATAATCGTGCATGTTGAGTGTTTGACCTTGGAGTTGGAGGACTTGGTCAAAGAAAGATGTGTGACTCAATCAAAGAAGGTGGAAGTGATAAGGTATTGAAGGCACTGAGCATGCACTAGGATCTCAGTGATGCTTGGTCGCAGTGTTGACTGAGTAGCTCAATCATTAAAGGGGCTCAATTTATGAAGGAGGAACTCGACATATACTAGGGAGCTCAACTGATTTGGTTTCTATGTTGACCGAGTGTTCTGGTCAATGAAGGGGCTTGATTATGCTTGGTGGATTTGTTGACACTGGGTGGAGGTTTTTGACACTCGGTCATGTCTTGGTTTTTGTATTATCCAAGTTATTTGTAAGCTGACCTTTTGATATTTAATTTGGGTTGTAGGTATTTAATGAGTGTTGCAACCAACCTGTGGTTTATGCATATATTTAATGTAAGGGTTATTTTAATTTAATGGGCTAGGTCAACTGGTGACTTAGTTGGGTATAAGTAGGGGTGTCTTGTGGAATCTTAAGTTAGAATCATCTAGCTTGGAGAAGAGGATGTGGCAAAAGAGTGACTTTTGAGAAGGGCTAGTAGCCAAGGCTTGGGAAACAAGAAGATTTCTTGGTGGGCTTGCAAACACAAGTTAAGATCTTCCTTGGAGATCTCTACCAGTGTTGAGATGGATTGGCTAGTGTTGGGATTGGATCTTGAGGGATCTTGTAGAACTGTTTTCTTGTAATTGTTATTGTATTTGGCCAAAACTCATAAGGCCTTAAAGTCAAGCACATTGCATGTAAACAATTATTTTTATGAATAAAGAGTTGTATGTGGTATCAAATTGTGTATCTTGTGTTGTGTTTCTATTGTGTAGTTATTTGTAGGGATTTAGATTACCTCGAATAGGGGTACCCTTAGATCCTCATTGTATTAGATGGTATCAGAGCTTAGTTTTTCCTCAGTGTGTAGATCGAGTGCTGAAGTTGAGGTAGTTTGCACTAGGACTTGGGTGAAGGCTGGAAGAGAAGGTTGATCTTGTGGAACTAATTGATCTTTTGGATTTGTGGATTTATTGCTTTAGAATTGCAAAGAATCTTGGAAGATGCCTCCAAGAAGATTATACCCTGGGGTGATTGATGATCTTTGTGATGCCATGGAAGTGAGGCTCTCAGAGAAGATGTCATTGACAAAGAGTGATATGATCACTGAGATCATAAGTGCTATAGGTGGTCTACCTTAGCATGCAAGTATTGAAGATGGTTATGAGGATGTTGCTGAAGACTTTGAAGTTTTTAGATCAAGTGGTGAGGACATAATTGATCATGTGTAGAGACCTATTGGAAATAGGTCTGGTTAGTTTGATAGACCTAGATCTGAGTTAAAGATGAAGCATACGATGGAGGTTTCTAACTTTTTAGGCACTTTGAATCCCAAAGACTTGATTGATTGGATTGGTGAATTAGAAGATTACTTTGAGTTAGAGGATATTATAGATCCCCTTAGAGTGAGGTTGGCACAAACTAAGCTAAAGGGACATGTTGCCCTTTGGTGGAAGGAATTACAAAGAGATAGAGAGGAGAAAGGTGAAATGAAGATCACTAGATGGAGGTTGATGGTAATTAAGTTGAAGGATATGTTTATTCTTATTGATTATAAACTTGAGCTATTTAGGAGGTTCCAAAATCTAAAACAGAAAGATATGATAGTAAAATATTATACTGAGGAGTTCTACAAGTTGACTATTCAGTATGGGCATAGAGAATTGTTAAAGGAGAAGGTAGTTTGGTACATTAATGGATTGAGATTAAATATACAAGATGAGCTTGGTATATTAAATATTGATTTGGTTGAGGAAGCTTATCAGTATTCCTTGAAGGTAGAAGAGAAGTTGAAGAGGAAACATCAAGGTAATTCCCAAGGGAAGTTGAAGTAGGACTGCTCAGCAAAGGCTAAATCGAGTGTAGAAGATGAACCTAAACTTGTTGATCAGAACAGAAGGAAAGGTAGAGGTGAGTTTAAGGGTACTTGTTTTAGATGTCATGAAGAAGGACATAGAGCTTATAACTATCCTTAAGCTAGTGACAAGAACTGCTACTATGAATGCGACTGAAAATCCAACCAGTGAACTTGAGCAATTAGAGAGTTTGATAGCTTGATGAGTAGTGATTGGTCAGAGGGCACTGGAATCTTATCAGAGGACTAATTTGTTCATGACTCTTTATAATTCTAGTGGTAAAGTCTTTAAGGTGATTGTGGATGGTGGTAGTACTAAAAACCTTATTGCTGAGGAGATGGTTTAGAAACTCAATTTGAAGAGAGTGAAACATCTTTATCCTTATAGGATTGGTTACTTGCAAGGTGAGCATGCTTTGGAAGTGAGGGAGTAATGCCTTGCTGATTTCCATATTGGATAGTATAAGGGTCAAGTGTTCTATGATATTGTGGACATGAACAATTGTCATTTGTTGCTTGGTAGACCTTGGCAGTATGATTGCAGGGCTGTTGTGTCAAGAATGTGTTTACAATTAAGGATGGTGTCAGGAAGCATTCCCTAATTTCTTTGTAGAATGAAGAGATTAGTAGAAGGAACTTGAGTATTGAAACCCTATTTGAGTTGGTAGATTCTAAGAGGATTAGAGGTCAGTGTGCAAAGAAGACCTGTAGCACACTGAGGATGTATGTGAAGAAGTAGAAGTGGAACAAAGGAAAGAGTGTACAAGTTGAGGACTTGGAGAACATATATGTAAAGAACGTGTTGGCTTGGTTTTCAACATGGTAAAAATCTCTTAATTTTTTTTAATGAAAATCTAGGTATCTTTTATGTGATTAGGGTTTGTTCTTCTCTTGAATAAATTGTGCCCTAGAAAATACCTAGTTGTTATGCCTTAATATCAATTGTGCCATAGGTTCTTTATTGAAATTTTTGAAATTGTTTACATTTTTTAAAACATTAAGGTAGGAAATTTTTAAATAGAGCCCTAATACCTTTCAAAAAATTTCCTATTATAAGGTTTTTTCTGCAAACTTTTGAAAATTTTCATGAAATTCTAGTTTACCCTAGTTCGTAACTCATTCTTAACCCTAGGTCATGTTGTGTTTAACCTGCATATTATTTTTCCTTGTTCAATACCCTTTTGGTGTGTTACTTTTAAAACTGTTAATATCTTCCTAGATCAACGATAGCATTCTTGCAGTTTCAAGATGCGAGGAGCTTACCTAAAGTGAGAAAGTGATGGCACAACACCTATCCAATGGAATGTAAGGAATTATAGAAGCTACTTATTTTATAATAGCCATTGATCTCCTTCAGATCAATGGATGTTGTATCCTCACAAATCTAAGATGCTTGTTGTTTAAAAGTGCGACATTATAACAAGTTAACAGGTGTCCCTACGGGCCCCTTTGGTTTCAAATAGTATAAAAATGAGCATATTGCCAGTCACAGATGTAGATGGAGATCAACGATCGTCATAATCTTGCATAATGAAAGTACTCAATATTTAACCAAAGTGAGGTTGCGACATGCTGGCACATGGAACTTGTGGGACCGGATTGAGTTGCGAGCCGCAAAAGAATGTTGTCAACATAGTTTTCCAAGTGGGGTGTTTCGATTGGATGTAGGTGCTAATTGTAAAAAAAGACATTGATCCCTCAAAACTATCCAATCTTTAGTTAATCAAAGCTTCTCACATTCTTGCATTATGAAGTTTATCAAGACTTAGCCAAAGTGAGAATACAAGGTTTCGACACGTGTCTAGTGGGCCACAGTTTGCATACAACCGCAGGTAAAGGTCTTAATCGTCCATCTGATGAGGATAGATAGATGTCACTTTCTCAAAAGATGAAAATGCATAGTTTTTAACTAAAGTGACAAAGTGTCATGTTGAAACATGTCTCAGTGGGCCTAAGTCTTAAAAGGAATACAAAAACAAATAGGATCTTTCATAGTTGTAGGATGCAAAAGGATCAATGGTGGTTGTATTCTTGCAAAATGAAAGTGCTCAAGTTTTAGCCAAAGTGAGAATATGAGGTTTTGACATGTGTCCAACTTGCCAAAAAGTAATGTAGTCATTAATTTTAAGACAATAGCGTCTGATCATACCCAAATCAATGACAAAATTTCAAAATTTTAGCATAACATGCACAATTCTACTACTGAAGCATTAATGGTGAATCAAAGAAAATTTGTTCAAAGGAGATTTTCATAAAACTTGTAATTAAATGTATAATCAGTTACAAAGTGAAAGAGAATTGAAACACATAGAACTAGAGCTCTGAGTGTGATTTTCTCATATAGTGAATTGTTGCAGACAAAGTTTTAATTGAAGGGAGAAATTTGTGGGTAAGTACTTAAATTTCTAATTGTTTGAGAAATTGCAGTCTGAATTTTATTAGATTGATAAGATGCCTCCACAAATGGATTTATTTAGAAATGTAGACTCCCAACATAGAAATATGCATGATGACTTTCTAGTACATTTTCCCTTCTCCACCAATGAAGCAACCAAAGGGAAATAATTAGTCCCTAAAAGCCATATGTTGCTGGTTAGTGAGGGTTTTTATGACAAAGCTAATTGGTTAAGAGATGTTGAGACATCTATTGGTGGTTTGGAGCTATTTAGAAAATGGTTCTTAGAGAGGAAACATGACACTCCTTTGAGTAATGTATGAAAATTTGATATAGGGAAGTTGATTGTTCTTGGTGTTTTCTTTGATGATGACCTATTAACAATGATAGAAAAAAGGTACGATCCAATGCTGAGGGTCATGAAGAATCATGCAATAAATTTTTTTTTATGGTCACACTTGAAGTAATAAGGGAGTTCTTCATGTTAAAACCTAACCATGCATTACATGAAAGGATTGACCTAGATGATTTGCAAGCACAATATGATGCTCGAAGGGTATATCTTCAGAGAGGGGCAACGCATGAACATTTTGTAAAGATAGGGCATTTTCTGTTGGTGATAGCTCTTACCCCTGAGCCATTGTTAAGGGAATATTTTAACCCCAAGAATAGGCATTCTACTTCTCCCTCTATAAAATTTTCATCATGGATGAGAAAGATCATATCCAAGGATCTCTAGTATTCATTATTGGTCAAACATTACAATATGGTATGAGCTCTATCTTTGATTTTGTGTCATATCTCATAGAATAAATACACAATGGATTAATTAGCATCAGTAAGGGTAAGGTTGAGATGCCTTTTTTTTGGTATTCAATGCTTATGTATATGTGTTTTTATAAAGGGGTTTCTACTTTATCTAAGGAGATGTAGCTAGATTTGGAAAAGGATGGGGATAAGCTACCTGTTCAACTATGGAGTGATGACATGACCTAGGAGGTTAAAGATGCCAATTTTCTTTGCTTTGATAGGTATTTCACCTCAAATTTGAGGATTCTATTAACTAGAGACAACACTAGGATACCAAGGGATGATGGAGACATCTAGGTAAGTTTTTAGATATATATTAAATGGCCCAGTCTCATCCTCATTTCATTGACCCTGAGGCTTTTAATGATATGTTTAAAGATAGAACCAAAGCTAAATCATATGCGCATATTTTTTTAATTTCCTGAGGATATTATTAGAAATGATTTTTCCTTGCAAGAGCAAGAAGTAAAAAGGAAAAGTGGAAATTATATAGTAGAATTATAGAGTTTATTAATGCTTTAGATAAGAAGTATGATCCCCTTTCTGATATTAAATATTGGGGAGAAAAAACTAATAAACTTATGAATAATTTTTCTAGGTTCATGCAAACCCTTACTGAGAAAGAAACAATTTTAATACAAGCCTACCTAGACTAGGCCATAGAAATTGAGAAGAGGCTGGCAAATAGAGCAATAATAAGACCATGTTAGTACACCTTGCAAAGGAAGCCAAGATATGATGTGGCTAGTAATGTAAAAATACAACTTGGTCCTTTATATAAGAGAATTTTTTTAGAAAACCCTCCTTCAACACCTATTGCTAAAAGGCAAAAAATAGAGTAAGGTTCTTCATCAAGAGCTGAGGAATACTCCCTCTTATAAACTCCCATCCATTTTGATGATTAAGAGTCCTTAAAGGAACAATTAAAACAAAGCAAAGGTCAAGGTGAAATTGCAATAACTACATTAGAGGTGGAGAAGGGAGCACCTAAAGAGCATCACATGAAACTCCTAACCCTCATTGTAGAAGATTTCAAGGGGAAGGAGATTGATCCAATTGTGGAGCAAGCAACAAGGAAGTTTTTGGATGATGAAATTTTGTAAAATCTAGTGCTTTTATTCAATTTTTGTGGAGGAATAACATTGGAACTTTTGAGGCCAAGTGCAAGAAAATAAAAATAAAGCAACCTACTATACATGACTCTGACATAGAAGAGGAGGTTAAGGATAGCCTAATACAAGAATTCAACCAAATAATCCATTCAGAGGGAAGATAGTTACTAAAACATTCAGGACTGATGTACTGATAGAATGAGACGTTGCTAATACAATGATCTTTGATGTAGTGAGGAAGGAAAAATAAACTAAATTTAGGACTAAAAAGGAAGTAATAGAAGCCCATAATGAGGTAAATTATAGTGATGATTATAAGGCTCTAGTCATGTGGTCTATCCAAAAAAGAGAGGAGGCTAGGATTCAAGAGGTATCAAATGCAAAGCATATAGGGAGCCTCATGGTATATAGGGTGGAAGAAGTGGATAGCAAGAGGGTAGCTCAAATGAATAAAGAAGTAGTAGACTTTGGTGTAGTAGTGGCTACCAAGGATAAGAACACGTTCCTTGAACTTTATAAAATTTTTATAAAAAGGTTCTTGAAGCATATAATGAGAGGGGTAGAAAAATAAGTGAGATGGAGAAATCATCTCAAACTTTTAGAGGTAGTAGGGCAAAAAAAAGTAGCAAAAGAATCAAGCCAACTTTTGATTGCCTCTTCCCCAACTCCTTCACCACCCACTAGACCCATAATTGAAGTTCCTAATACACCTCAACATAAGGGACGTGCTACTGTAGAGGAAATAGGTGAAGAAAAGACAAAAAAGCTATGGGAACTACATGTAGAGTTGAGGACTCAACATAAGGATAGGATTCAAGACTCAAATTTGTTCCTAGTTGATAGATTCAATTGGCCTATATTTCATTTGGAGATGTCAAGGTTGGTAGATATGTGGAAAGAAATTAAAAATAATGAAGCCATATCAAGACAAGTTTTGAATAAGTGGATAAGTAGGGATGATGCCATCACTGGTCTGTGTTGTTCTATCATTGACAATTCTAATGATCAGGTTGAGAAAATTTTTGATCATGCACATGAACTACTGAGTTTTGACCATAACAGAGATATGTTACAAAGAAAATTGAAATTATGTTTTTCTAAATATCTCAGTAAATTTTTTGATCTTTTCCCCCATGTCCTTAAAGGTTTAGGCCACATAAAAGATAAAGAAGAATGAACAAATGAGTTGAAGGAGCTCCTAAGCATTATGACGAATGAAGAGGTAAACAAAGAGAATTTTATTTGGTTTGCTAGGATCATAGAAGAACTTATGCAAGCATAATTATTTTCTTGATTCTTTCAATCAAAATTATGTTGGAATAACGAAATTGGGGAAAGATGTGTTGAAGAAAGAGAAAGAAATATAAAGCTTCAAATTGCTAGATGACACAATTTTCAATAAGTGGATGGCAGACTACTCTTTAGTTACATAATTGTTACAGGTGGCTCCTCAGGAAGGGCTAATAGATAAAGCAAAAAATATAGATATAATGCAGCTGGTTGATGTAGCTACACAAACTAATGACATGGAAGCTAATAAAAAACTTGCAATAGATATCTAGGTTTTAGCGCTAGGCACATGATAAGAAGAGCAAGTGGTTTCCCAAGGAATAAAAGGAGGAAAATCAATCATTAGGTATGATGGATGCACAAGAAACATCCAAAATAGAAGTGGCTCCACCACAAAATTGTTAGAGTAATAAAATATTTTCTTATTGATTAAATCATATTGATTTAGTTATTAAGTTATTTATTATCTCTAGTTTACTTAAGCTAAACTTTGGGCATATAATAAATAATTCTTTTATTAATTATTATCATGCAATCTAGGTTTTATCTATTATGGTTTTGATCTCCTTTTATAAGGGTTGATCTCTTTGTAATTTATTCATTCACTCTTGATAATAATGATTTCTCTTTTTTCTCATCAAGAATGTCTCATCTATGGATTTGGGAATTCTAGCCTCTGTAGCTTCTCTCTCTCTCTCTCTCTCTCTCTCTGACAGGTGCTTACAAGCAAGTGATTCTTGCGAACTGTGGAGTTGATCTTTCATCAACTTCAACATGGTATCAAAGCTCCAAATCCTCATGCCCATGTTCTATTTATGGGATGTCTAGCTTGAATTTTAGATCTGTACTTTTTCTTTTAGAGGGTTTCATTTTTAGAGTTATTTTGTATTGAATCTAGGGGTAACTAATTCTCAGGTCACTTTGAGCCCAAATGGACATCATGGTTGAGCTCAAAGTGCCCAAAAACTCCTATTTACATATAAAATTTATCTAATTTGGACAAAGTTGAAATCTGAGGCAAAAAAGTATTGCATCTAGATTGGGCATGATTCTCGAGACAATGATTATGTGACTTTTGAGAATTTTTAGTTAAAAAATCAAGGCTATTTGGCACAAAAATTGAGATTTTTTCTCAAAAGTCAATAATTTTTGGCACAAAAATCAAGATTTTTTGGCAACATCTCTAGATTTTTCATACACAAATTAAGAATTTTGATATGCAAATCAAGGTTCTTTGGTATAGAAATTAATGTAGTTTGACATGAATCCCAAGGTAAATTTTGGTACTAGTTGGCATGCTTCCTGATGTATCTTGGCACAGATGTTGAGGCAATGATTTTTTTGGCATTTCCAGCTCTTTTTTGACCTACAAATAGTTTTTTAGTTGTAATTTTCTCATTTGGACTCTATTTTTTGCAAATGAGATATCACCGAAAAGCTGGTTCTGAGCCCATCGTGATGTTGTAGTTTATTTGAAATTTTGATGTTTTTTGGTTGCTGGTTTATATAGTCAAAGTTAGAGGTTCTATTTTTCACTCTAAGATACATATCTTGAGACATTCTATTTTCCTAATTCAGCTCCAGGAACATCCCATTCATTTTTATATTTTTTATATTTTTGTGGATATCTTGGTTTTTTTAGGTCTGGAGATCAATTTTGTTTCTTTAGATGTTTTTTCATGGGTTGAACTATCTATTGTATTATCATTATATCTCTTTTTATCTTTGTTGACATCCTGTTGTAGTATTTTTGCAAATGCACTAAGATAAAGTGCCACTCTATTGCATTTTAGGATCTTGCACATCTTTGTGGTTTTTTGTACTCACACTACATTATAAAGTGCCTTGGGGGGTTTCATGTTGGCCATATTCACCATCTTTCTTTGTCAACTAAGTGTTCCTTTCACGATATTAGCCTCTTGATGTGTTGATGCCACCTACCACTACAGGTGTTTGTACTTCTTTTACACTCTCAATGTTCCTGGTTCTTCGTTCTGCATGAGTTATTGCATTTAGTTTCAATGTTCATGTCTTACCTCTTAGCATTATAGGGGGTCTATGTTGGTTCTATTTCTTTCTTTTTTTGATGGAGTGAACTATGTAGTCAATATTTGATCCTATGTACTAGGTGATTGCAATGGCTGGATACACATGCATTTCGGTGAGATGGATCATTTACCATATAGACATTTTTTCATTCCTATTTTTGGAGGCCATGAAGATACCTTCCATCTTTGATTGATCATCTCTTTAGACTTAGTCTTCTCTACTTGGTCATGTTCTATACAGTGGAGGTTGTTTAGATCAATAGTGAGGCAATGTTTGCAGCTTCATGTTTCAATGGTGTTCTTCATGATCATCTCTTTTATTCCTATGTTCTAGGACATTCTTTAGTTTGGAGCCTTCTTCAATCTTTCACTACATTTTAGCATTATTTCCATCTCTTTTTGGAGTAGGGTTTTTCCCATGTGGTTTTCTCTATTTTTTCTCTTTGCAAAGATTTGGTTGTGCTTGGGTACCTCTTTAGCCCTTGTTGTCGGGACCCAAATTTACTTTTAATGGTAGTTTCTAGGTTTTTATCTACTCCCTAAGTTTATCTTAAGGTGGGGAGGGGGGGTGTTAGAGTAATAAAATATTTTCTTATTAATTAAATCATATTGATTTAATAGTTAAGTCACTTATTATCTCTAGTTTACTTAAGCTAAACTTTGGGCATACAATAATTAATTCTTTTATTAATTATTTTCATGCAACCTAGGTTTCACTTGTTAGAGTTTTGATCTCCTTTTATAAGGGTTGATCTCTTTGTAATTTATTCATTCACTTTTGATAATAGCAATTTTTCTTTTTGCTCATCAAGAATGTCTCATCTATGGATCTAGGAATTCCAACCTCCATAGCTTTTGTCTCTCTTTTTATGACAGGTGTTTGCATGTAGGTGATTCTTGGGAGCTATGGAGTTAATCTTTCATCAACTTCTTGTTAGGGTTTTGATCTCCTTTTATAAGGGTTGATCTCTTTGTAATTTATTCATTTAGTTTTGATAATAGAAATTTCTCTTTTTTCTCATCAAGAATGTCTCATCTATGGATTTGAGAATTCTAGCCTCCATAGCTTTTGTCTCTCTCTTTCTATGATAGGTGTTTGCATGCAAGTGATTCTTGGAGCTGTAGGATTGATCTTTCATCAAATTCAACAAAAGTGATCAATAAAGAAGCCATTCTGTTATAGGGAAAAAGATCACTAGTTGTTTCTTCTTGTGCAAATTTTGTTAGTGACATTTTTACCTTTTATGTATCTTTTTTTAAAGGATAACTATCTTTTTCCATCTAGGCCTGAAGCTTGTTGCAACTCACACTATACAAGTGAGTTTCCAAGGCTAGAGGAGGGGCCAAATTTCTTTGTTGCATAAGCCTTTGCAAATATTGAGTCGGTTCATGCACATTGTAAAACTATTCCAGAAATGAATATGAAAGTTAATAATTGCTGGTCTATGTGCGTTATTTTCTAATAGGGATAATCACTGAATTGTATATAGTTTTAAAGAAATTAATACAAATATTGAAAGTTGGTTTTCATCTCAGATCTTGTCTCTTTTCTTATTTTTGTCTTGTTCTTTGAGATTTAATAGAAAAGTATTAAGTTTCATTTGTAACTCACTTTGAATTATATTTCACTTTACTTTTGTTGATAATCTAATGGATTATGTAAATGCTCAATTTAAGTTGAAAGAACACTATAGTTTTGAGTAAAGATATGGTAAATATGATATCTAGAAATGAACATTGATACATCTATGCATAAAGTGTCAAGATAAGATCCATGAGTAAGTGTGTCATCTCTATGAGTTATAGCCCAATGGATAAGGTGCTAGCTATTAGGATTAAACCACAGACATAAATAATAATTACATACACATATGAACAATATCAAAAAATAATAGATCACATAGAAAAGAACACAAGACATCAAGATTTAACATGGTTCACCCAATACCTGGGTACATCCACCAAACAAAAAGTCAAATATTATTACAATCCAATGATTATAGCCTGATTACAATCCATAATCCCTTACAGCTCAATATTACTGCAAGAACCAATTTTCGTATTGCCACTATGAAACAATCCCTAACCCTAAGCCCTTTTATACAAGTATTAAACCGCTTTAGGGTTATAATTAATAATTACATGTCAGCCCAAAATCCACATAAAATAGGGCTTGAGCCCCAAAGAATTTATGAAGTATGTACAATACTTCCTTGATCAGTCACCACAAACTAACAATCTCCCACTTGGGGACTGATCAGACTCCACACTAGATAACAATCTCCCACTTAGAGGCTGATTTTGTAGCAATACCGCTACCACATAGGGCTCCCACTGGATCAAACCACCCTGGATTGGGCTGTTCATTGATTTCTATTCAATCTAGAAGACCAATCAAAGTTGAAGAGGAATTTAGCTTCTCCCTTCTCACAACCTTTACAAAAATATCTACTAGATTATGATCTACATGTATCTTGTCTAGCTTTAACTATCCATCATCCAAAATGGATCAAATTAAATGGTACCACAACTGTATGTGTTTTGTCTTTGAATGTAGAGCTGCATTTTTTGCAAGATGAATGGAACTTTGACTATTTGTAAACAAATAATTATCCTTCTTAGGATCTCCCAATTTTTTCAAGAAGAACTGAAGCCATATCATCTCCTTGGCTACCTCTGTAGCAGAAACATACTTTGCTTATGTAATGGATAAAGCATTCACCTTCAGTAACCTCAAAACCTAGCTCAGGACTGCTCCACTAATAGTAAAGACATAACCTATAGTACTCCACCTGGTATCAATATCCACTACCAAATCTGAGTCAACATAGCCTTGTAAATCAATAGTAGAGCCCCCAAAGTGTAAATACTTATTGGATTTTCCTCTCAAATATTTGTGAATCCATTTGATTGCATTCCAATGCTCAATTCCTGGATGACTCATATACTTGCTAACAACTCCCAATGTATGTGCAATATTTAGCCTTGTATATACCATAGCATACATCAAGCTTCATAAATTTGAAGCATAGGGTACCTTGGACATCATTATCCTCCTCATCTTATGTCTTGGAACACATCTCCTTAGTCAACTTCAAATGATCAGGCAAAGGTGTGCTGGTAGCTTTAGCATTCTCCATAGAGAAATGTTGCAACACCTCAACATAATCAGCCTGAGATAGTGTCAATTCTTTTTTTCTTCTTATCTCTGCAAATCTTCATACCAAGCATTTTTTTTGCTACCCCAAAATCCTTCATATCAAATGCATGTGCTAACTAGCATTTTAGCCCCTTAATATGATCCATGTTAGACCTAGCTACAAGCATATCAACTTATAAACATAAAATAATATAGCTATCATTATCCAATCTCTTAAAATAAACACAATGATTTGAATGACACCTATTGTATCCATGCTCTTGCATAAAATTATCAAATTTCAGATACCATTGCTGAGGTACTTGCTTCAAGCCATATAAACTTTTCTTCAATTTGCACATTAAGTTCTCCTTACCTTTGACCTCAAATCCCCATGGTTGAACCATATATATCTCTTCATCCAAATCACTATTAAGGAATGCTATTTTAACATCAAATTGCTATAAATGAAAATCTTTAGTAGCCACAATACTTAAAACAATACAGATAGAAGTCATTTTGACAACAAGAGAAAATATCTCATCAAAATCAATGCCCTTTTTCTGTGAAAATTCTTTTACAACTAACCTGGCTTTAAATATTTTCTTACCTCCATCCTCTTCTTTCAACTTGTAAACCCACTTATTCTATAAAGCTCTTTTACTTGCAGGAAACTTGCCTAAATCCCATGTCTTATTCTTTAGCAAAGAGTCCATTTTGTATTTCATTGCAGAATCCCACTAAATCTTAGTATCCACTTGCACAACTTCATCATAACATTTAGGTTCACCAACATCAATAAGTAAAATTGAATACAAAGAGGGAGAAAATATTTTTGGAGGTCTAATTTGCCTTGTTGACCATCTAACATTCACTGGTGTATGTAGTATTTGTTGTTGTAGTTGTTGACATCATGAGGAATGGCTGAACCATCATCTTTTGGAGTATCATCCAATACTACATAATCATCTTCTTTATTCTCATGTTGCTGCAATAGATCTTTGTACAAAACTTTCTCATTGAATATGACATCCCTACTTACAATTTTTTAATTTTCAAAATTCCAAAGCCTATAACCAAATTTATTAATGCCATATCCAAAAAATACACATGTCTTTGACTTAGCTTCTAGCTTGGTTCTATTTTTAGAATCTAGGTGAGCAAATGCTTCACAACCAAAAGTTTTGAGAAAAGAATAACCTTCTTACCAGTCCATGCTTCCTCTAGAATACAACCCAAAGGAGTAGATGGACCTCTATTAATAAAATATACAATAGTATTCATAGCCTCTACCCACATGTGTAAGGGCAACCCATCATGCAACCTCATGCTCCTTGTACACTCCATTATAGTCCTATTCATGCGTTCAACCACTCCATTTTCTTGTGGAGTCCTTGGAAAATTTTTCTATGTACAAATACCATTAGTAGAGAAATAATCTTCAAATTCATGACTATAATACTCACCACCATTATCAGATCTGAGACATTTTAATTTCTTACTAGTCTCATTTTCAACCAATCATTTTAATTTCTTAAAAGTTTGAAATACATCAGATTTCTATCTAAGGAAATAAATCCACACATTTCTAGTTGCATCATCAATAAATGTAACATAATAATGAGAGCCTCTAAGGGAAGATACCTAAGTTGGTCCCCATACATTGATATGCACAAGCTCTAATTTCTCCTTTTTATTTTCCTTCCCAGTCTTTACAAAACTCACTCTCCTTTGTTTTTCATACACATAACTTTCATAGAAATCCATATTAACACATTTCAGACCTGGTAAAACTTTCTTTGAATAAAGTACTTTCATACCTTTCTTGCTCATGTGCCCAAGTCTATTGTGCCATAGTGTTGTATTAGAGTTTACAACAACTATTTGTTCTCCCTACTCAATTGCAGCAACTATTCCTGAACATTCATTTTTCTCTGAAACAAATTAAAGTAGAAGGAACAATATGACTTGTAGAAAGATATAAGGTGCCCATTTTCACACCTTTTGCTACTACAAGGGAACCTTTTGAAACCTTCCAATTTTTATCATTAAAAGTAAGTACACAACCCTCATCATTGAGTTGCCCTGTTGAAATTAAATTC
Source organism: Cupressus sempervirens (assembly GCA_028749045.1). Classification (NCBI taxonomy): domain Eukaryota; kingdom Viridiplantae; phylum Streptophyta; class Pinopsida; order Cupressales; family Cupressaceae; genus Cupressus; species Cupressus sempervirens. Next base: position 614,200,767 of record CM053793.1, on the reverse strand, counting down.
CTACTCAACCTTGGAACATGTCTTACCTCATGTAGTAGCCAATGATTCACTTTTTGTAACTTAATCTTAAGTTTTCCCTTTCCAACAATCTGATAGGGTTCATTATCTCCCAAATAAACAAGTCCAAAATCCCCTTGGACATAATCAATGAAATAACCTCTATGAGGTGTGGCATGAAATGAAGCACCAGAATCTAAAACCCATGAATCATCAACACTTTCTAAAGATAGAAGCAAAGCATCCTCTTTAGATTTTTTACTTACCACATTTGCCTCCTTGTCTCCATCTGGTTTGTCTCCTTCATTTTTCTTTCAAGTCCAACAATCTTTCTTTTTATGCCCTGGTTTCCCATAGTACCAACAATCATTCGATCCTCTTGATTGAGACCTCCTCCCCTTTAACTTTCCTCCTGATTTCCCATAATTTTTGGAATTACTTCCTCTCTCAGTCATTCTGCCTTGAGTTTGTGCATTCAAAGCACTTTTAGGTGGAGATCTTTTTGAGGATTTCCTACAAGTTTCGTCACTCAAAATAACATCGATCACATCATCATATTTTAGGGTACTAGATCCAGGAACAAAATTACTCACAACCATTACCAAGCCATTCCAACTTTCAAACAAAGAACACAAAATCAAGAGAGCCCTAATTTCTTCATCAAAATTGATACCCATAGAAGATAACTGACTACTAATAGTATTAAAATCATTTGAATGATCTACAACGGATCCACTTTCTATCATTTTCATATTGAATAAATGCTTCATGAGAGATACTTTGTTTGAAGGAGAGGCCTTTTTATATAGTTTCGCTAGGGTTTTCAAAAACTCTTTTGTTGTCTTCACTTTTGTAATATTAAATGCCACTAATGGTGCTAGGCATGATTAAATGGTTCCAAGTTCCTTTTTGTCCAAAAGATCCTAGTTGTCATTTGACATAGATCTCCAATTCTTGGTTTTGCCTTCCAACAACTTCCATAAATCCTTCTGATACAGATAGTCATCCATTTGCATCTTCCATAACTAAAAGTTTTGCCCATTAAACCTGTCAACTCTCAGCTCACCTTCATCGGCATTGCTTTCACTCAACTGTGAGACTCCCACTCAACCATGAGACTTTCCTGCAGAGGATAACTGAAAACAACCTCGCTTTAATACCAATCATTAGGATTAAACCACAGATAGAAATAACAATTACATGAAAATATGAACAATATCAAAAAATAATAAATCACACAGAAAAGAAAACAAGACACCAAGATTTAATGTGGTTCACCAAATCCTTGGACTACATCCACCAAACAAAAAGTTTGATATTATTACAATCTAGTGATTATAGCCTAATTACAATACGTAATCCCTTACAACTCAATACTACTGCAAGAACCAATTTTTGTATCACCACTATGAAACAATACCTAACCTTAAGCCCTTTTATAAAAGTATTAAACCACTTTAGGGTTATAATTAATAATTACATGTTGATCCAAAATCTTGATAAAATAGGGCCCGAGCCAAAAAGAATTTATGAAGTATGTACAATACTTCCCTGATCAGTCACCACAAACTAACAATCTCCCACTTGGGGATTGATCAAACTCCACACTAGACAACACTGGCCATCCTTATAAGGTGACATGATTGGAATACTTTTCATAATGAAGAAACCTTATCAATCAATCTTTTAATGTTCTATTGTCCAAGAGTAAAATTTCATCTTGTACTTGATTCATGGTGTCTAGGGTTTGGTAAAACAACTAATTATCACCTCTTTATTACTATTTGAATTAGAAGAAAGAAAACTATGTAATTTGTTAAAACTGGAATTCATGTTGTGAGCATTGATTTTGAAGTAAATAAGAAAGCATTCCTAAGGTAAAACCAATTGAATCTTGTAGAATTCAAAGTGGAGAAGACTTTGAGGTCTTGTTAGTTGGTCCTTTTTTTTTTTTTTCATAATACCCAAGATGGTTTTTAGCTAATTCCTAGGTTTTATGATTCTTTAAAAGGTAGTTGAAATACTATCAAATCAATAGCCAAAAAAACCATTTTGGGATTTATGTGTTCAATCCCAGAAGCTATTCTTCTAGTTATTAAGAACATCTTTTCCAACCTAGGATGTCTGATGCAAGAGCATACTAGGCTTGTTGACAATCCTGCATGTTGGACTATTTGACCTTGGAGTTGGAGGATTCAGTCAAAGAATGTGGTCACCATTCTTGCCCCTCCTTCCAAAATCTAGTTTTCAAAGTGGCAACCATGTTCACATTCATTGAACTATTCATTCAGCCATGTAGGCCAATGGGAATAGAAAAAAAGTCTTTGAATTTTCTTTTATTCTTGAGCCTTAGAAAGTTATATCAAATGAGAATTTTTGAGTTGTGATGATGTGAAAATTCCTCTTTGCATGGTCATAGGTAGTTAAGGAGTAACTATCAATCAAGTTATGAAGGCATGAAATAGTCAACTCAAACTATTAGTGCAACTTCACATGTTAGAAGGCTAACTTTCATTTTTAGGGTCCAATGTGACAATCTCTAACTCTAGCAGTTCACAATTGCAGTCATTGCATGGTCGCGGGTGGTTAAGCCCAACCCATGGTCAGGGTTGCGATGCAACAATTTCCTTTATTTCTCATTTGCATGGTTGACATTTGGGTTAACAATTCAAGTGGCAATGCTGCAAATGTGTTATGGGTCACAATGTCGCAAAGGAGATAGGGGTTAACTAGAGTTAGAGATGCAAAGCAGTGAAACACCTTTATCACATTGTCATTGAGTTAACATCAAATTTAATAGATCAAGTCATGATTTTTTGATTATGATTAAATGGAAATCTTCATAGAGTCATAGGTATCTAGGCCATGGTTCATGTTTAAGTTCCGACCGTGCAAAAGGTAGCACATGCAATGAAGATAACATCAGTCACAGGGTCATAAGAATTTGATGCCAACCAATAAATAGATTGTAAAGGAGAAACTAAGGGAAAACTAACTATTTTTGCACCATCACATGGTTACAAGACTGTTAAGTCTAAACTATAGAAATAATGTGAAGAGCCTACTACACAATAGCATAGGGTTGTAATAGTCAAGAAAATAAAGAGGAAGTAAGCTGTGATGTAGCTATTGACATAAAACATGAAGGTTTTATAGTTTTGTGAGGAAAAATAGTTAATAGATAAGATGAGTCATGAAGCTTCAAGTTAAGGCAACTGGCAGGGTGGCAAAACACTTTGAGGGTATTGGGTCACGTGGTAGGTTAGATGATTGACTTTAGTTGAAATATCTATTTTGGCTAATCTGGCACATCAAAAATACTGTAAAGAGTAGATCTTTAATGTTGAACCAATTCCTTGATCATTTGCAACTACTTTTTGATGATTTCCATGCCTATTTGATACAAAAGATACTCCATCACTACTTTAAGTTAGCTTACTAGCTAACTACATAATTATGACCACAGTTTCTATCTCTTCAAGGGTAGAATCAATGAAGACATGATTTTTTGCATATGGGTATGCACTTAATCAAATCTTCTTCTTAGTTATGCTTGAACTATAAAAGAAATTTTTGTAAACCCTCGAAGTATCGATCTTTTCTCTGATTCTATAGTTGTAGTATTCTATGCTCTATTTTTGTAATTCCCCTTTTTCTTGTGAATGCATATAATTTTTACTTGTATCTCCTTCTTCCATTAATCTATCATGCAACCTATTTTTCCTTATATTGATGTATTTCTTTCATTCTTTAGTTATATAGTGTTTTTTTGTCTTTGAATGATATAGGGTGAAGTCCCTTCCTTATACCATTTCATTGATTTCTAATTTTTGCATGATTTTTGAGTCAAAGCTAAGATATAATCTATGTATTTGAGGATTATATTAACAAAATGTACTTCCTTGGGTAGGGATAAGATTGAACAATACTATTTGGTGTATCACCCCTATTAGATTAGAATAGGTAGTTTTCTTTCATGCATTACTTCTCCCTTTTCCTCTCAAGTAATAGTTTGGTGTAACCTGATAGTAAGAAAACCAACCTTCTCTAGAGACTCAATCTCTAATTGCAAAGTCACACACTTTTGAGATTGTTTCCATGTTGTACGAGGTTGCCTTTAGGTAAAAAATTTAGGTAAGGGTGAAAATTTTCATGTCAACAGTTTTTGGCATGACTGCTGGGATTCTCATATTGAAGTATTTTAAGTCTACTAGTTCACTGGTGTCAAAGAAAAGATCTTCAAATTCATCCTAAATAGATAGTGCTTCTCTTAGCATTCCAGGCCTTCAAGAGGCTCACAGTCAAAGCACTTGGAGACTCTACTCCATCTCTATATCTTGGTTTCTATACCAAAGTTGATGTGATTCATACCCAAAGCTCAAACAAGGGCATCTTCTAGAGGTATTTTTCAATATATTGAATTTTCATTTTCAAATCCTAGAAGAAAGAGAAATAGATTATCTCTATCACTAGTTAGGAGTGAAGTAGCACATACACCTGTAAAATCTCTTTCTACTCCTCTTATTGATAGGTCATAGCCTAGGATACCATCTATTCATTTGAATAGACCACTTTTTCACATGACCTAACCTAGATTACATGATTTTTCCACCTTTAATGGTGGGAGTTCTCTTATTCTATCTTAGAGACATGACATCCCAATAGGTTCTCTCAAAAGTCTACTAGATTTTACTAGTGAAATCCCCATTTCTCCCTTAGAGAATATTCAAGAAATCTCAAATATCTATAATATCCATGGTATTATAGAAGATGATATTGCTAGAATAATTTTAGCTTCATCTCTAAAGGAAAAATCCTTAAAATGGTATATGGGATTACCACATAATTCAACCACTAACTAGGATGAGTTAGGTGAAAGGTTGTGTAAACACTTTGAAGATAAAAGTGATCATTTATCACTTTTAGAGAAGTTGACTACCATTAAGAGAGCACCCCATGAATGTATGACATACCTTAACTATATATTCTAAAGGACGTGGGATGGAATACCTATTGTAGTGAAGCCTACGTCCCCTAGTAATGCTTTCTTGCATTACCTTAGAGCCTTCAATAGTAATATTGCTACCATAATGCAAACCATGGGAGGAGATACCCTGCTTACTACCTATGAAATTTCCATTAGAGTAGAAAATATCTTGATACAAGGAGGAAAGTTAGCACCAAGGCCTCCAATGCCTTTCTTTGCTAACATGCCCAATCATTAACCTACAATAGCCCCTATTCCTACCACATCTACATGCCTATCTTTGACCATAACCCCAATAACCTCTACATCCTCAAATGAGATGGGATAATTGAAGAGTATGATGAAGATTTTAATGCAAAGTATGGATAGGAAGTTCCAAGATCAAAGCTTAGAAAGACAAACTATTAAGCAGGCTATTAGTCAGAAATAATTATTAATCCAAACCCTTAGAATGAGGTGACAACCCTCAAAGGACAACAATCCCAAATTTTTAGATCCCCTCAACCTTGCAATTAGAATTTATAGTCAAATAGGCCAACACATCAAGGGTAGGCTCCATGGATCCAAAATAAATATTTCAATAATATGCCCTATGCTGCCCCAATTCAGTCATAGACACTTGTTCATCAGAATAATCTTACTCAAGAACAAGAAGGATACATGCATGGTTATCAATCCAATGATCAAGATGAATTTTCTTAGGTCTTGAATGTACAAGAGGAACCAACAAATTTGGGACAATGGTATGATATAAACCAGTCTAAAATTGGATATGAAGCTCAAATACAAGTGGGTGCTTCTTATGCTATTTTTGGTAAGGAGGATTTTGGTGGTAGAGGTCAGAAGAACAATAGTGCTACAGATATGCATATGATGGACCTAAGGATAGAAAATAGGACAACTAAACTAGTTCAAAATTAGAGTAAAGGACAAAGTTACAAGAAGGAAGATGAGTCTAGGGCTACTCCTATATCAATGAAGGGTGGATCTTCAAATTTAGCCATCCATGCACAAACCTACAAGGAAGAAAGTCTAAGTAAGAAAATGAAGCCTCCTCCCTTTTATATCTCCTTAATCATAGGAGATAAAATAATTCATAATTACTTGATAGACTCTAGTGCTAGTACCTCAGTCATGCCTAATAGGACTGTTGATTAGCTAGGCATAAAACATGAGCCTTTGACTAATGGGATTACTCTATTGGATGGTAGTTCTTGTAGAATGGTAGATTTTATTCAGAGATTTAGAAGTGACCCTTTGTGCATGTCATAGCTACACTATTCTACAAGACATAACCATTATAGATCTCCCTATACACTCTACCATCTATTTATCTAGAGATTTCACTGCTAAGATTAGTAGTAGGTGCATTACTTTTGATTGGTCCCAGATGTTCTTCACAACTAGAAATGGAACACAGACCTTCATCATAGAAGAGACATCCAGTAATAATCATATTGAACCTTATGTGGTTTACCCTACGAACATGAATTGTACTCTCTTCAATAGAGAGGATGACCATCTAGATCTATTCAAGCACATGGATGATGTTGAACCAAGAGTCTATGTTATCCATGAACAAGATGCTATTATACCAAGTCTAATCCAAGAAATGAAGGAGTAGTAGGGGTAGAAGATATTTTTCATGCATGAAAAGGATGAGATGGAAAATGCTCTTGTCAATGAGCCCCCCACCCTTATAACTAAAAATGAGGTGGTTCCACCCAAGTCAACACCTGCGGAATTCTTTGAGTAGTAAGAACATATAGAGCAACTGGAGTAAATATTATTCTCTTAAGGATTTGATGGTGATATTTTTGCCTTCAATGATATAAAAGATGATTTAATCCATCAAGGTGAGAGATATGAATACAAAGGTGAGACACATCTTGTGTTAGATTCTAGTGGAGTGTGGTATTATAGCCAACTACATGATGATAATAAGATGATGCTTGAACATGTCAAGCATTCCAAAGTAAAAAAGAAGGGAAGCTACTTTAACAAGCTATTCAATGGCTTTGTTTGACTTATTTTCTCTATAAATTTTTGTATATATTAGAGCATATATTCTTTTTAGTTTTCCTATTTTCAATAAGTGTGTGAGAACAAGCCTTCTCTATAGAAGAGAGAAAAGTTTTGAAGCTTTTGTAGTTGTAGAGAAGAGGCCATTTTTATGAGAATATAGATAGAATGTAAGGTTCATTTTCGATGACTCTAGCTCAATGATTACTTAAGGCCACTGATCTCATGCTTAACAAGAAAGAATCCCCTCTAAGTTGCCAGAAATGTTCACCATTTTTGCCCCTCCTTCCAAAATCTAGTTTTCAAGGTGGTAGCCATGTTCACGTTTGTTGAACTATTCATTCTACCATGCAGGCCAATGGGAATATGACAAAAGTTTTTGACTTTTCTTTTTATTCCTAAGCCTTAGAAAGTTAAATCAAATGAGAATTTCTAAGCTGCAATGATGTGATTATTCCTCTTCACATGGTCGTAGGCAGTTAAGGAGTAACTGTCAATCAAGTCACGAAGGTGTGAAACAGTCAGCTCAAACTGTCAATGCAACTTTGCAAGTTAGAAGGATAACTTTCTATTACAATTCTTTTAGAATAATTGAGAGGGTGGGTGAATTAGTTATTCAAGGTCCAGATGTACAAATAAAACTTTTCACAATTCAATGAACCCATGTAACTTTCTCAACCATCAATGCATTCATTGTGTGTTAACCTAAAATAATATGTTACTATAATGTTAACATGTAGAAGTATAAGCATAAAACATAGCACGTCCATCAATACACTTGACACAATGATTTAACATGGAAACTCAATTTGGAAAAAACCACCAGTAACATGCTACTCCTTTTTCACTCTTTTGAAGTGATGCCCTATTAAAGGCCAACCTTGTTAAAGGTTACAATACACACTATTAAATGTGACCCAGTTAAGGAATTTCAATCACATTGTTAAAAGTGAGCCTTGTTAGAGGACTTTAGGCCATTCACTTGGAATGTCAACCTATTAAAGGATTTTCCAATGATGATTAAGTCAACCTTTCTCCAAAGGATTTACTCTAATTTGATACAATTTTTAGAAAGTAATAATAGAGTTTTGATCTGATATAAATTACAACCTTACTTGCAGATTATAGATCACTATTTAGTGCTCAAATCTACCTGCCTTTCAATCTTTGTAGATCTTATAGCTTGTTCACCCTTCAAGCACTTATCCTCTTTAAGCCTTCTTGCTTAGTTTGCCATTGAAGACTTCTTCTCTTGGGTCACTTGATGAAGCAAAAACTCTTCCTTCTCCTTGTCAGAATTTCACTTCCAAAACTCTCTAACCTCTTTGCTTGATGACTAGACATCCCTACATATAGGAAATTCAAACTCTTTTCCTTCTCATTATCCATCTCAAAAATAAGGGCTTTCAATGGATTAGGTAGACTACAATGTATCTACCCCATATCTTGTCTTCTCTAGAAACTTCTCCTAGAATCCATTTAAATTCACCTCCAAAAATGGTTTACATAAGATTATGTGCCTCTAGCTAATAAATATTGTCTTCCTCCTAATTCATAAGCTCCAAGAAAACAAACTTGTCGACTTTTAATTGGTGAATCTTTGATATTTTTCATAATGTAGCAACTCGACATTATCAATTTACTGATGCTCAACACATACTATGTTGCTTAGTATCAAATTAATTTTACTAGTACTCAGAATCAACTAAAAAATCACTCTACTTCAACTATCTTGCTTGACACCTACTAACTTGCTCGACATCCACTAGTTTACTCGGCATCTGCTAGAAATTGTTTTCACTTGGCTCCAACTGAATTTTTGCTTGGTTTGCACCAACTTTGCTCGGCACCTTCTATCAACTTCATCTAGCTTAGCAAGTGAAATTTTTTCAACCTTATTCTTCTAAACTTTCTAAGTGTAGCCAATCATTTTGTAACCTCAAAGTAGATAATCAATACACTATGTTATCACTATCTTAACTGATTCTTGCACTTCAATATATAATCATAACTCAACCTTTCCTCTAGGTACTTTTGTTACATCTTGTTGATCAAATCCTCCTCATCAATCAACTAAGTGATAGTGCTTGAAACAAATAAGTAATTGTCTTACCAACATGTAGCAGGTTTGACATCAGTGATAAAACAATGATTGAAAACACACAGTCTTCTTTCAACAATCTCAAATGACCTTTTCAATCATATATCAACAATCTCCCTATTTGGTATTGATGGCAAACCAAACTGATCAACTAGTCAAAACAATAAAAATCTTGATCCATCAAACTAACTAGGTCAAAATAGTAAGGCAATAGCAAAAAGAAAGTTTGTGAATAAAAATTCTCCCTCTATCAGCAACTCCTTTTTAGGTTACAAAATATAACTTCAAAACTTCTCCCTCTGAGTTCCTTCTTTTTTGATTCTCCTCTATCATGGATTAGTAGAAAATCTGAATATCTCCCTCTTTTGTACTAATCCTTCCTTTGATTGCTGTCTACTTTCTCCCTCTATCTTTCTTTTAGTATTCTAACCTTTTGATGATGTACCTTCACTTTATTTCTCCTCTTGTGCACTGTACTTTCTCCCTTGATTTTATGCTTTAATCATTTGATCATCTCCCTCTTGATCAACATGCACTTGATCAATTTACTGTACTTTCTCATAGTTTGACAACAATGCCAAAAACAAATACTCAACACTTGACATCTTGATATATGCAAACATAAGCTTTTGTAGGCTCTTCAATTTTGCTCCCTCTGTCACCTTGCTTGTGACTAATTTGTAGTTCCATCTTTGTGATTTCTTTAGGTATTTCCTAAAGTAAGATCCACTGCATCAATTTGTATGAAATAAATGTCAGCTTGTTTGATGCAGGATACTCCCTCTTGCTTTTACATAGTCTTTGACAGGGGTATCATCCCTAATTTACCTCTCAAATGCTCATAAGCATCCTTAGGTAATGCTTTGGTGAAGATATTTTCTCCTTTGTGTTAATATATTCCATCTTCACCTCTTTTTCTTGAACCAACTCCCTTACATTATGATACTTTGTTGCAATGTGCTTTGTCTTTGTATGCATTACAAGATTCTTTGATATATTTATAGCACTTGTATTATCACAATAAAGTGCCACTAGTTCAATGATCTCTTCCTTCATTCCCTTTAGTAGTTGTTTGATCCATACAATGTTTGTGAAATTAGTAGCAGAAACAACATACTCTACTCCAGTAGTAGATTGAGGAGTTGTACTTCTTGCTTGTCCATGTAACAAGTCTTCTGCCTAAGAAAAATGCTCCTCCATTGGTGCTCTTTCTATCATCAATATTTCCAGTCCAATTAGCATCAATGTAGGATTTTAGTTCAAACTTTTCATTCTTCTTATAGTATAAACCATGTTGTTTTGTTCCTTTCAAGTATCTCATTATTCTTTTCATAGCCATCAAATAATTCTCTATAGGATTAGTAGAGAATCTAGAAACTATCCCCATAGCTAATGCAATATTAGGTCTACTGTGTACTACATATTGCAATTTTCCAATCATGGATTTGTATAATGTTTGATTAACCTCAACTGAATCATCATTCTTTGACAGCTTGAGTGCTGTTACCATAGGTGTACTTACTAGTTTTGAATCGTCAAGTCCAAATGTCTTCAATATCTCCTTGACATATTTTGATTGAGTGATATATACACATAGTTTATTTGATAGACTTGTAATCCCACAAAGAATTTGATCTCACCAAAGATTGACATTTCAAACTCTTGCTTCATCTGATTTGCAAAATATTTACACAGAGCATGTTGTGCTTCAAATATTATGTCATCAACAAATATTTTAGATAATATTATACCTTTTTTTTATCTATCTTCATGTACAAATTACTATTATCATCTGTCCTTTCAAATCCAATCTTAACAAGATAAGTATGAAGTCTCTCATACCATGCTCTTGGTGCTTGTTTCAATCATATAGCACTTTATGTAGTCTATTTACCATGTTCTTATTGTTTTTATCCACAAATCATTCTGGCTATTCTATGTAGACCTCTTCTTCTAATATGCCATTCAAAAATGCAAACTTAACATCCATCTGATAAACTTTGAAACCTTTATATGCAACATAAGAAATCAAAATTCTTACTCCCTCCATTCTTGCAAGAAGGGAAAATGTTTCACCATAGTCAATTCCTTCTTCTTGTGCATACCCTTTGCAAGCTAGGCTTGCTTTGTTTCTTGTTACTTCACCATTCTTATCTAGCTTGTTCCTGAATACCCATTTTGTGCCAATCACATTCTTATTTTCTGGTCTAGGAATTAGGCTCCAAGTATTGTTCTTTTCTATTTGCTGAATTTCCTCTTCCATAACCTTGTACCAATCATCATCTTCCAATGCATCTCTAACTGTCTTAGGTTCCTTCATGCTTAATAAACATGATTCACTTCTCAACCTATTTCTTGTCATTGACCTTGCATCTTTGTCTCCAAAGATTTGATCTGCCCGATGGTGTCTTTTGACATATTTGGATAGTCTAGGCTCAGCTCTTGTATCTGCATTTTGTCTTTCAATTTCAGTATCACTATGTGTATCTCTATCAGATATATCAACATCTCTTTCATGTGTGCTAATCTCAGATTTAGATTGTGCATTCTCCTCATTCTATAACTCGGCATTTGAATGCAACTTAGCATTCATAAGATGTGACTTGGCAGTTGTTGAAACTTTCTGTTGACTTGTTGCATGATTCGTAGCATCTTCTTTAGTAGGAATTCCTTCATAATAGTATAAAAATGTCTTGTAATCTTCTAGTTCTTTTGTAGGTTCAGCTTCATGTGCTTTTTTACACTCATCAAAATTCACATTTGCACTTTCCACAATTTTGTTAGTGTTAGTAATTAAACACTTATAAGCTTTACTTCTTGTGGAGTAACCAAGGAATATACCTTTTTCGCTCATTGCATCAAACTTTCCACTTCTAAAATATTTAAGAATATAGATTTTGCTTCCAAATACCTTAAAATATTTCACATTAGGTGGATGACCATACCATTGTTTAAAAGGTGTTGAGTGAGTACCTTTCTTTACTTGCACATGGTTCAAGGTGTATACAATAGTACTTACAACAACTCTCTAGTATTTTAGAGCAACATTTTTCTCCATCATGAGTGTTCTGGAACAGTCTATTATTGACCTATTTCTTCTTTCAACAATTCCATTTTGTGGAGGGGTCCTAGGTGTTGATGTCTATCTCTTGATTCTTCTATCATTGTAGAACATGTCAAACTTATGTGAAGTGAATTCACCTCCTCTATCTAATCTCAAACATTTCAAGTTCTTAACTGTTTCTTTCTCAACTCTTGCCAAGTACCATTAAAAAATTTGAAAAGCATCTAATTTATGTTTTAGAAACATGACTGTCATCATCCTAGAGTAATCATCAACAAGTAACATTATGTACTTATCTCCTTTGCAACTTTGCACATCAATTGGTCCACACAAATCAATATGAATAATTTCAAGTATTTGTTTAGAGGTATAGCTTTACTTATAAAGCTTGACTTTGTCATCTTGCCTAGCTGACATTGCTTGCATATTATATTTTCTAGTTTCTTCAACTTAGGCAAACCTCTAACTCTTTTCATGTTACTAATACTTATCAAATTTTCAAAGTTAACATAACATAATCTCTTGTTCCAAAGCCATACATCATCAAATTTTGCAATAGGACAAATAGTATCTTCCATATCCAAATAAAATAGATTACTGCTAGTTTGATCACCTTTTCTAGTCAAGTTTCCATTAGTATCATATATCTTAGTTGATTTGTTTTCAAACTCAAATTTGTACCCCAAATTATTCAATTGTGCCACACTTAACAAGTTATAATTTAGTCCTTCAACATAATAAGCATTGTCACATGAAATCTTGTCTGTGAGTTTGATGGACCCTTTTCCTTTTATTAAACATGGTGCATCTTTACCAAATCTTACACTATTTCCATCATAATAGGTTAAGGTAATGAACTTACTTTCATCTCCAGTCATGTGATGTGAGCATTCATTGTCAATGATCTATTTTTCATTCTTGTTCACACAAGTCATAAGTGTAGTAGCCTCATCCTCATCTAATTAATCCTTCATTTCAACATATGCCACTTCATCATCATTTTCATCAGAGTTCTTTTCATCAGTAATGTAGAATAACTTCATGCCTTTATGTTTGTAGTCTCTTCCATCATCTTCTCTTTTGTTTTTGTTCCTATTTCCTTCTCTAAAGTTCTTCTTTTGTGTACATCTTGGTGCAATATGACCAACTTCATTGCGATTAAAAAAAATGATAGGTAGCTTACCTTTGAATTTACCTTTTCCTTTGTGAAATCTTCTTGCCAACAATGCTTCCAATTATTCAATGTTTTCTTCATTTGTACTACAATCACTCGATGCATACTATATCTTTCTTTTCTTCTTCTTTGGCTTTACCTCCTCAAAATCCTTCTGTAACAACTTTTCTTTGAAAGCTGATTCAATACTCTCTAGTCTGTAGTTGTCAAAATTAGATAACTCAAAAGCAGCGAGTCTTCCTATCAAGCCTTCAAGGGTTAGATCATTCCCTGGAATACATCTTATCTCTTGGATTATAGACACTCTAATGGCATACACAAGCAACAATGTTCTCAAGACTTTACTTAACACAACATCATTATCTATTTTATCAATAGCACCTGTTATTGCATCAACAACTTCTTTTATTCTATCAACATATTGAGAAATGTTTTCACCTTCTTCCATTATGATTTCATCAAACTTACCTTTGAGACTCTCTAACTTGGCTCTTTGAATTCACTAGTACATTTGCACCTTTTTTTCTACCAAATTTTTTGACCAAAGCTATGAATCCTCCTTATTTTTGGTTTTCATTCTCATGTCGGTCAAAAAAAATTATATGCCCACTTTGGTCAAAATTTTGACCAACCCATGTTTTCCCAAGTTGAATTTCGACCAACTCAATGTTATAACAAAAAAAGGAAAAGTTTCATTCACAGGTTAAAAAGAAAAAAATGGTATGAGCACAGGAAAGAATCTTTTGGTTTTTTAAACTTCAAATGAGATAGAGATGGATACTGATGTGAAGGACATGCCTGTGCCAGGCAACTCCAATTCGTCCATGCCCATGGTCACCCATAAGTATTTATCACTTTGTTTTGCTGGGGTTTCTTTTTACAAATGGTATAACAATGGGGATTTGTCGAGGAGGATCTGAAGAATGTGGATGTGTTGATAGAGAAGGGAGTGGTAACAAAGGAGGTCTACCTCATGTTTCATGTGATAGAACTCATGATGACATTGCAAAGGAAGATTAAGGTTTCATGTTTCTCCTGTCACTGTTGTAATAAAATCTAATGCAACCCATGATGCAATAGGGTAAATTGCATCTTTTCAGTTTGGCTTTTGGTTATAATTTTTTTTCTTGCCCCATTTCCTTTTTTCTTGGGGTCTATGGGAGAAAGGAGGAGGACATATGAGATATGGTAAGGAGAAGAATATGCTTGTGTTTATTGGTTCTATATGTACATGTGGAGCATGATAAATTTAATTTCTTTCAACAATCTTGGTGTCCAAATAAAGGGAATCTATCCAAATTAAAGAAATATAAAACTAGATTCTCTTTAACCTAATGCAACCACATTACTTCTCAAATCTAAGTCAAGGAAATATAAAAATCCAGAAAATAAAGAGATGGGACAAGGGTTTGTACCAAAAAAATTATTCTTAAAAGAAAGATATGTTCGTTTAATTCTATTTCAGGGAGCTTTAAGCAGTCGTGGAGATTAGTTTGTTAAAATTTGTGAAAATTTGATATGGGAAAATCATCTGCAATGCATCACATGAAGTCAAAATTTATAGTAGAAAGGGAAATTGATCATTTACCTTTGAATTTTTTCTTTAATCTTAATTTAACTGATTTTTAAGAAATTCTCATTTCTGTCTTATGTATGGGTATATTTTGGATTTTAAGTATTCAAAATTTTTTCTTCAATTGAGTGAATAGTAGAGTAACCGAGTATCAAATAATTGTCTTTTAACTTTTGCATTTGATTGTGGTTTAATTGTTTTCTTCGGTGAGGGTGGCTGGTGAGATGGAAAATGATATAATTCTTCAATTCTTGTTGCTACAATATTGCAAACTTTGTGTTTTTTTTTGGCTCATTTCATCACAATATTAGGAATTATATGTCTACTATAGATTGCTTTGAAGATCTATGCACTCAAGAACAACATAAGTACCAAAAACAATTTTGGATCTAAACTAGTAAGACTATATGTTTCTATTGATTTATTTTCCCTTGGTAGATGAGTGTAAGCACAAACTACATGGCTCAAAAAATTCCTTTCCTTTGGTATATGTTGTTGCAGAGATTTTTTTTATACCCCAAATCTTTTCATTCTAGTCATTTGTGGCCTTTCTTTGTTTTGATCATTATGGTGTATCCATTAGAGCTAATTAGGAGGCATCAAAAGATGATCTATATAACACAAGGATGATATAGATTGAAAAAAGTGTCATAAGTGCAAAGTATTTTGCCCACCAGGGGTTTGTTTCCAATATTAACAGAGAAGAAAAATATTTCCATATTCAAGTTTGGTGGTCAATACCATAGTCTCTATAGCTACAAGCTTCTTGGTTACAATGTTTATGGTTTTTATTTGGATTATAGACAGCTTGCACACCTATGTTAATCTAGAGAATGTTTTAAAAAAAAATATAAAAATAAGACCATCTATAATTTAAAAAAAATTAAGATACATTATATACTCCAACTATCTACATGTGAACATATACAACCTTAAGCAACAGGCTTTAGGAGAAACTGTCTACAAGAATTTAACATTTTTTACAAAAAGAATTTATCTATGGACTTAAAAAGCCTCAAGTATTTGAAGTACAGTCTATATACACATGGATTGACTTCTTTTAACTGAATGAAAGTAAGATTACAAAGAAGTGCAGTTACATTGGCAATTTTTTTATGACTCAATTCATAATTTTCAAATAGGATATTAGTAATGTTTATTTGTCTATTTTTCTAGTAATCACCTTGACAAAGCAGCAAGCTTGGCCTCATATGTCTAACTCTAATTATTTTTTGACTAAAATGCTCTCATCACACCCTTCTTCACCATTTGGTGATAATAGAAAGCTCATATAAATGAATGAACATTGAACAAATAACCCCATAGTCCATGAACTAGACAAGAAAAAATGATTTATCAAGTCTATATTCAAAAGGTTACTCTTTCTTCTAAATTGTACTTCAAATTTCAATGTAATCAAATTTCCCAAAAGCCATTCGTGCCCATATGAGTATGATTACAACAGTAGCTAAAACTGTAATGGGTATCCATTTTAGTACCACCTTTTGAAGTATATCTGAGCCCTTAATTGCCGATTTGATATCAATGGATCCTCTAGTAGACACAAGATTTGTTTCCTTATTTTTCTCTCCATTGCCAACAATATCACTGAAGTCCATCATAATCTATTGGACTTGAATTTTTTCATCATTGTTAAGCTTTCACAAGTTTCTCTATGTCTTGGTATCTAGATAAAGCTTTCTAATTCTTTGGATGATTGAGTCAAATTTGATTCCAGAGAATGTTGTGAATGGAGATGGAGGGAATGTGAGGGCAACCATTAGGAGACCTGAAGATAATATAGACACAAATGAAAATTCTTCTAAATTGAAGGAAAGGTCAAAAGTAGACCCATCGAAAGGTTTAAAAAGAAAAAAGGATAAGCTAAAAGAAAAAACTAATTTTGATGAAACTAATGTTGAGATATTTAGAGTTAGACTAGTTGAATCATAGATCCAGACAAAACAATTCTTTGCAAAGTATGATGAAGCTATATTGTATGCTTCATTAGGTCTTTCTAACCTTCTCACATATTAGTTTCTCCTTGGATGCTTATCATCTGATGATAAACAAGTTTTTGCTATGTTTTTTGAGGGTGACTTGGTTCCCATCCTTGTGGGATCCTTTGCAATATACAAGTTAGCTAGGTTTCTTGGTAGGGTATCTTTAGATAGGTACACCTCAAAAAATAATAGCAAAGCTATTGAGTGTTTTTGTGGGTGTTTTAGGGTTTCTTATATCTCTAACAATTCTTTTAATTTCTACGCTTAGACTTGTTGACCTTAGAGTTGGTGTCACCAGCAGTGAAAAATCAAAAGATAATGATGGAAGTGAGATGTCTTTTCAATCTAGTTTTGTAATGTTTTTCTTGGCATGTTTTACTGGTTAGCTTTGTGGTCTTCTCTTTAGCCCTGTTCATAAGGCTATTTGATCATTCTGGCTCGGTACAGATCAACTTCAATGGAATATGTCTGTCATTGGTTCTAGAAAAGTCATTCGAGTTTTGTTCTACCTAAATATCATCATGCTTGTCTTTATGTCCTTACTTTGGATTAGCCCAATGGCTGATATCTTTATCTCAAAGTCTAGTTAGAAACAAGGTTTGAAGAGTATAAAGCCTAGGATTCTTCTATTTGATAAAAACCCAATTTGCCTACAACCTGGCACCTAGTACTCAGATCATTTGATTGGGAAAAATATCAAAGTTGGTAATATAGGTATGCAAGATTCTAGACACCAAAGCGAAATGAGTAAGTGTTTTGAGATAAAATATAGTTTTCTAAGTCAATTTGAGCATACATTCCATCAGAGGGAAATGAGTGAAATTAGTAATTTTGAAAAGAATCTAGATCTGAAGTTAGACCTGTCAGATTCTAGTGTCATTTACAATGAAGTAGAAGATATAAAATGGTACACTTGGAGAGCCTCCCATTCATTCCATCAAGAAAATTGGGCTCAAGAAATTGGCATGTCTTTTGCATCTTTCAAATAGTTTAGGATTTGGTGTTTATTAGTTATTGGATTTTTTCAACTATTACTAGTGCGGTCCAATTTGTAGATGTATCTAAATGAAGCTGTTTTAATT
Source organism: Cupressus sempervirens (assembly GCA_028749045.1). NCBI lineage: Eukaryota > Viridiplantae > Streptophyta > Pinopsida > Cupressales > Cupressaceae > Cupressus > Cupressus sempervirens. The sequence continues at coordinate 614,182,764 of CM053793.1, read as the reverse complement.
TGGTATCAAAGATTGCATGGTAGCAAGGTTCCCAATCTTGACTTTAGCAGGGAAAAACTCTTTGTACATAATTATGTCATCTGCCAGGTCACATTATAGTTCTTCATTCCAGGTTCTTTGATATTGTTGTTTGTAGGCTTGTCTTGGATGAAGAGTATTGATATTGGTCCAAACTTGCCAGGCACCTTTCTTGTTTCATCAACATTTGTTCAAGAATCAGCCATTTAATGGCTTGGTGAATGTAATTTGTATGGGCTATACTAACCTATTTGAACCTTGGTCTATATCATTTTGGATTTTTGATGGTTTCATAGTCTCACAAAAGGTCAGTGGTCATGAATTAATGGATTACATTGTTTTAATTTTCCCTTGTATCCTAGCATTGATAATGTTCTATATTTTTCTTTAGCTGAATATTGTTAAAAATTAATTTGGTTTCATTCCATATCCCATAAATTCATGAAGATATGAGGGCAATGCTCCTAGCAAAATCAAGGGGTAGTGCCCCTTGGGGGTGGGGGCACTACTCTTGGTGGGTGGCTTGTCATCATTTAAGATGGGGTTGAGGGGTAGAATACCCAATATCAAGCCCAAATGAAGACCTTCAAAGGTGAAGAATTTAGAATAAAGTAAATGAATAAAAATAGATTATTTCACCCTAGGTTCAGTTTTATCCTACTCAGGGTCATCACAGATGAGCCCAATCCTACTCTTTGACACATTGATTTTATTAGCAAGCAGATTGGACTATATAATGGATCTAATTACAATTAGTTTTCCCATAGATGTAACCTAGGTTTAAAAGACCCATCTTGTGCTATAACTGTGTTAGGGTGAAAGTACAAAGCTGTGTCACCTTTTATGCTGACTAATCAGAACAACTAAATTTGAGTATTTCTATCTAATTTTTTTTTTCAAACATGTGATCTTGTTAAATTTATTCTAGCTAAGATATATATGGTCTCACAATTTTCCTATTGGAAATGTCTATTAAATGCATGTTTTATAGTAGATAGTGTCAAATTACTAAATAAATCAAATTATTTCAAAAAAATTGACATTTTAATAACATTTACTATTTTTTATGATTTTTTTTTAATAACATATAAACACCATTTTATAGAGTTCATAGTCAAGAATATTCTCATATAGAGTTCATAGTGTTTTAATTAGATATAATATATTGTAACTAAAAAATTCTACAAGTATGTATTTTAACACTTGAGAAGATGTTGATTTTGAGAAAGAAAAAATAGTAAATTATATCAGAAAAATTTTAAAATTATATGACGTTCTAGAGGAAAGAGTCCTCTTCAAGAATTTATAATTTTTCTTTTGGTCAAAATAGATTTATTTTCAAAAATGTGGTGGGAGATGAAAACTATTGATTTGAATAAGTTGAAATTTGAATTGTTATAAAAGAGAAAATATAAGTCTAAAGTTAATTTTTGTTTTGGATTGTTCTAGCTACATATATTATCTACAACATAATTTGAGATCAAAAGGAAATAAGTTTATTTCCTTGTAGTTTTGTGGTGGGAACTAGACCCCTAATTTTCAAAATTTTTCATCAACGAAAAATTTATCTTTAAAAAATAGGAAAATCTATCATTTATTTTTGCAAATAATTATTAAAAATTATAATCCTAAGAATCATCTATTTCTACACATTTCATTATTTTACCTCATTTTCAAATTCTCTATAATAATAAAGAATTTATGTTATTGAAGTTGAACAATTATACTTTTGTTAGCCTTTTCCTTTGTAAAAGGGTGAGATAGGTTTGTACTTTTACCTATTAGCCTTCTGAGATTCATTTGAAACTATGACATTCTTATCATTCACAGACTTCACCAAAACATTACCAAATCTGCATGTGTTCACACAATGACCCCAATTGATATTCTTCCATCCCGACCTTACTAATTGAACTCTACATCTACATTGATTAACCTTGTGACCATAATTGTGACATGCCAATTTCGTTGAAAGATATTGTTCATTCTATTTCTCTTTCAGTCAAGTGGAAGAGCTAGTAAAAGTACATAGTGCAATTCTATGAGGAAGCATCTAGGGTTCTATAGTAATTATTCTCTTCATAGTAAGTTATTGCTAGTGTAATTATTCTCTTCATGGAAACCACCAAAACATTTTATCATAGATGTAAGAAAGGAAAAGGATGACCATAGTGATTTCTTATAGTTTTCAAAGTTAGCATAAATATAATCAGTAGGTAGTCACTCTTAACTTCGTAAGGCATTAAAAATACCATAGGGGAGGATCATCATTCTTGCATTAAATGATTTCCATACATATTCTACTGATAGATTCATATTAAATACTAATGGTTTAGCCATTTCCACATTTTTAGGCTTGTCAAGGAATTTGCTGACATAGACTCCACTTATAGACTCACATCTGTGCATCATGGGATTTTTTGTTAGAAATTCTTTAGAATAACTGAGAGGGGGTGGGGGTGAATCAATAATTCAGGGTCCAAATGTCCAATAAAAACTTTTTCATCAAGTAAAGTGAGTCTATTAAACTGTTCGTGCATCCAAGCTTAAACATTCCTACTTTTCAAGTTACTGTAAATCAACATGCAAGCATAAAATATGCAAGATCAACACATAACACAGTAATTTACATGGAAACCCAAATTTAGAAAAACCACTAGTAATATGCTACTCAATTCTCACTCTTCTGAAGTGATGCCCTGTTAAAGGCTACAACACACTATTAAATGTGACTTGGTTAAAGGATTTAACCACCTTGTTAGAAGTGGGCCTAGTTAGAGGACTTTAGAACATTCACTTGTAATGCCACCCTATCAAAGGATTTACAAATGGTTGTTAAAGCAACCTAAGTCCATAGGATTTTACCCTATCTTGCATAATTGTTAGAGAGTAACAACAAGGAATTTTGACTTGATACAACTCACAACTTAACTTGCAGATTTTAGATCATAGTTTAGCTCTTCACAATTTTCCTGGCTTTCAGTCTCTGCAACTCTAACAACTTGTCCTCCTTTCAAGCTTCATCTCCTTAAGTCTTCATGCTTGATGTACCAATGCAATCTCCTCTATGACCACTAATCAAGGTAGAGCCTCTGTGCTCTGTTCTTCCTTCTTCTTGATGCTTTCTCCTTGACACCCTTTCCACAATTTCAACCCAACAACACTTGCTTCTTGGCCTATGACTCCTTAAATAGAAGTTTGGAATTGCTTTTCTTGCTTGCTTCTTCCCTCTTTAATTTTAGTTCGAATGGATTAGGTAGGATTCATTGAATCTAACCCATATCTTGTTCCTTCTAGAAACATCATGAATAATCCTCTTGAATACAACTAAAAATGGTTTATCTAAATTTTTTTGCCTCTAGCTCATCATCATTATCCTCCATCAGGTTCACAAAATTCAAGCTTACAACCGTGTTGGCTCAGATTTGGTGAATCTTTGACATTTCACATAATGCAACAGCTCGACACTATTGAAATTCTAGTGCTTGACACATACAGTGTTACTTAGTGCCAACTACATTTTACTGATGTTTGACACCTATTGTGGATTCATTTGATATCCGCTAAGTTTTTTTGACACTCAGCACCTATTACTTTTCTTGGAACTTGAATACGCTCAACTCCTTCTATATCATTTTGCACATCCTAGATTTTGCATTGGCTCACCACTAATTGAAAATTTTCTCGGCTCATACTAGCTTGCTCAACACTTACTAATGAACTTAGTTAAGCTTTGCAGACAACCTTGTTGCAACTTATTCTTCCAATGTTTCTAAGTGTGGCCAACCTATGTATCTTCAAGCATATTATCAATACATCATTTTACCATTGTCTTAACTAATCCTTGCACTTCATTACAAAACCATAACTCAACCTTTCCCTTAGGTGTTTTTGTTACATCTTGTTGATTAAATCCTCTTAATCAACTAAGTGATAGTACTTTAGATCTTATAAGAAATTGTCATTCGAGAAAATAGTAGGTTTGAAATTAGTGACAAAACAATGATTGAAAACATTATTTATCAGCAATCTTCCTTCTTTGCAATCAATCTTCTTCTCATAATGATCTTTTCAATCAGATTTCGAACAATCTCCCTCTTTGGCATTGGTGGCAAACCAAACTAATCAACCAAGTTATCAAGATGCTAACTAGGTTAAACTAGTAAATCAAATGACAAAAAAAAACCTTATTCAAAACTATTCATTTTATTAGCAACCTAAACTAGCTTATGACTCCCTCTGAATTCTTTTGCTGATAAACAATCTTCTCCTCTTTTGTTCTGCTATTCCTCTAATTGATTCTTGTCTGCACTATTTTCTCCCTCTGAGCTATTATTTCTCTTTTTTTTTCTTTTTCTTTGTCTTTTCTGTGGCTTACCATTGTTTACTTTGTTCTTGTGCTGCTCCTGACTCCCTCTTTATTTTTTTCTCCTTCTGTCCATTTGATTTTGTAGATTTGATCAATTTTTTTTTTAACATCTCCTCCTATCCAATTGAATACTATTGATTAGTTCCTTGCTACTTCTTCCTCTTTGAAAATAATGCCAAAGATGTACTATTTCAGCATCTTAACATGCAAGTGTAGTATTTGTACATACAAAAATTTCTTCCTCTATCACCTTGCTTGTGACTAATTTGGAACTTCAACACTTTGATTACTTTAGGCATGATCCTAAAGTAAATATCCTCTACATCAATGTGTAATATGTCAACAATCAGTTCATTTGATGTAGGGCAATCTTTCTTTTTCTTCAAACAACCTTGGATAGGGGTATCACCCCTAACTTACCTCTAAGATACTCAAAAAAATCTTTAGGTAGTGCTTTTGTGAAGATGTTAGCAATCCGTTCCTTTGAGCTAACATATTCCATCCTTTCTTGTCTTCCACCAATTCTCTTACATAGTGATACTTAATTGCAATATGCTTTGTTTTGGCATGCATCACAAGATTATTTGATATGTTGATGGCACTTGTGTTATCACAATAGAGTATCACAAGTTCAATTACCTCTTCCCTCATACCTTGTAATAGATGTTTGATCCATACAATATTGGTGTAGTTGATAGCAGTTACAACATACTCAGCTTCTACTGTGGACTGTGAGGTACAACTTTGCTTTTTGCTGGTCAAATAACCAATCTTTTACCTAAGAAAAGTGTTTCTCCACTGGTGCTCTTTCTGTCATCAATATTACCTCCCCAATCTACATTAGTGTAGGCTTTTAACTCAAACTTTTAACTCCTCTTGTAGTATAAACCAAAGTCATTAGTTCCTTTTAGGTACCTCAATATTTATTTTACTGCCATCAAATGATTTTCTTTTGGATTTGCAAAATATCTTGCCACTATTCCAACAACTAATGCAATGTTTGGTCTACTATGCACAACATACTGTAACTTTCCAATCATTGATCTATACATTGTCTTATTCACTTCGGCTAACTCATCATTCTTGGATAGCTTATGTCCTATTGCCATTGGTGTATTGACTAGTTTTGAGTCTTCTAATCCAAATGTCTTATGTATCTCCTTGATATATTTTGATTGGGTCACAAATAAGCCATGCTTTAGTTAATGTACTCACAATCCAACAAAGAATTTGATTTCTCCAAACATTGATATTTCAAACTCATGTTTCATTTGGTTAGTAAAATCTTTGCATAGGACATCTTTTCCTCCAAATATTATATCATCAACAAAGATTTTAGATATCAAAATGTCTTTACCTTTTTCTACTTTGATGTATAGGTTGCTATTGTCATCCATTCTCTCAAATCTTATCTTCACAAGGTATTTGTGCAATCTCTCATACCATGCTCTAGGTGCGTGCTTCAAACCATAGAGTGCTTTATACAATTTGTAAACTATATCCTTGTTGTTATCATCAACGAATCCCTCTGGTTGTTCTATGTAGAATTCCTCTTCTAGTATACCATTCAGAAAAGGAGACTTTACATCCATTTGGTAGACTTTGAAACCTTTATAAGCAACATATGTAAGTAGTATTCTAACTCCTTCCATTCTTACAACAAGGGAAAATGTTTTTCCATAATCCAATCCTTCTTCTTGTGCATAACCTCTGTAGACTAGTTTGGCCTTATTTCTTATTATCTCACCATTCTCATCAAGCTTGTTCCTAAAGACCCATTTGGTGCCAATCACATTCTTATCAAATGGTCTTGGAACTAGAGTCTAGGTTTTGTTCTTGTCAATCTGGTCTATCTCCTCTTCCATAGCTTTATGACAATTTTCATCTTGTAGTGCATCTTTTACTGTTTTGGGCTCAACTTTACTTAGCATACATGATTCATTGCTTAGTTTGTTCCTTGTCATTGGTTCAACTTCCTTGTCACCAATGATTTGTTCTGTAGGGTGATGTCTTCTCACATACTTGAATAGTCTTGGTTCTATCCTTCTTTCCATGTTTGATCCTTCAGCTTTAGAGTCATTATGCTCTTCAATGTCTGGTATTTCATTATCTCTTCCATGTGTACTAATCTCAAAATTAGAATGTGCATTTTCTTGATTTTGCAACTCAGCTTCTAAATGTAGCTCGACATTCACTAGCTGTGACTTGGCTGATACTAAAATTTGTTGCTGCTTCACAACTTGATTGGTAGTTTCATCTTTAATAGGTATTCCTTCATAGAAATATGCAAAAGATCTATAATCTTTTGGTTTCTTGAATTCATCAACTTGGACTTCTGCATGCTCATCAAAATTTACATTTCTAATATCTTTAAGAATATAGTATTTAAAACCAAATACTTTGAAGTGTTTTACATTGGATGAGTGACTGTACCATAATTCAAAAGGTGTTGTGTTTGTACCTTTCTTGACTTGTACTTGATTTAGGGTGTAAACAACAGTACTTATAGCCTCTCTCTAGTACTTCATAGAAACATTTTTCTCCATCATTAGTGTTCTAGCACAATCTATTACTGATCTATTTCTTCTTTCTACAATGCCATTCTGAGGTGGAGTTCTTGGTGCTGATGTTTCTCTCTTGATTACTTTATCATTGCAAAATGTCTCAAATTCTTTTAATGTAAAATCTCCTCCTCTGTCTGATCTTAGGCACTTCAAACTCTTTCCTATTTCCTTCTCAACGCTGGACAAATACCACTTAAACATTTGAAATGCATTAGATTTTTGCTTTAAGAACATGGCAGTCATCATCCTAGAGTAGTCATCTATAAAAAACATTATGTATCTATCTCCTTGTTAGCTTTGAACTTCTATTGGGCCACATAAGTCTGTATGGATTAGTTCTAAAACTTCTTTGGGAGTGTAGGCTTTTCTTTTGAAACTTGACTTGGTCATTTTTCATAGTTGACATTCTTTGAACATGGTATTTTTAGGCTTCTTTAGTTTAGGCAAACCTCTAACTTTCTTCTTTTTGCTAATTCTAATCAGATTGTCAAAGTTAACATGACATAACCTTCTATGCCATAACCAAACATCATCAATTTTTACAATAAGATAGGTTGCATCTTCCATATCTAGGTAAAACAAATTACTCCTAGTTTTTTCTCCTTTTCCTATTATATTTCCATTAGTGTCATAGATTTTGGTAGTCTTGTTTCCAAATTCTACTTTGCAACCTAGATTGCCTAACTGTAATACACTCAGCAAATTGTAGTTCAATCCTTCAACATAGTATGCATTATTACATGAAATTTTCTTTGTAAGTTTAATAGAACCTTTTTCTTTGATTTGACATGGAGCATCATTACCAAATCTAACACTATTTCCATCATATGAGTAAAGGTAATAAACTTTATTCTATCTCCTCTCATGTAATGCGAGCATCTACTGTCTATGATCCAATTGTCATTTTTGTTTAACATAGGTTACCAGTGTTGTTGCCTCATCTTCATCTGATTCATCCTTCATTGCTACATAGACTACTTCATCATCATTCTCATTAGAATCTTCTTCAACAATATAGAATCTTTTGCCTTTGTCCTTGTAATCTCTGCTATCATCTTCTCTTTTGTTCTTGTACTTGTTTCCTTGTTTTTAGTTCTTCTTCTATGTACACCTTGCAGCAATATGTCCTACTTCATTGCAATTAAAACAAATGATAGGTAGCTTACCTTTGAATTTATCTTTGCCTCTATAAAATCTTCTAGCCAATAGTGCTTCCAATTGTTCCACATCTTCTTCATCTGTGCTATTATCACTCGATGCATGTTTTCTTTTTCTAAACTTCTTCTTTGATTTCACCTCCTCAATGTCATTCAATGTCAGCTTGGCTTTGAAAGCATATTCAAGATTCTTAGGTCTGTGGTTTTGAAAGTTGGAAAATTCAAATGCAGTAAGTCTTCCCACTATACCTTCAAATATTATTGTGTTTCTTGGTACACATCTTAATTCTTGGATAGCTGAAACTCTAATAGCATAGATGGGGAGCAAGGTTCTTAAGTATTTTCCATTTTCAATGTCATCTTCCAATTGACCACCCAAACTTCTTATTGTACTTGCTACTTATTTCATTCTAGATGCATATTGAGTAGCATTCTCACCTTCCTCCATTTTCATATCATCAAACTTTTCTTTGAGGCTTTCTCTTTTTTCTCTTTGAACATTTTGATCTCCTCCATAGATATCTAATAGGGCTTTCCACATCTTGAATGTAGAGTGACATCCCTTGATGTCATCAAATTCAGCATAGTTGAGGGTAGAGGCAATCTCCAACATTGCCTAATTATGCTCCTTCCTTTTGTTCAAATCATCTGTAGTAAGGGCTCTAGTTGGATCTACATGTTCCACTCCAATTGAGGTTTTTACATAATCACCTATTGATCCAAGATGTAGTTTCATTAGACTTTTCCATGTAGCAAAGTTATCTTTGTTGAGCTTGGAAACTTCTCTCTTGGATATCTTGATCTTCCTGCTTCTAGTACTTTTAAACTAAGTCAGCAGATGGCTCTGATACCAATTTTTAGAAATGCTTTAGAATAATTGAGAGGGGGGGTGAATCAATTATTCTGGGTCCGAATGTCCAATTAAAACTTTTTCATCAAGTAAAGTGAGCCTATTAAACTATTCATGCATCCAAGCTTAAACATTCCTACTTAGCAAGTTATTGTAAATCAACATGCAAGCATAACATATACAAGATCAACACATAACATAGTGATTTATGTGGAAACCCAATTTGGGAAAAACCACCAGTAACATGCTACTCAATTCTCACTCTTCTGAAGTGATGCCCTATGAAAGGCCCACCCTGTTAAAGGCTACAACATACTATTAAATGTGACCTAGTTAAAAGATTTAACCACCTTTTTAGAAGTGGGCCTGGTTAGAGGACTTTAGAAAATTCACTTGGAATGTCACCCTATTAAAGGATTTACAAATGGTTGTTAAACCAACCTAAGTCCATAGGATTTTACCCTAGCTTGCACAATTGTTAGAGAAAAATAACAAGGGCCGTTGACCTAATACAACTTACAACATAATTTGCAAATTTTAGATCACAGTTCAACTCTTCACAATTTTTCTGGGTTTTAGTCTCTACAACACTAATAGCTTGTTCTCCTTTCAAGCTTCATCTCCTTGAGTCTTCATGCTCGATGTACTAGTGCAATCTCCTCTATGACCACTAATTGAAGCAGAGGCTCTGTGCTCTATTCCTCCTTCTTCTTGATTCCTTCTCCTTGATGCCCTTTCCACAATTTTGATCTACCAACACTTGCTTCTTGGCCTATAACTCCTTAATAAGAAGTTTGGAACTACTTTTCCCACTCGATTCTTCCCTCTTTAATTTTAGTTCGAATGAATTAGGTAGGATTTATTGAATCCAACCCATATCTTGTTCCTTCTAGAAACATCATGAAGAATCCTCTTGAATTTGCTTAAAAATAGTTTATCTAAAATTTTGTGCCTCCAACTCATCATCCTTCTCTTCCATCAAGTTCACAAAATTCAAGGTAACAACCTTATCAACTCAGATTTGATGAATCTTTGACATTTCATGTAATGCACTAGCTTGACACTATTGAAATTCTGGTGCTTGACACATACTGTGTTACTCAACACCAACTACATTTTATTGATGCTGGACACCTACTATGGATTCACTCAACATCCACTAAGTTTTTTTGATTCTTGGCACCTAAACATGCTCAGCTCCTTCTGTATCACTTGACACATCCTAGATTTTGCATTTGCTTAGCACTAACTGAAAATCTACTCATCTCGTACTAGCTTGCTTGGCACTTACTAATGAACTTAGTTAAGCTTTGCAGACAACCTTGTTGCAACTTATTCTTCCAATGTTTCTAAGTGTGGCCAACCTCTGTATATTCAAGCATATTATCAATACATCATTTTACCATTGTCTTAATTTATCCTTGCAATTCATTACAAAATCATAACTCAACCTTTTCCTTAGGTTCTTTTGTTACATCTTTTTGATTAAATCCTCTTCATCAATCAACTATGTGATAGTACTTTAGATCTTATAAGAAATTGTCATTCTAGAAAATAGTAGGTTTGACATTAGTGACAAAACAATGATTGAAAATATTCTTTATCAATAATCTTCCTTCTTTACAATCAATCTTCTTCCTATAATGATCTTTTCAATCAGATTTCTAACATTTTTGTGAAGCATATCACCTACAAAATAATTAGTAATGTCTAGAAAGGACATTTTTATATCAAGCAATTTGATATTAATATTAGCATGAAAATCTGAAATGTTTAAAATAAATAAAACATTCAAAATTTTTAACTATTTTAAGACTCAAGTAATATAAGCTGAATTTCTTCCCATACCCCTCCAAAATGTAATTCTTTTAACAATCAATGATGATAGAGCTAATATATTTGTGAGTGTGATGCTTGTAAAAACAATCAACCCTCATTGGCTAAATTTTAGTTATTAATAATTATGCCTATGAGGTAATGACAATACATATTGCCACTAAAACAAAAGAAAATAAGGAAACAACATAAAAAGTATATACTAAAGCATTCATAAAGGGAAAAGAAAATTAAATATTATAGTTTGTATCACTATATGTGGTACAATATCAAGAAGGATCTGATGAGCTATCATTTACTATTATATGCAATCTTGCCCAAAATTGTTTTTACATCCACTTTAGTTCATCTAGTGTCTTGACTTTGGTTTAGATAAACTAGTGCTACTCCAAGATTCCTAGGCTAGGACATGTAGTTGAGGTTTCACAGAGAGCAAATAAATTCTCAATTATTGGGGATGGAAGGCGATGATTATTAAAATATAAAATAACTTAAGCATATTAAATTCAATTGAATTTTTAACGTAATACATTGCATTTGTAATGATAATATCCCTTTTTAGTTTTTTAGGGGTTTTATAATTTTTTCTCCTTGAAATGTTATACCATTTGATTTATATGCACCAAATGGAGCAGATTGTCCAGTCTTGGAAAGGGGGTCATCCTTTCCAAGTCCCCAATCTTGAAAGCCCCTAGGATCTTGGGATCATCAACTAGATCCCCAAGGATGCATCCCCATGAAGTATTGGATAAAACTATATAATTGATATTCTTTGAGTCCCACTTAGACTAGCATAGTCCCAATCTAGGTGAACAGACACAAGTTCTAGTGATTCTACTCAGAAAGAACTCATAAGTTAAACCACACTTTCCCATTGTGCGAAAATTGACATGTTTATGTCTTTGGTACTATGTGTGTCCTTTTTTATTAATTTTAAAGTATTTATTGAATATTCTATCAAAAGTGGTTATAAACATCAAGTACAAAAAAAATACTTTTGTCACTACAATTACAATGACAATTACTGTAGTAGTTATTAAGGGACCATAACTAGATTGTCACAACACAAGAAAGATCATACCTAAACCCAATTGTAGATTTCAAGAATAACTTGTTGGTTTTTTAAAGGATTCAGTGCAAATTCTAGATGCTTGTGGTTAACATGATGAATATGAAACATACTAGGCATAAAATCTATAGGCAACTTGATGAAATTTTTCTAAGATTTGGTCCATTCAATCATTTCTACAATTTGATTTGTCAAAAGATCTGATAGTATGATCTCTAGGTGCTCACAACTAACTTGAAGAACCTAGAAAGTACCAGACATGAATTCAGAAGGCATTTGAATGAAATTTTTTTGAAGTTTCATATGCTTATAGATTACTTCAATTTTCTCTCTTATATCTCCAATGCCTTCTTGTCTTGGAGGTGAATGGTAAAAATAATCTCCATAGATTTAGAGAAGATTGGGTAGCTAGTGTGATCACTGAACCCTTATCCTTTGTTGGAAAATTTATTATATTGTATCTGGAGCCTTTTACTAGGCAATATGACATGAGAAAAATGGTGTGTCGATTAAGGTACTACCCTTGAGTTCAAGTCACAAATCATTGGATAGGTAGACTAGTTGGGACATGTGCACTTGGTCTGACACATGTAGTGATGGTATCTATATGTATATTTGATTGATTGGCATGAACTTTGATTGATATCACAATGAACTTGCTACTTGATTGCCAATGATCATGGTTGGCACATATAATTGACTTATCTCTTACAGTGACATTTAGTTGGCATATACTTGCAAACTTGGTTTACTTCATTCTTATATTGCTCCAATATAGATATTGGTAGATATTGGTGATAGTTCATTGATGTTTGACACTTAATAGTGTTACATATGGTAGTGTATAAAGTATATTGATAGGTTTATATATTCATAGTGATTCTTTCATTATATAGGTCTATTTGATTATGATGTTGCTAAGCATTGCATTTGATTGGGGTCCTTATCATTTCATCACAGTTTGATGGTATCCTTAAGTGAATAGTTTGTGGATAGATATATTATTATATTGGACATTGGCTTGACATTTTCTTGTATATTTTGATATGAATAATATGTTATCCAAGATAGATAGTTTAAAAATCAAGTTTGATTACAAAAAAAAATCAATTAGTGCAAACTTCAAAGCTTTCCCATTAGAAATGATTTTCAAAAGCGAGAAGTCTATTCTTAACTTATTAGAATTAGAATATTGGATGAGATTTCTCTTAATAATTGGAAAAATGAAATATTATATATTTGTTGATGAAATAGAATCAGTCAGATTATATCTGATTTGATGGGTATATGTTGATATCCTTAAATATGTCATTCCAAGAATATCATATTGAGATGATATCTCTCCATATGCTTGAGAACATAATGTGTTCCACAAAAATCCTTCATAGCTAAGAGATAGTGTTAAATTTGTAGCTTCAGTTGGATTGAATTGATCTAATTGACAATTAATCAAATGCAATAATGTTTAACCAATAACCATTGAGGATTAACTCCACAACAATTCAATCCGATTGAAGCTACAACATTAACAATATCAAAGTTCACAAAAAGCCAAAATGAAAAATAAATACTATCACATTGCACATGATCAATGAACTATTACTTTTTATGTTTTAATTAAATAGCTTTGGTACCATGGATAAATAAATGATTGAGAGTTACCAATTCTTAGAATTTCAAGAAAAACATATACTTTTTTGGCCATTTTCATCTTTACCTATTCCCTCAAAATATAATAAGATGGTCCCAGCTGGAATGATCTTTGTATTCTATATTTTATGTTATATTACTATTTTGGGTCTTTTTGCTTGAAACTATATGCATCTTGTATAATTTTTACTCATGGATATGAGCTATTATACATTGGAATCTACTTTAGATTTGGATTAATTGCTTCACTGTCATAGATAGATATTGACTTAAGGGTTCCTTTATATTTGAAACACTTATATCTATTAGGAATATTGGTAGACTATGCAAGATCTAGTTATATCTATGGACTTTATTTCCAAGTTTGAAACTACGAAAGTTTTCTTGCCTGATTGTTATATTTCTCCTTAGTAATCAACATTTTTTCCCTTATAAAGTGGCTAGCAAGTTGAAAGCCTTTTATGTGCCTTATTTTCTAGAAATAGAAAATATGTTTAGTTGAATGGGTCATGCTTATCATCAAATTAGGCAAAAAATTGTGATTTATCAGTACTCAACCTCTGCTAATTCTCTGCTTTTTACATCAACTCTAATCCTAACCTCATTTTTCTTGATTAATTTATAGAACCTTTATCTTTTGGTTTTCCAATTTATTTTTGAGGAAAGCTTTAGTACTATGGAAGTTATCACGACCACTTTTAATTCATCTAATGTAGAGATTTTGTTACCTTTTTGCTCTTATGTAGCCTTGGATTTGGGGGTGATTCATTTTCAGTATGGGTTTAGTTCATTCTATATTGTACATGATTAGGATGGATTTGTTTGTGTATGTCAATAAATGTACCCAACCAAATCTAGGTTTCCAATGCAGGACCCAAGATGTACCCATAGAGAATCCAATAATCTTCCATAGTAAAGATAACAATTGCTTTTCAATTTTTGTTGTTTTATTATTCCTATATTCTTGATAATAAACATGTTAGCTATTATTTATAGTGATAACTTAAAATGGGCACCTGCCCCTATTTTTTGTGCATCTTTTAAGGGCCCTCCTTGTTCTCTATTTGAGCAAGCTGCAACGTTGGTAATTGCATCTAATTTTCTTGGGTGTATAAATCACATGGCATATCTGGTAGCCTTTTGGTTTTGAGATCTTTAAGATTAGTATCAACAAACTTGATACACATTCTAGGATTGCAACCTAAACAAACACAATGCAGTGAACAAAAGTAGAAACCACCCGAGGAAAGGAGAGGTGTACTTCAGAATGAGCCTGCATTACAACCAACTGTAAGCAATGGAGAAATGAGAAGGCAATTAATTAGAAGAAAACTTTTGCTACTTTATTTTTATCATTCTAGTAAATGTTCAACTCTAGAATGTGAATTTTGAAATGGTGCATGTGGTGTCAAATACAAGCTATGGGCACACATTATTGCATGCCATGAAAGCCATTGTAATTATCCACATTGCAATGTATCCAAGACTCTTATTTGACATCATAAAAGATGTAGGGATAAATGTTTTCTTGTATGTGGTATTGTACATACTAAATTATCCTCTAGTAGATACACATAGTCATCAAACCTTGGAGCATCAGAGTCTATAACTATTGGGCCAGTTTCCTCTATTATCAATAGTTGTGTCAAATTTAACATAAATTTAGTGAAAAATTATAGAGCTTCTATGCTGGATAAAACATTGGATGAACAACCTCTAGTTAAACAGTTGACTGAACTTGCCTCTTCAAACTATTCATAGCAAGAAGTAAGAATCACAGAAAATGCTAGTGAGGAATTTTTGTATTGACTTAGCAATTACTGTGCACAAGTTCAGGTAAAGATGATGACTTTATGACTTCATATCTCTCTTTGTGATTCATGAGAGTTATTATCTTAGTGTTATCTCTTGCTTGGTGATGTGAGGAATATAAATTCTAGAGGAAATATGGATCGCAAATAAATTTTGTTCTCATTGCATTCTAATTGGAGGTAGTTCTACTATAGAAAGAAATTTAAATGCTTGACTTAGCTTTTACAATGACTTTCTATGTTTTGTACTTACCTAGTTATCTAACATCTGAGTACTATCATCTAAATACAAGCACATGTAATATTTTCTTTTTCTTTCCAATAGTGGGATATTTTTATCTTGATCACCAATGGATAGTCTATAGGGAATTCACCTATTTCTTTAGCTTAACTAGTTCATCACTTTTCTTCTATTCTACTCAATTTTTTTGTGGTTTTCTTTACCAACATAGTTTGTAGTGAAGTAGCCCCACCTATCTCATTTCATCACTTAATGAGAACATAATAGTTGTCCTAGTCCAAGGTTGATGAGATCACCCTATTTGTATTGTAATTGTAAAAAATTGAAAGGTCCCTAGCCACAAAGAGACTAAGGCTCAGATAAGTCTATGTATATTACACCTTTGTGGGCATTCTTGAAGAATTTTTTCAAGGTCTTATCTAATCTCTTTATCCACATGATGTCAAAAAATCTTATTATTTTTCTATTTATAGGTATGGTTGAGCCCAATTTTGTAAGGTATAGACTGCCTTATTTTTGTGTAAAGGTCCAATTGGATGTGCTTGTTCTATTTTGTTAATCACTCTATATCTACATACAAGCTGTGGAAGGTGGTGAAAAAGTGGGGTAGTAGGGAGGCTGCCCAAACCCTTAAAAACCCTCATTTTTAACAACTCTATTGTATATTTATTTGAAGACTTGAGACTTAAAAAATCCTTGAGAATGGGTCTAATCATTGTATTTTGAATCTTTGAGGGGAAGACACTATAAGCCCTACAAATCTAGGAGGCCTAATTGGGGCTCTTTTAGTAGCCCTATTTGTGAAGAAACTATGCAATCGGGTATGAACCCATCCTAACCATCAATTTAGACATGCTGAAAGTGTTCCGAATAACATCTTAGATCTCATGGAAACCTTGGTTGGACTAGGGAATGTTGTTGAATGAAGTCAAAAAAAGCCAGACATTAGTCAATTAATATGCTCTTTATGATGGGCATTTTTTTCATTTAAAAGATTAGAGATATTAGATGAATTAGAATTATAGTTACCATATGCTCATAGATAGTCAAGTCATTTTAATGGTTAATAAGGTTTTTCATTCCTAATTCTAGGTTAACTATTCAACTTCACATTACCTTTCCCAATGCATTTTCCCTGAGCTCAAGAGTATATCATGTAAATGTATGGATCATCATTATTCAGTAAGGTTGACTTTGTCCCACATGGCTCTATTTAAGATGTGCCAATGATTGCAGTGCATGGTACGTGCTCCTACTCGTTGACATGTGTACATGGGATATCTGTGGTGGAAGATAAGTTTTTCCTCTATCGTGTTGTGCTTTGTAGGATATGTTTTGTTGAGATATTTGTGGTGTGCTCTCAAGCTTTAGCTCTCTTAGAAATGATGGAACATGGCTCTTCATCTTGGGATTCTCCCATCTATGGAGATGTTTCAGCTTGATAGGCTCCAAAATACCATTATGATTCTTGATGTTGAAGCCTAAAGGATTATTAAGCTTATAGTAATACTAGGGTAGGATGGTAGTGGGAGTATGGACATTCTTAGAACTAGTGATTTCATTTTTGTTAATTTCAAGGATAAACTTAATGCTTACATTCATCATCTGGCTATCAAGAGTGGGTCTTAAAAGTAGTTTTTCTTTCTACAGAAAATATTATTTTATATGAAAGCTCAAATGAAGGTAGTATGGGAACAATAGAGTAATTATTTTATTTGATATTTCAAATGAAGATTGTACAGGCATGGTAGAGTAACCAACTAAAAGCCTGGTAGGGGAACTCATAACCTTGTGCAAGGAGATTTAACTAGTTTATTCTGAAATAGAACTAGTTTTTTTGGGTTGAGATATTGCAATGGATGCAGATGGACTGCTAGTAATTCTTTGTAATGAGTGTTGGAAATTTCCAATTTTGTTAATTCTTCCTATTATTTCAAAAGTTGGTTTGATTTGTGCTTTAAAAACACTCTTTTAAAGAGCTTAGTGTTCAGGTTGCTACTGGTTCTTATGGTAAGGGAGTACGGGAGGAAATTGGGTGTTGTGTGAAATACGTGTTCACTGGGCAAATCTCAGGGCTATTAGCTTATTGCAAATATGGCTAGGTCCCTGTTTCCACAATATATACACATTTATTTGCATGCTAGCTTGAGAATGGTGGATTTTGGTACAATGCCATTTTTTTGTCAATTTGTGGGGTCAATTATTAGATAGTTTAGACCTTGCTCATTTTGGTCCATGAGTTTTTATTTGGTCTATAGTTATTCATCAGAGGCTTATAGGTGTCCAGATTTATCTAGCTCTCATATTTCATATAGTTATTAAATAGCTTTAATGGGTTGGGGCCCCATTATAATCCTCAAATTATCAATAAAAATTACAAGTGTGACATTTTTTTTATTTAAAGAATGGTGTATTCTATCTCTACTTGAAATCTCATTCTTTTTAAAATGAAAAACAACTCTAGGAATAATTTATTGTCAGAAATTGTGGTTGGCATTGTTGGGGAAGTTCTTATTGATATGCAATATTAAAAAAAAAGTATTCTATTATGAGATTAATGAACTCTTATATTGTCTAGAATGTAATTAGTTTCTTATTCATAATGTATCTATATATGAACATGGTTTAATTTTGACATAAATTTTACTATTCCTACAGAGAAAAAGGTCTTAAGTGGCTTAGCAATTGGTGTAGCAAGCATGCAAGCTGGTGAACATGCATTGTTTCATGTGAGATGGCAATTGGGATATGAGGAAGAAGGAAATTTTTCTTTTCCAAATGTTCGTCCTAAGGCTGATCTCATATATGAGGTTGATCTTATTGGCTTTTAGGAAGCAAAGTAGGTAAGTCTAATTCTTCTCTTCTCACACTAATTGGTCAAGCTATATATGTAGGTGCTAAATGTGTAAGTGTAACAGATGCTCAAATATTAAATGCTACACATTGTGTGATCCAATTTCCTTTGGAATGACTAGTATTAGGGATAGAAAGGGTGAAGGATGTGGTTATATGTCAATGCTAATTTTATTTTGTATCATTCTTAAATCTTAATGTCTTTCGATAAGATGACAGGTAGGCTTTGTCTAGTGTTAATTTTGAGTGCTTGCTACACAATAAGCCTAGATCAAATTCCTACTAGTCTTCCCCTTCAACAAATGCAAATCAGACTGGATACTTATTCCAACAATCTTGGTAGCCTATAGTTGTAGCACCAATTGTCTTATCGTGTGTTACATTGCAATTCATAAATTATAATTTTTTTTTCATTTATTATAAACTTGTTAGGGTAAGGTGCAGAGTGACATGACAGTAGAGGAACAGATTGAAGTAGCTGATATGATACGTATAGAGGGTAATGCATTTTTAAAAAGGGAAAATTAGTAGAGGTGATACATAGTTCTTGTGGGATAAAATGCATAATTTTCATATAATGGTGTTCAGTTTAGGATACTTTTCTTCTTCAACTTGTGTACTGTACTGTACTATACTTTGAGAATTGACTGTCATGAATATGAAATTCCTTTGTTACTTTAATTATATAATATATCATTATTTACAACTTTGGTAATATCAAGAGTGCAAAATGAGGCATGTTACACTTCAATAGTTCTACTTTTACTTATATTCTTGGATGCTTTCATTTCAAAGAATACATGTCCATGTTATATGTTTATGTTCCTCTTTGTTCCATGCTATATCAAGCAATTGTTTCTTATCCAAGCCATTTAATTTGTAACCTTTTAAATCTCTACAAAGATAAAGTTGGACCAACTAAATTTTTCTTCTCAAAGGTGTCCTCTAATTGTAAAGTGTCCATTCCATTATCAGTTAAACAAACAAGACATATCTAGTTCAACAGATAATGGAATGGATGCTTTACAATTAGAGGACACCTTTTAGAAGACAAATTCTCCTACTCCAACCTTATCTTTGCAGAGATTTAAAAGGCTACAAATTAAATAGCTTGGATAAGAAACAATTGCTTGATACAACACTAAATTTTTTTTCAACCAAATATTGGTGGAAATTTTGACCAATTCTTGATAGTTTTCTACGAAGACTTGGTCGAAATTTCCACCA
The DNA here is from genome assembly GCA_028749045.1 of Cupressus sempervirens. Taxonomy (NCBI): domain Eukaryota; kingdom Viridiplantae; phylum Streptophyta; class Pinopsida; order Cupressales; family Cupressaceae; genus Cupressus; species Cupressus sempervirens. The sequence goes on along the minus strand of CM053793.1, from coordinate 614,163,119 downwards.
ATTATAATTTTTTTTAACCAAACATTGGTGGAAATTTTGACCAATTCTTGATAGTTTTCTACCAAGACTTGGTCAAAATTTCCACTAATTATAATTTTTTTTTGACCAAACATTAGTTGAAATTCTAACCAATTCTTGGTAGTTTTCTACCAAGAATTGGTCAAAATTTCCACCAATTCTAAAAATTTTTCAACCAAACATTGGTGGAAATTTCAACCAATACTGAAAAATCAGAGCTAGCAAAAAATAATTTTTTTGAGAAATGTATTAGTTGAAATTTCAACCAAACATTGGTTGGTCAAAATTTCGACAAGAAAAATTACCACAAATTTCTTTGTCAAAATTTTGACTAACCTGCATTGAAATTTTGACCAATATTCATAAAAAATTGAGTTCATATTTACTAGTGTCGAACATTTTTGTCTCCTCCATAGATGGTGTCTAGGGAATCCCACATCCATTTTGCACTTTTAAGGTCTTTGATACCATCAAACTCAACATATCTTAGGGCAGAGGCAATCTCCAACATCACCTGATTGTACTCTTTCTTTTTCTTCAAATCTTTAGTAGTTAGGGCTCTTGTTGGATCAACATGTTATACTAAAATGCAAGATTGTGCATAATCTCCAAGTCCTCCAAGGTGTAACTTCAACAAATTTTTCCATGCAGAAAAGTTATCTCTATTGAGCTTGGGTACTTCTCTTTTTGACATCCTGATCTTTATGCTTTTAGTACCTTAAAAATAATCCTCTTAAGAAACTGCGCTCTGATACCAATTGTTGCAATTCTTTTAGAATAAGTGGGAGGTGGAGTGAATCAGTTATTCAAGGTTCAGATGTAAAAAATAAAACTTTTCACAATTCAGTGAACCCATGTAACTTTCTCAACTATGCATGCATTCATTGTGTGTTAACCTAAATTGATATGTTACTATAACATTAACATGCAAAAGTATAAAGCATAAAGCATAACACATCCATTAGTACACTTGAAACAATGATTTAATGTGGAAACCCAATTTGGGAAAAACCACTAGTAATATGCTACTCCTTTTTCACTCTTATGAAATGATGCCTTGTTAAAGGCAAGCCTTGTTAAAGTTTACAACACACACTATTAAATGTGACCCTATTAAGGGATTGCAATCGCCCTATTAAAAGTGATCCATGTTAGAGGACTTTAGGCCATTCACTTGGAATGCCACCCTATTAAAGAATTTTTCAGTGACTATTAAGTCAACCTTTCTCCAAAGAATTTACCCTAATCTGATAGAATTGTTAGAAAGTAATAGTAGAGATTTGATCTGATACAACTTACAACCTTACTTTTAGATTATAGATCACTATTCAATCCTCAACTCTGCTTGGCTTCCCATCTTTGTGGCTCTGAAAGCTTGTTCACCCTTCAAGCATTTATCCTCTTTAAGCCTTCTTGCTTAGTTTTCCATTGCAAACTTCTTCTCTTGGGTCACTTGATGAAGAAAACCCTCTTCCTTCACCTTGTCAGAATTTCACTTCCAAAAATCTCTAACCTCTTTGATTCATAGCCAAACATCCCTACATATAGGAAATTAGAACTCTTTTCCCATTCATTATCCATCTAAAAAATTAGGGTTTTTGATGGATTAGGTAGGATACAATGTATCTACCCCATATCCTGTCTTCTCTAGAAAATTCTCTTAGAATCTATTTGAATTTGCCCCTAAAATGGTTTACATAAGATTCTGTACCTCTAACTCATCAATCTTATCTTCCTCCTAATTCACAAGTTTCAAGAAAACAAATTTGTTGGCTTTTAATTGGTGAATCTTCGATCTTTTTGATAATGCAATAGCTCGGCATTATTAATTTACTAATGCTCGATACATACTATGTTACTCGACATCAACTACATTTTATTGGAGCTTGGCATCAACTAAAAAATCACTCAGCTTCAACTATCTTGCTTGGCACCTACTAGCTTGCATGACATCCATTAGAAATTTCTTTCACTCGGCTCCACTTGACTTTTTCCTTAGCTTGCACTAACTTTGCTTGGCACCTTCTATCAACTTGGTTAAGCTTAGTAAGTGAACTTTTTTCAACCTTATTCTTCTAAACTTTCTAAGTGTATCCAATCATTTTGTAACCTCAAAGTAGATCATTGATGGGTATGTGCAGGATCATGGTGTACCAAACTATGGCCTTAAGTGGCAGTGAAAAATGAGCAAATCAAGGTTATGCCAAATTGACACATAATTTTAAAGTGGTTATGGAATTTATATCAAAAAGTTGTAAGAAAATAATCTGTAGGAAATTGAATGTAGTTTCTGAAATACTAGGCCTTATCAGGAGAAAAAAATAATTGATTGGTCAAAAGTTTGGATTTTAATGTAGTACTACGAAAATTTTAGGGCGAAAATAAATAGTAGGTGTATGTCTAACCACCTTAATCAAAATCAAATGATAATTTTTTTAAATATAATTATAGATATAAAAATTAGACTCATGCCCAAATGTGACACATATTTTTTGGTATTTTTATTCCAAATAAATAACTAAATATGAATTTTCTACCAAAATTTTTTTGGAAAAAAAAAACTCCCATGTTTGACCACCTTAACTAATAGAAAATTTAACCAAATTTAATTTTTAAATTTTTTTTCTTATACTAGGAGAATCATAGAATATGACACAACTTTTAAATTTAAAAAATGATATACCGTTTCAAAGTTATAGCTATTTTTCAATCAATATGTCAATCAACACTTTACAATAATCTTCACTGAAAATTAACTAATAAATACTTATAGAACTTAGAATTTGATAGCAATTATATTGATGGAATCTTGAGAGTGATATTAAAAAAATCCTTTTCATTTCATTCAATTTCGATCAAAATAACATTGTCAGATGGCTACCCGAAGTCTGAGTGTCACTAAAACCCTCCTAAAACACGTTTTTTGGGTTGACCAGGCAGGCTTAGCAAATACCAGGCCAAATCGGATATCTGATACAGCCTAGTAAGTTCCCACCCATTTTTGGAGGGAAATTTCAAAAAGGAAGTTTTTTAAAATTTTAAATTTGGAGGGAGACAAATTTAAAGGGAAATAAACATAAGAGAATAACTTTAGACAATTTTAGAAGAAAATATATTTCGTGAATGTGTGAACATTAATATTATAATTATTATTACATAATAGTAATATATATGATTATTATTATTAAATATAAAATAGTTCTAAATATAATATAGTAATATATATGATATATTATTATTATTAAATATATATAGTAGTATTATATGACAAAATTATTCTATATAATAATATATGGGTAAGTGCACCAAGGTGTGGTGCCAAAAGGGGGGTATAAGTGGACACCTTTTTTTTGAAATTAGCAATTTTTGAACTTCAACAAGAATTTGAAGATAGTTATGCTCAAAATTTTAAGACATGACAAAAAAAAAAGTTGTAGTACTTTGAATCTAGTTTCTAAACTACTAATTTTTTTCCAAAATGGTTTATTTTTCAGTCCTCAAAAAAGAGGGTCATAAAAAGTGTTACTATTTATTCCAAAAAAACATAACATAGTACAAAGTGTAGCCCCCTAAAATTTAAACTTTTTTTTTGAAATTTTTTAATCGCTCTAGTCAAAAGTTACCTAACACTATGTAGTTTATCTCAAATTTTTTAGGTAATTTTATAATGTGTATTTTTTTTTGATGAATTTTTTAATTAGACACATCCCAAAAATGTGAAATATCTATGTGCTTCCACTAGAAATGATTGAAAACTAATCTAAAATTAAAACTTCTTCTTTTTAAAGTGTGTAGAATGGAGTCTAGCTTCTAAAAAATTAAGTTGTTGCAAAATTTGATGAACGAGCTAAAATCTACAACCCAAATAGTACATGTTGGTGTTTGAAAAAAAATGGACATACATTCAAAAGAAATTATAGATGAAAGGCTTGCAATAGTTCAAATTAAAAATAAATTATATGGTTATAGAGCTAACATAGAGACCTACAATATCATGTAACCTAATTTTATCGATGTTCAACCATGAGGAAACTTGAAGGAGAGAACACAAAAAAAATCAATCATTTTTTGTATGTTTTCTGTAAAACACGTCTCAGACTAGTTTATAGACTCCAAACTTTAGGCTTGGTAGAATGCAAAGCTTTAAATAGTGTGTGCACCTTATAGTACATGCACGCTATAGCATGCATGCGCTATTTAAAAATTTGTAAATTTATTTCTTAATAGTGCGTATGCACTTTATAATTTTTTTTTTTGAAAAGTGCATATGTACTATAGTGCGTACACACTATAGTGCGCAAGCACTATTTAAAACTTTTGAAATTTAATTCTTAATAGCATGTACATGCTTTATAAAATTTTTTTATATTTTGAAAATCATGCACACTTTATGGCTTGGGATAGTGTGTGCGTGCTATAGCTCATACGCACTATAGTGCGTGTGCACTTTTTAAAACTAGAAAAAAAAAGGTGTCATCTTTTTGGCACCACAACTTTGTGCACTTACCCATATATTGTTATTATTATTATTAAATCTATAATCTAGTAACATATATGATTATTATTGTTATATAATCTAATACTATATTATTATTATATAAAAATATACAATATAATATAATTATTAAATATAATATTGTCCCTTTGACTCATACGAAGGATTCTAATATGTCCCTAGGGGTCCTATGACCACTAGGGACATATGTCATCATGTGATGGGTTGAAGCGGGTCATAGGTCAACCTATGACCCCCTTCGACCCATATGAAGGATTCTAATATGTCCCAAGCAATCCTAGGACCCCTAGGGACATATGTCGTCATGTAATGGGTCAAATAATAGGAAGCATTCTAATATGTACCCCTAAGGACATATGTCATAATGTAATGAGTCGAAGGGGGTCACAGGTCACCCAATGAACCCTTTGATCCATATGAAGGACATATGTCATCATTTAATAGGTTGAAGTGGGTCATAGGTCAACCTATGACCCCCTTCGACCCATACGAAGGATTCTAATATGTCCCTAGGGGTCCTAGGACCCCTAGGGACATATGTCATCATGTAATGGGTCGAAGGGGGTCATAGGTCAACCCATGACCCTCTTCGACCCATATGAAAGATTCTAACATGTCTCTAGGAATCCTAAGACCCCTAGGGACATATGTCATCATGTAATAGGTCGAAGGGGGTCATCAGTCCCCCCATGATCCCCTTCGACCCATATGAAGGATTCTAACATGTCCCTAGGGGTCCTAGGACCCCTAGGGACATATGTCATCATTTAATGGGTTGAAGTAGGTTATAGGTCAACCTATGATCCCCTTCAACTCATATGAAAGATTCTAACATATGTCATCATGTAATGGGTCAAAGGGGGTCATAGGTCAACCTATGACCACCTTCGACCCATAGAAAGGATTCTAATATGTCGTTAGGGTTCCTAGGACCCCTAAGGACATATGTCATCATGTAATGGGTCGAAGGGGGTCATAGGTCAACCTATGACCCCCTTCAACACATATGAAGCATTCTAATGCCCCTAGGGGTCCTACAATCCCTAGGGACATATGTCGTCATGTAATAGGTTGAAAGAGGTCATAAGTCGACCCATAGGATGCATTCTAATATGTCCCTAGGGGTCTTATGACCCCTAGGGACATATGTCATCATGTAATGGGTTGAATAAGGTCATAAGTCAACCTATGACCCCCTTTGACCTATAGGAAGGATTCTAATATGTCCCTAGGGATCCTAGGACCCCTAGAGACATATGTCATCAAGTAGTGGGTCAAAGTGGGTCATAGGTCAACCTATGAGCCCCTTCGACCCATAGGAAGGATTCTAATATGTCCTTAGGGATCCTAGGACCCCTAAGAACATTTTTTGTCATGTAATGGGTCGAAGGGGATCATAGGTCAACCTATGACTCCCTTTGATCCAAAGGAAGCATTCTAATATGTCCTTAGGGGTCCTAGGACCCCTAGGGACATATGTCATCATGTAATGGGTCAAAGGGGGTCATAGGTCAACCTATGACCCCCTTTAACTCATATGAAGCATTCTAATATGTCTTTAGGAGTCCTATGACCCCTAGGGACATATGTCATCATGTAATGGGTTGAAGGGGGTCATAGGTCAACCTATGACCCCTTTCAACCTATAAGAAGGATTCTAATATGTCCCTAAGGGTCCTACGACCCCTAGGGACATATGTCATCATGTAATGGGTCAAAGCCTTCAACCCATAGGAAGCATTCTAATATGTCTCTAGGGGTCCTAGGACCCCTAGGGATATATGTCATCATGTAATGGGTCGAAAGGGGTCATAGGTCAACCTATGACCCCTTTCGACCCATATGAAGCATTCTAATATGTCCCTAGGGGTCGTATGTCATCACGTAATAGGTCAAAGGGGGTCATAGGTCAACCTATGACCCCTTTCAACCCATATGAAGCATTCTAATATGCCCCTCGGGCTCTTATGATGCCTAGAGACATATGTCATCATGTAATGGGTCAAATGGGGTTAGAGGTCAACTCGTGACCCCCTTCAGCCCATAGGAAGCATTCTAATATGTCCCTAGGGGTCCTAGGACCCCTAGGGACATATGTCATCAGGTAATGGGTTGAAGGGGGTCATAGGTCACCCTATGACCCCCTTCAACCCATAAGAAGCATTCTAATATGTCCCTAGGTGTCCTAGGACCCCTAGGAACATATGTCGTCATGTAATGGGTTGAAGGGGGTCATAGGTCACCCCATGACCCCCTTCGACATATATATAAATTTTTTATAGATAATTATAATAATAACATAATATATTATGATATATTAATAACATAGGTCATAATAATATATATATATATATATATATAATATATTACATTATTATATTTAATAATAATATAGGAATAATAATAATAATATAATATAATAATATATATTATATTTATGGATTATAATAAGAATAACATAATATATTATTATATATTAATAGATTATATGTTATATCTTTACACTACGTTATTATATACATATAATATATTATAATATATCTTTACATAGTAATATAACTGAAATAATTGAAAAGTCACAAACTATAACTCACATATTTGAGTTTCCCTCCAAAATAATTTAGTGGGCATATCGGATATCCGATTTGGAATCGGATATCTGATTTCATATTAGATATTCAATTTCAAATCGGATATTTGATATTACTGGCATCATTTTCCAACATATTGCTTATCCTTGCAGACCCGACAACATCACTTTTTGATGTTATTTTTCATGGGTTTCACGAAAAGTCACTTTTCTGGTCCCAATCAATCGATTTTTTTTTGAAAATATAACCCTAGGTGTTCGATAGTGTCATATGAATGGGGAGTAGCAATCATCAAAAGGCTAAACGCAAAAGGAAGGTGTCCAATAAAGATATTGTGGCATATAGGGAAAGGGACAAAATAGAAAACCAAAGAAAAAGACAAGGTATGTTAAATATCAATCAATTTGATGATGAATTAGTCAAAGGTGAAATCATAGAGTCAGATAATGAATATGTATAGTTGGGGAATGAAAGTGTACCTATTGAAAACAATAATGCCAGAATTGAAAATTTAAAGAATGAAAATTTTGAGGGCAAAATGCTACCAGGTCATAATGCAAATTGCATAATTGACCATGTCGAACATGACAATGCATAGGAACCTAATGCAAAAGAACCTTACATATCTCCTAATTATAATCAACATGAAGGTTCTAAAACACCAAAATGGATAATTAAAATTGATGAAATGATTATTTCCACTTTGGAAGGGAAAAAATCAGAAAGAACCATTCAGTTATGGGCTTCAAGACTATATAAGATGTTTTTTGGCAATGAGATAGTGATAGAGCAATGTTAGCTTTTCATGCACTTATTAAAGATGGAAAAGATGAGACCTATGATTTCCAAATTGAAGATTGGTGTCAATAAAAAGTTGGAAAGAAATGCCATTATTGTGAAGAATCTTTTCAGTGCTCTCAATAGCATTGGGAAAAAATAACAGGGAGAAGGATAACAAAGTTGCTTGAAGAGTTATTACAACCTCTTTGGTAAGTCATCATTTGAGAAAGAGTAAATATATGAGACAAACTTGTATTGATTTGAATCTAAATCATACTACTTTGAGAAGAACACTTACTCAAAGAGAGAAAATTGATGATCCTCGTCAAAGTGAAACATGGGCATTTGGTGGGAGACTTTCATGTTTTGATTTCAAATGTCAAGGAATATTTTTTACAAGTATGCAAGACATAGTCACAGGTCTCAGTGTTTGGATCAACAATTTATAATGTGTAAGGAGACTTTTCCCATTGGCAGAAGATAATCAAAATATTATTAGAGAGTATCATTTTTATATGAGTGATAATAGATCTCACTCTCATGAGTTTGTGCAACATTATTTCAAGAATTGTTTTGATTTCTTACATGAGCATTCAATTTCTATAGATAGAAATATCATTTGGTCAGATAAATGTATAGGTCAACTCAAGAATGCTAGCACATTTTATTGGTTATGTAGGATGCACATAGAGGGAGGGGTGCCTCATATTTGGAGTTTTTTTCAGTCCGGCCATGGAAAAGGGGAACATGATGGAGTAGGGGAATGTGTGAAGAGAGTTCTAGTTAAGGAGCAACTGAAGATTTCAGCAGTAGAGCTTCTTGATGCTCGTAGCATTGTTGATTGGTGTAGTTTAGCATTATCACAAGGAGGGACTCTTGATTCAGTGGTACGTAGGTTCTTTTGGTTGGTTGAGGAAGGGTCCATAGCTGATAAATCAGATTGTGCTATAGTGAGAGCCTGATAAAAAATGCATTCATTCTGGAGCTCTGATTCTATTACATGGACCATTTGGACACGACAACTAGCTTGCTTTTGTCCTAGTTATTTTCAGTGTGATTGGGATCACTGTGAGTCAAGTGAGTGGGTGGACACATGGGATCCACATTATCTTACTCCATTGTCTATCATACCCTCTATTAGAAATGATGACATGGAAAGTTCACTTGAGCATAACCATCTATCAGATCTACTTCAGCTAGGACATGTCTTTGCATTGGTTGCACCACAGGGGAATGATGAGAAATCTGATTATTGGTTAGCACATTATGTAAGAGGTAAACAAAAACTTGCACAATCGATTATAGATGATGATGGATTCACATATCCTACTAGTTCAGTGGTTGTTGTTGGAACATGGCTGTAGACATACATTCTTAAAAGGAACAAAATTCCTGCATTCAAAGACTATCAGAAGCACAAAATAATTCTCATATATTCACATCTTACTATAGCAGCAAATGTAAAGTTGAAGCATCAAGGAAGACCAAAAGTAAAAAAACTTTTTACTATTGCTAATGCTGATCATGAAGCCCTATTGGAGACCCTAAAATAGAGAGAGGACCCTACTGAAACACTCAACTAGGTATATTTACTTCTTATGTTATTTTCTTCATAATGATTCGATGAACTGATGATTATCTTGTTTAATACAATAAGTTACTAATTTTTTAATGATATTGGAAGGTAGGTACATCATGAAGAGTTTGGGGGGGGGGGGGGGGGGGGGGGTGGTGGTGGTGTTGGGGAGAATTCCTAAGATTTATGATGTATTATGATGTAAAATGTGAACTTTTTTTGTATATGGTTTTTGTAATAATAAAAAAAGATAGGTTAAATTAGTTGCACATTTTTATTTTTATTTTGGTAGTTTCTTTGTAAGGACTTATAAGAGGAAGGCTTTGAACAAGTTCTTGCAAATCATATTTGCATGTGATACAAGTCTATAAGGACAATTTTAAGAGAATTTATAACTATATGAAAGATAATTGCTTGTGGATATCTTATTACAAGTTTGGATTTTTTCTTATTTGACATAGAGCTGACATTATGATTATTAAAACTATTTTTATCAAACTAATCAAATAAGAAAAATCTAGAAAGTATGGATGAACAATTAGAATACTTGATTTCTTAAAAAACAATTTGGGGAAGGTGACAATAAGTTTGAGTACTCATTCACAATGAGGCATTGAAACAAAAAGTGATTTTATGATGCTAATATTGTGTAAAATTGACAAGAATCCCTTTGCATGCAATCTCAAGCCTCCCCAAATGAACTAGTCATTACCAAGATGGTTCAACATCACCCATTAGTGTTGGATCCTTAGGCCCACCCTTCCAATTGAGAGGAAAACTAGTTCTTAGTCCAATAACATTAATGAAATACAAGGTTTTTGATCATCCACATAACTACTACATCTAATAAAAATAATTTTAAAGAATGCATGGAATTTTTCCAAATGCATATCCATAAAAATGTACAAAAATTAAATTCTATAATATTAAAGGATGCTAGTCCCTTTGCATACACCCTTTAACATCTCTAGAAGAGCAAGTGATTTTCATGTGGATTCAATATCACCTAAACATGTTGAGCCCTTAGGCACACCCATTTGAATTAGTAGGAAAATTGATTGGTTATCCAACAATTCTCATGCTAAGAAAGCTTGTTAATCAATCACATACCAACCACATCTCATAAAAAATAAATAAATCAAGTAATGCATACATGAGGTATGCACAATCACTAACCATTCTATGCACTTTTTTATCACATCAATACATGAAACACTAGTGCAAAGTAACTAACCATTTTTCTTTTCTTGATGTAATAAGGTCTAGGGATAGATCTAATGATCTCCTTGTGACCATCCACATTTGTAATAGACACAAGACCTCATGGTGCAACTATAAGCCTTGGCCATCAGTTGGTCCAATAAAGTGGATTTTTGGTAAATTCAATATTTTTAAGGTAGGTCTAGATGTTTAGAACATTATTAGGGTCCCTAGGAGTTTGTAGAGTCCATTTGCGAACAAATTTGCAATAAAACTTGTCTTAGTGCAAAAATTAAGCAACTTTTGCAATTTTCTTGACAACTTTTCAAAATCTAACTCCTAATGGCTAGAACTGTTTGAATCATCAATGCCATTAGCTCCAGGTGGGTGGGTAAACCCTAGTGACATCCTTATTTTAGCCACAGAGACCATCCATCATCTGCGACCACCCCGTATCGAGGAGTCTCCAAGGTGCTCTAAGTGCGTTTTGAGGTCGATCTTCTGAGGTCATAACTCGGAGCTCCTGAGGGCTATCAATGAACTATCAAATGCTATAGGACAGTGATGCTAAGGCCTAAAATAACCTATCTCATTTTTAAGAGATCACATTTCATTTTCATTCAGCACAACGATCTTGCTCGATGCAAAAACTCGCAGTGTGCCTCAGTTCATAGGTGCACCACAACGTAACTTTGAAACTGCTGATCTTGGCATCAAATTGTTAGGGCCATTAGCTTTGAGTGGATAGGTGAACCCTAGTCACATCCTTTTTTTTGCCACGAAGACCATCCATCATCCACAGCCACCCTGTATCGAGGAGTATCCAAGGTGCTCTAAGTGTGTTTAGAGGTCGATCTTTCGAGGGTCATAACTCGGAGCTCATGAGGGATATCATTGAACTATTGAGTGCTACAGGACAATAATGTTGAGGCTTAAAATAAACTATCTCATTTTTGAGAGATCACATTTCATTTTCATTCAACACAGTGATCTTGCTCGATGCCAAAACTCACAGTGTGCCTCAGTTCATAGGTGCACTACAACATAACTTTGAAATTGCTGATCTTGGCATCGAATCATTAGTGCCATTAGCTCCAAGTGGGTGGGTGAACCCTAGTCACACCCTTGTTCCAACCATGAAGACCATCCATTATCAGCAACCACCCCATACTGAGGAGTCTCCAAGGTGCTCTAAGTGCGTTTCAAGGTTGATCTTTCGAGGGTCATAACTCGGAGCTCATGAGGGCTATTGATGAAATATTAAATGCTACAAGAAAATGATGCTAAGGCCTAAAATAACATATCTCATTTTCAAAAGATCACATTCCATTTGCATTCGGCACAATGATCTCACTCGATGCCAAAACTCGTTGTGTGCCTCAGTTCATAGGTGCACCACAACGTAACTTTGAAACCAATGATCTTAGCATCAAAAAGTCAACACCATTAGCTCCAAGTGGGTAGGTGAATCCTAGTCACACCTTTTTTCTAATAACAGAGATTATCCATCATCTGCAGCCACCCTGTACTGAGGAGTCTCCAAGGTGCTCTAAGTGCATTTTGAGGTCGATCTTCCAAGGGTCATTACTCAGAGCTTGTGAGGGCTATCAATGAAATATAAAATGCTACAAGATGGTGATGCTCAAACCTAAAATAACCTATCTCATTTTTGAGAGATCACATTTTGTTTGGATTCAACACAACGATCTTGCTCAATGCAAAAATTTGCAGTGTGCCTTAATTCATAGGTGCACCACAACATAACTTTGAAACTGCTGATCTTGGCATCAAATATTCAGTGCCATTAGCTTTGGGTGGGTGGGTGAACCTTAGTCACACCCTTGTTTTGGCCACGAAGATCATCCATCATCTGCAGACACCCCATATCGAGGAGTCTCCAAGGTGCTCTAAGTGCGTCTTGAAGTTGATATTTAGAGGGTCATAACTTAGAGCTCGTGAGGGTTATCGATAAATTGTTGAATGCTAGAGGATGGTGATGCTAAGACCTAAAATATCCTATCTCATTTTTGAGAGATCATATTCTATTTGGATTTGGCACAAAAATCTCGCTTGATGCCAAAACTCATTGTGTGCCTCAATTCATAAGTGCACCATAGCATAACTTTGAAACCGCTAATATTGGCATCGAATTGTCAGTGCCATTAGCTCTGGGTGGGTGGGTGAACCCTAGTGACACCCTTTTTTCAGCCATGGAGACCATCCATCATTTGCAGCCACCCCCTACCAAGGAGTCTCCAAGGTGCTCTAAGTGCACTTTGAGGTCAATCTTTCGAGGGTCATAACTCGGAGCTCATGAGTGATATTGATGAACTATTGAATGCTACAAGATGGTGATGCTGAGTCCTAAAATAACCTATCTCATTTTTGAGAGATCACATTCCATTTAGATTCGGCACAATGATCTTGCTTGATGCCAAAACTCACAGTGTGCCTTAGTTCATAGGTGAACCACAGTGTAACTTTGAAACTGCTAATCTTGGCATTGAATTGTTAGTTCCATTAGCTTTGAGTGGGTGGGTAAACCCTAATGACACCCTTTTTCCAGCCATGGAGACCATCCATTATTCGTGGCCACCTCGTACCAAGGAGTCTCCAAGGTGCTCTAAGTGTGTTTCTAGGTTGATCTTCCAAGGGTCATAACTTGGAGCTCGCAAGGGCTATCAATGAATTGTCAAATTCTATAGGAAAGTGATGCTAAGGCCTAAAATAACCTATCTCATTTTCAAGAGATCACATTTTTTTTGGATTTGGCACAACGATCTCGCTCGATGCCAAAACTTGTAGTGTGCCTTAGTTCATAGGTGCACCATAGTGTAACTTTGAAATCACTGATCTTGGCATCAAATTGTTAGTGCCATTAGCTTTGGGTGGGCGGGTGAACCCTATTCACACCCTTGTTCTAGCCATGCAGATGATCCATCGTTTGCGGCCACCCCATACCGAGGAGTCTCCAAGGTGCTCTAAGTGCATTTTGAGGTCAATTTTTCGAGGGTCATAACTTGGAGCTCGTGAGGGCTATCGATGAACTATCAAATGCTATAGGATAGTGATGCTAAAACCTAAAATAATCAATCTCATTTTTGAGAGATCACATTCTATTTGGATTTGGCACAGTGATCTCGCTTGATGCCAAAACTTGTAGTGTGCCTCAATTCATAGGTGCACCACAACATAACTTTGAAACCGCTAATTTTGGCATTGAATTGTTAGTGCCATTAGCTCTGGGTGGGCGGGTGAACCTTAGTCACACCCTTTTTCTAGCAATGGAGACCATCCATCATCCATGACCACCCCATACCGAGGAGTCTCCAAGGTGCTTTAAGTGCATTTTGAGGTCAATATTTCGAGGGTCATAACTCAGAGCTCATGAGGGATATCAATGAACCGTTGAATTCTACAAGATGGTGATGCTGAGGCCTAAAATAAATTGAAGCTCACAAGGGCTATCGATGAATTTTCCAATCAAGTCTCTTAAGTTGAGATATTTTGAAGTTATGTTGAAATTGAAAAGTTGTAGTATGAGGATAGTAACAAAGTGAAGTGCTAGTTATCAAAGATTATGAATCTATGAATGACTTGGTGGTTGGGAATAGAATCCATGGTTGAGGAGTAGAGTCCTTACTGTTTTGAGATTAGATTTGAAGCCAAGAGTTAGTTTCAAGGTTGAAGGTGGAGTTTAAAATGGGGTTATCTGAACCTTGTGTAGGAGGTTAACAAGTGTATTTATGTCATGATAACACTTCAAATTGTACATTGCATCCAAATTTGATAATAAAGGTTGTTAAAAAGTTATTCAAAAATTATTGCATTTGAATCAAATATAATAAACATAGTCAAAATTAATGATATTCCATAAACATGAACAATACACATGATCCATGATAAATTGAACAATACTAGATATTAAATTAATATGTATATCATTATGCACATAAATGAAAAATATATATATCAAAATACATGTATCCATAGACAAAATTTTACACAAATATATATATATATATATATAAGATCATGTATCCATAGAGAAAGTACTCAAATATATATCAAAATATATAGATCCATATACAAAATGTGGCTGATCATGCCATCAGAATGTGTATAATATCAATGTTTCTGTATACAATGTGGCATATGCCATCTCAAAATGTCTCATGATGCATCCTACAACAACTATACTATCCTAGGGTGCTGGTGGATGATCAAAATGCACCCTCTTCGCTCCACTAGGTGGATCAGATGCCTCCTACATAAACAAAAAAGGAAAACCCAAAGTCAGACTACTAAATATATATGATTCTTTGTATGTAACATTGAATTACTCAAATGCATAATGATATTTTTTGTAATGAAGATTTATACTATCAAAATTTCATAATAAATACCTCTCTCATTGACCTCCTATGCCGGTCAAGAGTCCTCCCATATGCCCTCAGCAATGCCGGTACCTCTCTAATTGTGGGTTGTATATGTTCAAATACGTTTGTCAGATGAATCTATAATTTAAAATATAACATTATAATTCATAACATACTAAATTTATAACATATTTCATCATGAATTCAAACTACAACTTACTATTGTAGGTTGCTCCTCAAGAGAGAGTGGCCACGTCATCAAATCTACATAACTCTCCTGCTGGACCACATGTGCACTAGGAGTCTCCTATGAGATAAAAAATAGTAGTTGTTAATATCATGAAAGTCAGTTTTGAATTTATTTATGAAGATAAGGATAATAAAAAATAAATGATACTTATACATACAATGGGGCTCTTGGTGTGAATGGAAATCCCTGATGGTCTATGATGTGGAATCTATATAGGCTCATCGCCAGTAGCCACACCCTATATACAATAAAGAATTTAATTAAATGGGATTACCACAAACATTTTATAAGAATGCATCGATATTTATCAAATAGAAAGCACCTAATTACCTTTCCTTTGTCAATGTGTGCTGGCTTACCCCCTGCACTTTGTCTCCCTAGGACAGGTGGTACTTGCAAGATAAAAGAAAGATTAGCAACCATATATGCTACAATATCAAATAGAAAAAAAAATGTGAACACAACTTAATGTACCGTAGATGTCTCAAAGCCAAATGAAATGGCCAAGAGCATGGCATCATCAATCTGTTTGAGCTCCTCCTCGGTCATCAACTAAACATGAATGAAGATCACATACATATAAAAGTCAATATGGCTTAAAAATTAAAATTACTCTATTATAAAAATTAACTTTAAATTGCATATGTCATAAAAATAGAATATACACATACTGACACTGAAGGAGTCCATGCCTCTACATTCCCCTCCTCTCTTGCATCAGGGTCTATAGCCTCTGCGTGTGTGTCTGGTGTATCCTCGTCTAATACAAAATGATACTCAGGAAGATCACCTATGGGACCCAGGCAAATATTCTTGCATGTAATGCAAGTGTGAGGCACACAAACATGTGATGAGCTAGCCGATGATGAACTAGCACCAACATCATCAACATGAGGAGGCAAGATTGATCTAGCCTGAGATATCATTAGGCTACTCAGCCTATGAATGGCTCTGATGGTTTGAGAGCTAGCCTCTATCATAATATCTAGATGTTGCACTCGAGGAGGGGGGAGATATCAATGGGGGGGGGACAAAAGTTGCAACTTTCTTCCACTAAGAAGAGGGTCTATCTTGAGGAGCTCCTAGTCCTACACCCATGTTGGGCTTCATGCTCTAATAGTTCACTTTAAGTTTCAACGCAAATTTTGCATATAATTTTCTAAGGAAATAAAATGGTATGTCTAAATTTCCATGTGGAGGGATATCAAAGACCATCCACCAACGATCCCAAAAGTTTGCATGTATGACATCATTTGTGCACCATTTAATCGATAGTTTGGATTTTTTTGGGTCAATTGGTAAACCCATTTTTGGGTTTGCAAAAAGGCTAGCCAAATTATCTTTGCTTATGTTGAGGGCCGCAACCTCATCATAATCCAAACCATCATCAAACATCTCATGCATTTCATCACTCCAATGAAGAGTGACATTTTGTTGGTTCATAAGGGTTTCAATGTTATCCACTATGGTGTTTGACATGGATAACATAGGAGCCAATGCGGGTACATTATTATATGTTCTATGCAAACCTCTCAATTCGGTGAGATTTTCATTTATCAAATCCTTGATTCGAGGAGGGTTTTAAGGGGGTAGAGGATCATTTGGTGGATGGTTTTGTGGGGATACTGGATCATTTGGTGGGGGGTTACAAGGAATATTATTCCCTACCTTAGTGTCATCATTCTGATTAGCCATTCCTATTGAATTGCAAAATGTAATATATATTAAAAAAAACCTTAATTTTAACCATTTTTTCAAAAAAACCCTAGATTCAACTAAAACAAACAAAATCATCCTAAAATCTATTGAATTTAGGTTAAAAATGATTTGGAAAAAAAAAATGCCTTAATATTTGAAATCCGATCTTGAATCGTATCCAATCACTCTTGCAATACTGGCCCCAAATTAGCATAATAAGAGGGCCCACGGGTCTGTGTTTTTATTTTTATGTTATGCACAGGTATCAGATATCCAATATGCATGCAATATTATATACAAATTATAACATATAATATCTTACATTTTTAATTATTATATTATATTATATTTAATATTATATTATATTATATTATTATAATATAATATTATTATAATTTATTATATTATATTATTATAATTTATAATATATTATACTTTTTTATTATATATTATATTATAATATATTACTTTTTTATTATTATATTATATTTTATATATATTATATTACATTATATTATATATTATATTATATTATATTATATTATTATAATATAATACATTATAATATTATTATAATATAATATTATTATTATAGTATAATATTATACTATTGTAATATAATAATAATAATAATAATAATATACTATATAATATTGAATAATATATTATACTATTATAATATAATATTTTTATATTATTATAATATAATAATAATATTATATTTAGTATAATAATTATAATAATTATATTGTTATAATATTATTATGCTAATTATCAGATATCCGATATCAAATCAGATATCCGCTGTCAAATTAGATATTTGATAAGGCTTGGCCTTACCATCTAGGTTTGGTACCTGGATTGGTGAAGAAAGTCAAAGCAAATTTTGAAGCGCTTTTAGATGTCTTCAAACTCTATTTTTTTCACATTGCCACTTTTTGGCACACCATGATCCTGCACATACCCCAATACACTATGTTATCACTGTCTTAATTGATTCTTGCACTTCAATACATAATCATAACTCAACCTTTCCTCTAGGTATTTTTGTTACATCTTGTTGATCAAATCCTCGTCATCAATCAAGTAAGTGATAGTGCTTGAAACATATAAGCAATTGTCTTACCAACATATAGCAGGTTTGACATCAATGACAAAACAATGATTGAAGACACACACTCTTCTTTCAATAGTCTCAAATGGTCTTTTCAATCATATATCAACACTTTCATTTTTAGGGTGCGATGTCACTATCTCTAACTCCAATACTTCATGATAGCAGTCATCACATGGTCATGGGTGGTTAAGCCAAACCTATGGTCAAGGTTGTGATGCAACAATTCCTTTTATCACTTGTTTGCATGGTTAACATTTGGGTTAACAATTCAAGTGGCGATGCTATGAATGGGTTATGGGTCATACGATCACAAGGAGATAGGGGTTAATTGGAGTTAGAGCTACGAAGCAAAAAATTGCCTTTATTGCATTGTCACTAAGTTAGCATCAAAGTTAACAGATCAAGTCATAATGGTGCAATTATGGTTAAATGATAGTCTTCATGAAGTTGCAGGTATCTAGGCTATGGATCATGTTTAAGTTGTGATCTTGTGAAAGGCAACACATGCAATGAAGATAACATTAGTCGTAGGGTCATAACCATTTGATGCTAGCTAGGAAATAGAATGTGAAGGGAAAATTAAGGGAAAAATAATTATTTTTATGCCATCACTGGGTAAAAGCACAAACCTGTGTCACCCTTTTGTAAACAAAAGGCTAACAAAAGTATAATTGCTCACCTTTAATGACATAAAACTGGTATTACTATTCAGAATTTGAGAATGAAGTAAACTAATGAAATGTGTACAAATATAGATGAAGTTTAGGATTATAATTTTTAATAATTATCTGGAATAAGAAGTGATATATTTTCCCTATTTTTATAGATACTTTTTTAGTTGCTGAAAAATATTGAAAGTTAGGGGTTTAGTTTCCACCACTAAACTATATGGAAACAAGCTTATTTCTCTTTGATCTCAGCCTATGTTATAGATACCATATATAGATAGAACAATCAATGATATTAAATTAAATTTGACCTATATTTTCTCATTTATAATGATTCAAATTTTAACTCACCTAAAATCGATAGTTTTCATCTCCCACCACATTTTTCAAAATAAATCTATTCTATGCAAAAAAAAAATTATACATTTTAGAAGAGGACTCTCTCTCCTCTAGAACATTATATAATTTTAATTTTTTATAATATGATTTAAGATTTTTTTCTTTCTCAAAATTGACATCTTTTTGAATATTAAAATATGTGCTTGTAGAATTTTTTAATTAGAATATACTATATCTAATTAAAACACTATAAACTCTATATGGGAATATTCTTGACTATGAGCTCTATAAAATGGTTTTTATATGTTATTAAAAAAAATCATAAGAAATAGTTAAGGTTATTTAAATGTCAATTTTCTAAAATAATTTTATTTTTAAAAGTAATTGGACACAAACTAGTATAAAACATGCATTTAATAGATATTTCCAATTGGAAAAGTGTGATACCATTTATAACTTAACTATAATGAATTTATCTAGATCATATGATTGAAAAAAAATGATTTTAGATAGAAACTTCCAAATTTATTTGTCCTAATAAGTCAGCCTGAAAGGTGATAGAGCTTTGTACTTTTACTGTAGATGGTTAGAAGACTATTAAGTCTAAACTGCAACGATGACATAGAGAGCCAATTGCATGACAACATAGGGTTGCAACAGGTAAGGAAATAAAGAGGAAGTAAGATGCAATGTAGTGATTGACATATAACATGAAGGTTTCATAGTTTCATGAGGAAAAAAAATTAATAGATAAGATGAGTCATGAAGTCATGAGATAAGGTAGCTAGTAGGGTGGCAAAACACTTCGAGGGCATTGTGCCACGTGGTAGGTTAGATGATTGACTTTAGTTGACAAATATGATTTGGTTGATCTGGCACATTGAAAATACTATAAAGAGAAACTCTTTAATGGAAAACCAATTCCTTGATCATCTACAACTACCTTTTGATGATCTCCATGTCTGTTTGATACAAAGGACACTCCATCACCACTCTGAGTTACCTTTCTAGCTAGCTATGTAGTTATGACGACTGTTTCTATCTCTTTGAGGTTAGGATCAATATGAAGACATGATTTTTTGCATATGGGCACACACTCAATAAAATTTTCTTTGGATCAATAGTGATTGTTCTCTAGGAATTTAGTGGCAGTAGTTGCAGTTTGGCTTAAGACAAAAATTTCTTAGTTATGCTTGAGCTATAAAATAAAATATTGTAAACCTTCCATGGGTAGGTCTTTTCTTTGATTCTATAATAGTAGCATTCATTGCTCTATTACTGTAATTCCCCTTTTGCCTGTGAATGAATAAAATTCTCAATTGTATCTCCTTCTTCCATTAATATATCATGCAACATCTCTTGCCTTATATTGATGTATTGCTTTCATTCTTTGGTTACATTCTATGTCTATTTGTCTTTGAATGATATAGAGTGAAGTCCCTTCCTTATACCATTTATTGATTTCTAATTTGTGAATGATTATTGAGCCAAAGCTAAGATAGAATCTATGTATCTGAGGATTATTTTGATGAACTATGCTTCCTGGGGCAGCGATAAGATTGAAAAATACTATTTGGCGTATCACCCCTCTTAGATTAGAATAGGTAGTTTTCTTTCATGTATTCTTTCTTCCTTTTTCTCTCAAGAAATACTTAGGTGCACCCTGATAGTAAGGAAGTTGACCTTCTCTAGAGACTCAATCTCTAATTGCAAAGTCCCACACTTTCAAGATTTTTTTCCATGTTACATGAGGTTGCCTTTAGGTAAAAAATTTAGGCAAAGATTCAAAATTTCATGTGAACAAGAAGATGTGTGACTTGGTCAAAGATGGTGGAGGTACTTAGTTATTTAAGGCACTCGACATGCACTAGGAGCTTGGTGATGCTTGGTTGCAGTGTTGACTAAGTAGCTCAATGATTAAAGGGACTCAATCTATGAAGGAAGAACTCAACATATACTAGAGAGCTCAACTTGTTTGGTTTTTGCGTTGACCAAGTGGCTCGATCAGTGAAGGGGCTTGGGTATGCTTAGTGGAATTATTGATGCTTGGTGGAGGTTTCTAAGACTCGGTCATGTCTTGCTTTTTGTGTTTTTTGAGTTGTTTGTGAGCTGACCTTTTGGTATTTAATCTCAATTGTAGGTATTTAATGAATGTTGTAGATGACTTGTGGCTTAAGTATATTTTTAGTTTAATGGGCTAGGCAAAATAGTGACTTATTTGGGTATAAGTAGGGGTGCCTTATGGAGTCTTAAGTTAGAATCATCTAGCTTGGAGAACAAGATGTGGTAGAAGAGTGACTTTTAAGTAGGGCTAGTAGCTAAGGCTTTGGAAATAAGGAGATTTAGCTATGGGCTTTGAAGCACACATTTAGATCTTCCTTAAAGGTTTTTACTAGTGTGGATCTAGACTGGTTAGTGTTGAGATTGGATCTTGAGGGATCTTGCAGAACTATTTTCTTGTAATTGCTATTATATTTGGCCAAAACTTGGATGACCTTACAACCAGTAACATTGCATGTAAACAATTATTTTTATGAATATAGAGTTGCATTTGGTATTAAATTGTGTATCTTGTGTTGTGTTTCCATTGTATGGTTAACCTCCAGCAGGGGTACCCTCAGATCCTCACTATATCAATATATTACCTTCAAATGCAACTTGTCAAGAATTCTAAATCTCATTAGGAAGTCTACAAGATTTTACTTCTCCATATTAGTCATAGGAATAGCTAATAACAATGTTTCTCTTGCAAGAATATTCTGCATGAATATATCTTTTTGTGTTACCTCACATCCCTCAAGCTTGTATTCTTCAATCACATCCTTGTTACTTTTTGTAACCAACCAAAATTCTCGAGTCATACATCACATACATTTCTTCATATTTTCTTTCCATCTGTCATAGTTAACTCCATCAAACTTTAGACTATCATTCCTAAAATGCACTATAAATCTCCTTAAGTAGTTAAGCTTTTGCTTCAAGGAGTTGATGCTTTGTGACCAATTATTAGAAATTAAGGTCCATGAAGATAACTAAGAGGGGTGGGGTGCGGGGGGGGGGGGGGGGGGGGGGCGGTGGGGGGTGTGAATTAGTTATATAATTAAAACAACTCTAAAAATCATAATTAATTTTGAAACATGTAAACAATATATGCAACTACCATAGAAAGATAACCATACAATAACACTAGATTTTTTTACTAAAGACACCCTTAATTAGAAGGAAAACCTTGGTGGGGATGATACCCAAAAAATGATGCACTAATACAAAAGTTCCATATTAGAAAATAGAACCTATTAGGAGTCAATAAAATACAATTAGTACATATGATTCCCTATTAGGAGAATTTGAATCCTTGTTAGGAGTTGAAAGGAATACAACTGCACCCACTATCCAAATCACCTCTATATTATTCCTTTTGAATAATAAAATGTGAAACAACAACTATCCAATCAATAACTTGTGTTGCCAAACACAATTCCTTTTTAGTTAACCATTCCTCAACTACACAAAACTCTATTATGATAAAAAATATATTTGCATTCAACTTTTCTTACCAAACATCACAATGCATATGATCATACTAATGATTACAACCAAAGAAAACATATTTCCTTTATACCAAGTCCTACAAATATCATTGAGTCATCCTTGAGGTTTTCCCAATTTACAATAATAATAGAGGACCACCTTATGCTATTAATGTTAGAAATTGATAATACTAAGGGAGGTGTTGCTGAGGGGGGGGCGGTGGGGTGAATCAATATTCTACAAACTTTTATCCACAACTAGATACTATTAATAAATTTGCAATGTGCGTATGAAAGTTAAACCAATAATCCTGAATGATAAATAAAACCATACACAAAGAGAACTCATAATATTTTGTTAACTAGGGAAACCATGGCTAAGGGAAAACCCCGATGAAGATGCCACCCACAAAGTAATCCACTAAACAAAAGAATCTTGTTAAGGATATTGACCCTATTAAGGGTCAATAAATTACATATAGTGTAGTGTCTCAGTCCTTATTAGGGGACTCGACCCTATTAAAATCCTCAACCCTATTAGGAGTTAAATAAACCCTATTAGGAGTTGTGTCAACCCTATTAGGAGCTGGTATTACAATTACAACTATATGCAAGAAGAGCCCATTTCCCTAAAATGCAATTATACAATATAGTGCCTTTATACAAAATGACATAGATACAAAAACCTCTTTATTTCTGACTACTGTACTTCACATAGCTCTGATCTAACATCATAATTCACATTACAAATCTCTCATACAAGTTTTGATGTCATATGCATAGTTCACATATTTGTCATATACTTCACATTCACATACTATCACATATATCACACATCACACACTTCACATGAGATGATTCTTTACTTATACTCTTTTCTTTCACAAAAACTCCTATGCAATCAACTTCATGCAATCACACATTATACTAACTTAGGGTAAACATTTAGGATGCTGTCCCCACATAAATAAGTAATTTTTTCATGACCAAAATAATTCCTTAACATTTTATTCCCCTATTTATTTTGTACTCTCTTCTGTTGTTCATACTGCCTTTATTGGTATTTGACCTATAACTTTATCCACATTGTCCATACTAATTTGCACATGCCATTTGTGTCTATAGCCTCCCCACTACCAAAAACTATCTCTACACTGCTAGAGAAACTGTCTAACACTTCGACAATTTTTTGCCTCTAACTATAGAATCTTCAATAGTATATTCTACCATCTCATCTTGAGATATATGTTTCCATTAATAAAACCCTAAGTCATTTTACCTAGCCATATTGCCAAAAATTTCTCCCTCTGTTATTGATAGCAATATATGGGAAAATTGGCTAAGTCCCAAAATGTTATATAAAGAGAACTTTTAAAAAATAGGCCTTCAAGATTTCAAAATTACAAAAATTCTATGGATCATTGTACTTATAACCATCTTCCTTATATCTCCTAATACAATATAATACTAAGTAACGTTTCCCCCACTTACTATTTAACTATTTACTTATACATACTATCACTTTATACAAATTTCCTTCCTCTCTCCCTTTGACCTCAATGGCAGAGTTGTCAAAACTTATTTACATGTCAAAATTGTGTTTCATTAACTTTGTTTAGGCTAACAAGAGGAAATACAATCACCAAAACTAACTTCAAGACTCTTCATATTCTTCTCCCACAACTGCTTGAATCCTTTTGAAATGCTGAGAAGAGAACACAATCCATGGGATGCTATCTCTACTGCATTCAAATCTAGGTACACAAATCTATCAAAAGATGTATTGATTGATAGACATTCCTTCAACTGACATTCAATTGTTCTTAACTTCATGGATAGGTGTTCTCTTAGAAGTGAGAACCTCTTTTTTATCCTTGTCTTTTTGTCTTCCAAAAAACTTATGTCATCATAAGTCTTGCTAACCTATGCCTCAATTGCTTCAATTTGCACACCAGGTTCACTCAACCAAATGGCCAATGCTTCCACCTTTATGAATTTTCCTTCAAGCTCATTTTCAATGTCTTTTGTGAAGCTAAAAGACATTTCACACTTTACATGTAGAGCTTTTCCTTCAAGCTCACATTTCCTTAATGTCTTGATGTATGCATAAGGAATCAATAAGTTATTTATGATGTTATGATAGACAATGCCAAAAATTTGTGCATCATGCTTTGCTTGAACTTGTACTACTACAACCTCTAACAAAATTGTGAATTCAACATTAAATTCTTGAATCATAGCTTTGGCTTTGTCCCTAGGGTTAGGATCAAGTGACTTTACAATCATGACTCCTTGTAACTTTTTCGTTACCTCCATGAGAGTTTTCTACAAACTCTTGACCTATTTATTCTCTCTGATAATCTTACTAAGGGATGATATCAACTTTGATTGATCATTTTTATCAGAACCAGTAAGTGTAACTGAGGTGAGAGATGTGCTAGATGCACTTGGATTCTCATCCTTCTCTATTTTCTTCTTCCTCTCTTCTCTTTTCCTCATTGTCTTTCTTTTTCTCATCTTCTTTTCTTGTGTTTTCTTCGTCCTTTTTCCTCTTGTCTACTTCTTCCTTCTTCTTCTTTCTTATGCTTCTTCCTTCTTCTTCTCTTCTTCTTCTTCTTCTTCTTCTTCTTCTTCTTCTTCTTTTCTCTCTTCTTCTTCTTCTTCTTCTTATTCTTCTTCTTCTTCTTTTCTTCTCTTCTTCTTCCTCTTCCTCTTCTCTTCCTCTTCTTGTCCTCTTTTTATTTTCTTCCTTCTCCTTTTTCTTTTCTTCCTCTTGCTTCTTTTTCTCCTCTTCTTCTTTCTATTTCTTTTCATCTTCTTCTCTTTGCTTCTTCTTTCTTTATTCTTCTCTCTTTTTATCTTCTTTTCTCTTCTTTTCCTTTTCTTCATTCTTTCTCTTTTCCTCCTCTTTATATGAGCTAGAGTAATAAATTATATTACCAACGATGTTTGGACCAAGATCCTTGAAAGGATCCTCTGCGATGTTAATTGTCACACTTGTAGTGCCAATTTACATAGTATCTATTCCAATGGAGATCTACAAAGATAGATATGCCATCTAAGTGTCCTTAACTTACATTGTTGTTGCTACTGGGGTGCTCTACTCAATAGACATAGGGATTTCTTCCCCTGACTTTATGCTCACTTCTTTGGGTAAAAATGTCATGTATTTAACAATGGCTTCTTCCATCTCCTTGTTAAATTATTCATAATTTCCTCCCATCAAAAGATGAATTTTCTTTTATTTCTTAGTAAGGGTTCAATTCCCTTTATTATATGTTGCAAGTCTTCATCATTATTGACTTTGCAAAGCTTCTTGATCATATTTTCTCTTATTTTCTTATCTTCACCAATGACTCTTCTTCTCATATTTATTAAGCTATTATATAGATCCTTTGGTATATGTCTTTGTACATCTTCAAATTTTTTATTCTTCAAAATCATATTCCTTACTATTGCATTCTCTAACTTAATTCTATCCTTATTGCTATACATGCTATAAAATTTATTCAATTGAATGAAATTATTGTCATTAATGATTTGGATATTCAAATTTTCTACATTTGGCTTCCAAGGATTCTTTCTAATGGTTCTCCTTGCTTCACCAACTACCTATTTTGTAGGTCTATCCTCTTCATCTTTAGATTCATCAAACTCATCTGATTTAACCATCTGCAATGTTTTTCTTCTCTTTCCAAAGCCACTTGACAATTTCTTGGTCCTTTTCTTGCTAGGTGACTCAACCTCTTGTTTCACATTAGTGAGTCTCTCTTATTTCCTCTTGGATGGAGTAGATGATTTACCTTTGACTATCTATACCTCCTCTTCATCATACTTCTTTTGCAGTTCATGTGCAACAGTGGCTTGCACTTGGACTTCTATGACATAGGGAATAGTAGGTATCTGTGAATTAGATCCTACTACTATTACTCCCTTTGAAGCTATTTCTATGGCAATATGAGTAGCTACCAATACCTTAGTTTAACCACTAGCCTTCATTTCCAAGGCTATACCCTTTATCTCATTGAATTCTTCTCTAGTCATTCTCAATTCTTTGAGAATTGATTCAATTTTCTTCTCAACATTCTTCTTTATATCCTTACTATAGAGATTTCTCTCTAGTTATTTGATTTTATCTACACAAGTTCCCCATATAGGAGTGTCCTTATCTTCTTTAGACTTGAGTGTGATCTTTGCATACCTTTCAATTATTTCTTCACTTAACTCATAGCCCATAGGGTCTATGAACTTAACTCTAACTACAAATGCCTCCATGCATGTTACATCTATTTCAACCATGAAACATATGTCTTCCTTATAATTTTCCACCAGTGAGGGTGGTATCCTATAGCTTTTCTTTATCATAGTTTGGAAACCTTTCATAATTTTTTTGATTTCTTCAACAATCTTTTCTTTAGACTATCTCCTATAATGATATGTCACCAAGCTCATGGTGCATTGATTCCATTTTTCCCATTCCCTACCATGCATATAAGGGAATTTCTTGATCACTTAGAAGAATAGGGTTATCAGTAATGACTCAAACCTAAACACTACACTTCTTATTTTCTTGAGTTTATCTAAGTTGTCCATATATTGATGTCTCATAATATCACACAAATTTACCTTTTCTTTCTCAGCTATCATCATGTATGCCACATGTTGGAATCTAGTAGGTACTGAGTTCAATATTGAAGTATGATTCATCTTGTATCCAATGATCTTTCTGATCCCTCTCACATCTATCTACTTTATGAGGTCAATCCTCATACTCATACCACCTAATTTGGTCTTTAGATTGGTCTCCACCATATTTTTCACATTCTTTTCATTAATTGGGTTTCTCCCCTAATTGCATAAACCATGAGTTAACCTATATATCATGTTATTTTTAATCATGAAAGGCACATCTCCAACCCAAAACATTCCTTCATGAATGCAACTTGGAATAATTTTACTCCATTCATGTTTTTCAAAATTTGTATAGAACATATGCTTCACAATGTTTAGTTCCTTCAGGTGTACAAACTCTTATTTCAAGAACAAGTCTCCATAGCACACCAAGTCTAGGTCCTTATGAATTTTATTGTCTCCAGTGCTGTCAAA
The DNA here is from genome assembly GCA_028749045.1 of Cupressus sempervirens. Taxonomy (NCBI): domain Eukaryota; kingdom Viridiplantae; phylum Streptophyta; class Pinopsida; order Cupressales; family Cupressaceae; genus Cupressus; species Cupressus sempervirens. The sequence continues at coordinate 614,135,351 of CM053793.1, read as the reverse complement.
TTTGCAGTGAATATATGACCTGCTATCCTTTACATGAAGAACATTCTCTAGAAATTGCAAAAATGCTCCTACAAGATCATCAACATGAATATGAAAGGGTAATTTTTAAACACACATCTTGGACTCTCACTAACATCACAGATAGTGGGACTTTCCATTTTAGATGATTCAAACACTTAAAAAACTTCATAAAATACCTAAATATCATGAAACTAGGGATTTTTTCACTTTGCAATTTGACCAATTCAAATTCCCCTTTATTTGTTGTCAAATTGCTCTGAAGTGCTCCTTAACTCTTCACATGGCCAAATAGGACTCAAAATCTTGTTTGCATTCCTTAAATATTTTGAATTGAAGTTTGCATTAATTGCACATCTACATAAATTTGTAAAACTGTTACTCTTTTAGCCATTAAACTTGATTGACTTTTTTCTCCTTCATTTGATTATCAAATGACTTACGCTCTTAACCAGTGATTCCTTATAATCTTTACTACCTTCCGTCAACTTTGCAAAGCTCAACTTGACTTCTAACTTTTGTTCCATCTTTCTAATGCTCTTTCTTTGATAAAAGGTGCTTAATTTAAATAATATGAATCAAACACAATCTCTGAATTCAGTGTCTCATTAGGTGCATCAAAATACCATTCTTCTAAAACTGTATATAATTTTTTTGGATCATTTTCTCTCACAAATTCTTCCTTGAATTCTTCAACACGTTCTTTAAGTTCTTCCTTCTAATTGTTATTGCTACTATTATCATTTCTATTATTTATCCTTCTGTAGTTAGGATTTCTATTGAAGTTTCTTCTATCCATTCTACAAAATCTTGCTATGTGTCCAAAGTTATTGGATAACTACATACAAGTACATTCCTTCTCTGATTGGCTCCATTCTAATTATCTGGTGCTCTGTAAAACCTTGCAATCTATCCAAGGTTGTTACATTTGTAACATACAATCTGGTTCCTTAGTCTACTATGTATTTCTCCATCATTAGATCTACTTTGTGTTCTTTTATTACTTGTAGGGTTAATATCCCTAAACAATCTACTATTTCCATTATTACTATCAAACTTAGGTTTCTTACAATCTACTACTTTATTTCCAAAACCATGAAAATTATAATAGTATAAATTAGTGATAGGTTTAAAAGACTTACTTGTGCAATCTCTCTTCATATGACAACTTCATTACATATAAAACATCTACCTCTAAAATCAGATCTAGCCTCCTTAGGTGGTTCAAATTTTTCTATTTGTTTTAGTTCATCACATTTCTCAGGTTGATTAATTTTCTCAACTTCTTAAGATACTTTTGTAGGTATGCTTGGTTCAATCCTATTCAGAACAATTTCTTTAGGCTTAGGGGTTTCAACAACTGAATTTATTTCTTTCTCAACTTCAGTTTTCTTGGCTATTTTCTCTCCAATAAGATATCCAAAACTTATATTATCATAAGAAGATCTTTGGAAGAATATCTGCTCATCAATTTTCTCACTACTGGAATAAAGTTTCTTTAACTATTGTTTAGCTTGAGTTAACTCTCCTTTCACGATGGTATTGTACTTTTATGATTCTGCATGCTCTATTTTGATTGAATTTAATTTAGATGTTACTTGAGTCAGATGGGATCTAAGGTTTGCATTCTTAGATTTTAGATCCAATTTAGTCTTACTATCATCCTTCTTCAAACTTAACTTGAATTCAACAATTTTCAACTCATGTTTCAAGATCTCATTTTGTTTCTTAAGGGTTACTACTTCATCACTATCATTAGTCTTCTCTTTTGATTCTTTTCTAGATTTTAGGTAATCAATTTTATCTTCCAGTTTACCAATGTAGTATGTTGCATCTTCATACCTTTCTCTAAGGTTGTCTCTTTCTTTTGTTAGAAGCTATATTTTCTCTAGGGCTTCTTCAAGATTCTTCTTTAACTATTCTATATTCATAGGGATCTTACTCAAGATGTTAATCCTCTTTTGAATAATTGTTCTTTGGTATCAATTGTTAGAAATAGATAATGTTGAGCCTGGGGGGGGGTGTGGGGGTTGGGGGGGTGAATCAATATTCTACAAACTTTTGTCCACAATTGGATATTATTAATTACTTTGCAACATGCATATCACAGTAAACCAATAATGATGAACAATAAATAAAATAATACACAAAGAGAACTCATAACATCATATTTTGTTAACAAAGGAAATCTTGGCCAAGGGAAAACCTTCGTGGGGATGGCACCCACAAAATGATCCACCAAAAAAAAGAATTCTATTAAGGATATTGACCCTATTAGGAGTCTATGAATTACATATAGTGTCTCAGCCCTTGTTAGAGGATTAGGCCTTGTTAAAAGCCTCAACCTTATTAGGAGTTGATTCAGCCTTGTTAGTAGTTCATATTATAATTACAAATGTATGAAAGAAGATCCCACTACCCTAACATGCAATTATATAATATAGTGCCTTTATACAAAATGAGATAGATACAAAAACCTTTTTATTACTGACTATTGCACTTTGCATAGCTCTAATTTGATATCAAATTTTTTTTTATAGATCTCTCATACAAATTCAAATGTCATATGCACATTTCTTATATTCATCATATACTTTGCATTCACATATCATCACATATATCACACATTAAAAACTTCACATGAAATGATTCTTTACTTATACTTTTTACTTTCACATAAAATATTATGTAGTCAGCTTGATGAAATCATATATTATACCAACTTAGGGTAAACATCTTTGATGTCATCACTACATAAATAAATAATTATCTTGTGACTAAAATAATTCCTTAACACTTTATTTCCCTATTTCTACTATACTCTGTTTTGGTGTACATATTGCCTTTAGTGGTATTTGACCTATAACTTTGTCTATACTATCCATACTAATCTACACACTTAGTTGCATCATCATGAATTTTTTTAATAACTATCCTTACCTTCACACATGCCAATTATCTCTGTAGCCTTAATAATACAAAAACTATCTCTTCACTACTAGAGAAACTATCTAACACTTAGACAATTTTATGTCTTTAACTATAGAATCTTCAATAGTTTATTCTTCCATCTCATCCTAAGATATATTTTTCCATAAATGAAAACCCTAACTCATCCTACCTAGCCATATTTCCAAAAATTACAATACAAATTATATTACAATATTAAATCTTTTCAAGATTACAATCAATCTGTTGGCTAACAGTTATCATAACTTTCAATGATATGAACATATAATCATGCTAATTAACCAAGTCATATTGAACATATCTTCAATCTCTGTCTCAACTCACCTAGCCAAATTCCATCTCTATTAGTAGATAAAATCCAAAAAAAAGTACTCTCTTTCCATAAACATTGTTTGAAAGATGCCTTTAGTAAAATTTGCATATCTCTATTCAGTCTTCATATATTTGTACACACTCTTAACTTTAGTATTTAGAGATACTCTAAAACATAATCCCAAGTATGCATAAGCTGATCTTAAATCCTCGAACCACATGAAGCAAATGTCTCTTTGTTATTTTTCTAGTCTTTAAAGAATAACTAGTATATTGACATCAAGGACAAAATTAGTCATGAATGCAACACATAAGCTTTGAATCATGTCTCCAACAATGCTAATATACTACCCCATAGGAATACTATTAAAATTCATGCTAACACTTACATGTCAAATCCTTTTAATTTTCACTTTTCAATTAGGTTTTGAAATATGATTAGCATTTGCCTCTTCCATGTGCATTTGGAACTTGGGTTTTGAACTTCAAATTAAAACCACCATCTAGATTAGTCATTTTGACCCTTTACATTTTCCTCTAACAAACCATGGTTCTTTCAAAATTTATCCAACCTTTGTAAGCTTCTAAAACCATTATGTACACTACAAACTCAAGACTTTAAAGTATGAGATTCCTTGCAAAGATATCAAGATTCCATTGACGACTAATGTTGGTAAAAAGAACACGGCTTCAAAGATTTTGTTTACTTTTAGTCACACATTATGGAATTTAGTTTTGACATAATACACCTAGAAAAAAAAATTGCAATCACATATTGAAATAATACAAGTTAGGATTGTCACAGTGAAGCTTCTCCCAAGTTGTTTCTCAAGATTGTCTCATTTCTTTTCTCTCAGATGGTGTGGTGGCTAGTGCAACTTCCATCTAGGAGGGTCTTGTAGTTCTACAATGCACACCCCATTTCGCTTTAGAGATGGGGACCCCCTACTTTAAGTTTTTGGCTTTTGGACTCCTAGTCTGGGATCCAAGCCATTTTTGAGGACTTCCATAGTCCCCTATGTCATGTCCAGTTTGGTTAGGAAAGCCCACGAGGTCAAAAATTCAAGAGAACTTAAGATTAAAAACCTAGTATTAAAGAATTTGGTGCACTAGGTGCACCTGCCAAGGTGTGCTAGTGCGCCCAATGATAGAAATAATTTTTTGCATATTTTATACTATGCACCTATGTAGCTACACCCAAAAGGTTTCATTATCTATATGGGGAGGGGGGGGGGTTCACTCCCCCCTTACCTTGTTCATTCTCATCCACCATGCTGTCTATACAAGTCTCTGACTGCACTCTTGCACCACAACATTGCACACACCAAGGTGCGGGTTTTCACTCTGCTTCCCCCTTTTTGCCAGACTCGAGAACATAATATTGCAAAAATTGGTGCCACTAGCACACCAATCTTGGTGCACTAGTGCACACCAATGTTCTATGTCCAATTTTGAGAAAACTTAAAAAAAAGCCCATGTGGGGTGTATAGTGGTGCACCTAGTATGATGAGCTACACCACACCACCCCTAAAGAAACAAAAAACTTAAATGAAAAATAATAATAAAACAAGTGGGTGTGCACTAGTACACCTAACTTGTTGCACTAGTGTGCACCCAATAACAACAAAAAGGCATTAAAAAACTTTAAAATGAAAAAGAACACCATTTTTTGGGTGCCCACTTGTACAACTCATATATTGGGATTTTGTTCTAAAAATGTACATCAAGAACACCTAATCAGGTGCATCAAATAACTACATTTTCAGGATGACTACTTAGAAATCAAGGACAAAAAATTGGGACACATAGATTTGGGGGAATTTCTTAAGATTTGTAACAAGTCCATCAAGAGATCACAAATGGTTTATGCACTTATCTGATCTGGACTAGTCAACACAGCTTCACACCTGGTATTAGTGCAATCTTCAAAGCTCATGATGACACTTGCAAAACACTTGGTCCTAGAGGAAAGGGTGGTGAAGAGTGTGACTAGAGAAATTGTCCTGGATCTACACCCAAAGAATATTTGAGAAAGTATTCCACATCCCATGGGTAGATTAGTTCATCAGGCTTACATATGAACAAGTGGAAAGGTGGTACTGAGAACATATTGAAGAGACATTTGAGATCATTCAGTCCTTGTACCTCATCAAGAAGAATCCTTTGGGAAAGAAGATAGGCAAGGTTGACATGACTAGGGGATATATGATTGAAGACATCAAATATTCCATTATCCTACTAAGTAGAGTTATGGGTTTACCTGTAGCTGGGCATTTAAACATTTTTATGGTGCAGTTCATTAAAATAATCAAGAAGGTGACAATGCCACTAGATTGGGCTTCCACCCTGAGCAAGAACTTATGTGAGCAATTGGTGGTAGCCAATAATAAAAGGAAGTTTTATATGACCTCATATTTAGTATACTTGCTAGCTGCTAGAGTGGCAAATTATCCAGGGTTATATAGAAGAGGTAGCATGTAGGTTCCAAACACATGGCCATACATCGTCTAACCTTAGTTGGTAAAGAAAAAGCTCTCAAACCAAAGTAAAGAGTATATGATTGTGAATGATGCATTTTTATTTGCCATCATCTAATTCATAGAAGGAGATTATACAAAATTATTATCAGAGGATGTGGTGGCACAAATAGCAGTACTTGGAGCATATTACATTTAGTTCAAAACATTCACATATCTAAGGGTAGTTGGTACCACTATAAATCCAAAGAATCTCTTGACATATCCTTGTGATAGACTTGTCCTCTTGGAGATCACTTGACAAATTGAGTCTACATATGACAGAGTCAGAAAACAACATAAACATTGTTGGACATTGCCTTTGACCGTACGACCTTTTCAAATGAAACAGAAGCAAGATATTCCTTCTTTTGAGAGTAAATCCAGGATTAGTATCCCTTGGAAGAATACAATTCTTCACAACCATGTTTTGCAAATATTGAGAGGGTACAATATCTAGTAGTAAAGAATTCACACATGAGGAGGCCATTGAAGACCATTGGATAAATGCTACAAATGACTACCATGTCCAAATAATGGACTATTGTAGGATGAATTTGTACTTGGTAGAGAAGGCCCTAAAAATGAAAATTCCCTTGAAGATATGGTAGCAAGATTCTAACAAGTTGTTGGATCCCCTATTTAACAAGGATAGAATTGGCGATAGGTCTATTATGAGTTTTGAAGTTGACAAGGAAGAAAACTCAGATATCAACCATTGGGCTAGGCATGCCATTAATATGACATAGGATTGGATTAAGAATCCATTTGATCTTGATCCAATACCTAAAATAGTAATCTTCCATGCACAAGCCCAATTAGCCAAAGGTAGAGGGAAGAAAGTTACCATTCCTACCTTTGTAGCTCAATCTCTAGTAAGGCCTGAAACTATGCATCAACTTGATAGGCCAATAGGTTATTATAGAGCTTAGAAAAGTGGAGGCCAAGGGAAGAGAAAAATAAGTTCTCTTGAAAGAGTTGAGCTAGAGGAAGGTGAAATCTCGACACCCCCACAATAAGAGGAGGCAAATGTACAAGGGTCCAAGGATACTGGGGTATCATAAGTTCAAGATGGCCTACAATTACTACTGGCTACTGCACCGAGCCAAATGTAAATAGAAATTGGAGATCAAGAGGTCTCTCCACCTCGACAGATAGAATAAGAACCCTCTTCTATACCTAAGAAAGAAAGAAAGATCAAAACTATAGTCAAGAAAAGGAAAAGGGTGATCAGGAAAGTTGTGCCTTTCCCATCTAGCTTGGAACCCATTCCTGAAGAGGAAGAAGAGGATGAGGATGAGGATAATGTACACTTGAATAGAAGAACTCAGCTAGCAAGATCCATTGAGTAAGAAAGAAGGAGAAGTTCTACTGTTACACCACCATCAATCCCAGAAGAACCTCTACAAACAACTACATCAGAGGATGAAATGCAACAATGTATTGATGAGTAGGATGTGGAGGGTACTGACATATTTAGGATGCCAAATTTTGATTTCATGCCCGTAGGGATAGAATTTATTGGGGACAAGATCAAGGATACACCAATAAATGAGTCCTAACAAGAGGACTAGACTCAAATGCCACTAGAGTCATAAGGTCCCAAGATAACTCCTTGATCCCCATTACAAGTCACAGTTGTGGGTAAAGCTTCTACTACTCTCTTGCCTCAAAGTACTAAAGAAGAAAAAATTGAAAAGGAGTAGGAGGAAGAGCCACAACAAATATCAATTGATGAAGTGTTTGGAGAAGGAAAAAATGGTAGAATATCCTTAGCAAGCTTCTCAAGACACTGAGGTGAGAACTGTACACTTGATGGAAACAAAAACTATAGAAGGAGAGCCTTCACAGAGGGAGAAAACCCTAGAAAAGAGTGATAAGGGAAAAGGGGTAGTAGAGAAAACTCCTTCATCCTCAAGAGGTAGGCATTTAGTGGACCAAGTCCCAAGGTGGTTGCACAAAGAAGTGATTAGAAATAAAAAGCCACAATTCAACGCTAATGAAGAGGACACAATTGAGTTGATTAAGGTTCTAAGGAAACCCAAGTCCCCCTCAAGAGAGGAAAGAGCATTAACATTCATCAAAAATGATGAAAATAAGGATTTGTTTGTGCAATTGGCTATCCCTTAGGTCCTGACTCAGAAATAGAAGATTTGGGTCCACGGGATTATCATATCAGAGAGGTTATTCTCGAGAAACCCACATTGGATACAACCAAGTTTATGGTTACAATAAGGATGAAGGAGGTGTTCAAAACTTTAAAATAGGAAGGTGCAAAACTAATGACACTTCATAGGAAAAATGAAATCCTAAAAGGATATTTAGCTGAAGTTGTTTGACCCTCAGATCCTGAGGACCCTGAGGAGACTCTGACTGCTACACTAAAGAGAAGAGATGGGGGAGGAGTATAGTTGGATCCATTTTTGAATGCCTATCAGCAATGGTGGAAAAGTGTTGAGGAAAAGGATGTTCTAATCATCCAAGGAAATGTAAAGCTACTTCATGTTATGCAAGAAAATGTGGATAAAATGGTAGCAATTTCAAAACAAGATTTTAGTATGATGGATGAGGTACATGCAGGGGGAAAATATTTACAAGTACTACATGCCATAAACGGGTAGAGGTATAGAATTCTTGTAGATGTATATATAGTAGAGGAGTTATATTTAATTAATGATTTGATTTAAAAGATAGAAGATAGTAATAAAGTAATGGAAACATTACATCCAGAGATCCATCGACTCAAGGACCAAGCCCGAGAGCAAATTTTGCAAGAAGAGAAACATTATAGTGATGCATATCTCAAAATTTTTGATGACGATGCATGGGAGAAGCTAATGTTAGTTGAGGTAGTAGTTCAGAGATTTAGAAATATTTTTGATGAAGTTTCTAGTGATGAAGATATTTGGCAGACATTTAGGATAGAAGAAGCCTTGCTAGAGTTGGATACCAAACTCGGGGATTTTGTTGAGACCCATATTGAAGTAGACAACTATAGACGGAAGGCCAAGGATACGTATGATGCCTTAGATTTACCAGATGTGGAAAAAATTACTGATATTATTGATAAATTCAAAGGAAAGCATCCAAACATAGCTCTGGTATGAAGGGAAACAAAACCTAGAAGCCAGAATTTCAATTTTGATACTTAGTAAAATTTTGCAATTTTGGACCCTTGAGAAGCACTGCTGCACTGGTGAGCTATTGTGCTAGGTGTGTTGATGCACTTTTTGTCACAAAGTGTTGAAATATTTTTTGGAGAAGTTAGAGGTGCATAGGTGTGCTAGTGTCCTTCTTACAAGGTGTGCTTTTCTAGAGGTGCATCGATAGTTAATTGCTAGTTCCAAAATTAGAGCTTTCCATGCATTGAAAATGCATTTTGATAGTAGTTTAACTTTAATAAATTCCTTGTAAAGGAAGAAATACTATTTTTGATACTTCCAAACACTTCTACTTCAACTAAAGGCTTTCTTCTTCTTCTTCTCCTCTCATCATTTCTTTATTTATGACATGTAAAGGCTCATGGATCCAATTAATAAATATAAAAATGATGGAGTCCTACTAAGCACTAATTAGATTGTTAGTTTGTACATAATTAGTTTTTTTAATTCAATTCAAACCATATTATTCCATGAAGATATCTCTCACTCTCAACACAAATTGAGGAGATGACTTCTTATAAATACAAGATTGTAATATGAAATCAAGGCCACCACTATTTTGCAATAATATTATGCTTTTGGTGCTCACATTTGGATTGTAGTGATTCTTGCCTACATGTGTCATTATTTTGTGAATTTATGTTCATGGAATTGTGATTGAGTCAAAATTTTATTGCTTTGTTTCTAGTTGTGCAATATTTTAATTCTACTATTTGCTACAGTTTGACAAATTTTGTTGATGTATCTAGCTTGAGAAGAAATCACCAAACTGTGCCTGCATAACTCTTTGTTTCGCATGAGCACACTTTTTGTGGCTTTGCAATTTTATGAAGAGTGAAACATCATCTAATTATTAAGGTTCCCATCAATGATTGCATCAGTGGAATCAAGGAAGCACTGCTCCTATTTTCATTAGTTACCCACTGATTTCTTCAAAAGATTAACTCACAGACATGTTTTCTGTAGCTTATGTCCATCAGGATTTTACTTTCCTATTATTTTCTTCAAAGTTCTTATTATTTTCTTTACTAAACCTTTGTTAAATTAGGAATTCATATTAATTTCATTAATAGATTGCATTCATTGGAAAACATAAAAAATACAAAAACATAGTTTTTTTTTTGCGTGTTTTATTTTGAAGTAGCGAAAAAATTCTACATCTCATCTGAAATCATTCAAACCAGCAAAGGCCTCCTCATGAACAAAAACATTTATCTTCAACTGAGTAGATTCCAATAGGTCATAAGATCACTCGGAACCTTGGAGTTGATTCACAAGATTGACTTTTCAAGAGAGGAGTTTGAAAGAATTCCCACCGTTTAGCATTGTGCATAATGCCAGCTCAATAGAAGTGGCACTAGAAGGAGGGCCATTTAGATTTTTGAATAGAAGAAAAATTTGACAAACTTTTAAAATTCTGCACTATTTTTACAAAGTTCAATTTTTTTTTGAGTTTTTGAGAAATTCAGGTGTGTTGCTATGCTGGTGCGCTAAATTATATGGTGTACCTCATTTTGTGAGAAAGTGTACTTCTACAGAGGTTTTCATTTTACAAAGTTGATGCAAAGTAAAGGATTTTGATTTAGAATCCCCATTTTAGTGAGCTCTAAGATCTTTTCCAAGTGCATATAAGTTTCTTGAACTTACCCATTTTCACAAACCATGTAGTGACAAAGGAATATCTTAAATTCAACCACTTCCATTCAACATTTCATCAACTTCTTCAACTCCCCCTCCACTTTAACCACCTATGGAAAACCAAATATTCCAACAGTTCCACCTTTGCAAAAACCACCCTTAGGTCTACCAAATCCTCCAATGGCCTTTTTTGCAAATGTTGTAGACTCACCAATCAACTTGAGAGGTGCACTCCATGACCTTCCCAAGAATACCAAGAATTTTTTCCCAAGATTCATTTATGGAGAAACATGAACTACTGAAGATCACATCAAAGTATTCAAATAAATTTGCAACCAAAAATAGATTTCCAATGAGGATTTGGTTCTTTATTTATTTCTCTACTCTTTGGGGGAAATTGCCTTTAATTGGTATGTTAATTTTCCACCTGGATGTATTGGAGATTGGGATACTTTCAAAAAATTTTTCTTGGAATAATTCAAAACTTTTATCAACCTAGCTGTGATACATCAACAATTTATATCAATCAAAAGGACCTAGTTGAGATGGTTTCACACTTCAACCATCACTTTCATATAGCATATCGAAAGCTAGAAGCACCATACACTATACTAGTTGAAGTTTCTATTAGGATCTATCTGAATGCTATGGACCATCTTATTGCTATTTTTACAAGAAGACTTCCTAAAAAAAATATCAATACATTGGATATAGTCTTCACAAAAGTAATTAGCTTCACTAAGAAAGCTAATCCTAATGGAGGAGGATTAATACTTCTAGCTCAAGCTATCACAGCAATGCCAACATACCCTATTAGAGTACCCATGATGCCTAGTCAATTCATGCCTATGAATCCAGTTCCATTACAATAGGCACCTACTTTGCAAAACCTTTCTCTAACATATCTAGGGTATGAACCTCTGAAAGCTAGCTTCTTTGAGTAAAAGGTAGTAGTACCCGCTGAAGTAGACAATAGCTTTGTTTCTAAATTTGGTCAGATGAAAAAGACTATGTCACAAATGAGAAATGAATTGAATCATCTAAGGTTGTCACAAGGATAGAATAACAACTTCCAAAGAAACAATGCTAGTCCTTACAACAAAAATTATGGCCAAAATTATAACCAGAACTTTAGTGGAAACAACAACAATAGTAGGAATAATAATGTAGGCAACAATAATGGAGGGAACAATTTCAATCCTCTTGATCATAATAATGGCTTCCAAAGACAGAATCAATAATGGAACACCCATCCGAATAATGGAAGCATTCCTATAGATAATAACAATAACAATTTTCAGTATTTAGATATTAATCAATATGACAATGGTCAAAATGCATCTAACAATTATGGTTCGTACTATAATGGAAATCAAGAGATGGCTCAGAGTTCACAAGTAAATGATAATGCTCGTCCTGTACAATTTAATGCTATGCTATTCAAATCCTTTAATTTTGCATAGATTGCATAGGAAGAACAACCAACCAACGAAGAGTTCTCATTCCCATTTAGCTAGGAAGCTAACCTTCACCATGAAAAGATGTTTTCTTTTCACAATGACAATTGAAATACATACAATCTAAGATGTAGAAAAGAACCAATGACTGATGGAATTCCTCTAGCTTTACAACCAATTCCTCCCAATCTGAGAGCGAGCAATAATCCAACACCAATTAGGCCACCATATGGAGGAAAACAAAATTAGAACCAAGAAAATGTACCAAAAATATTAAAAAATCCTGCTTGGTCTACTGAAAGGTACAGTGTGGTAGAGGACTTGAAATGAACCAAGGCCAATATGTCCATGTTTGACATGTTGCAAAATTATCCACAATAATTAGAAGCATTGATAAAGACCCTAGATCATAAAAAGGTATCCCATAACATGAATATTGTCCCTCAAAAGGTAGTATCTCAATAGGTTAATGTTGTAGAAGCAATGCCCACTATGTTTAAAGACAAGATGGAGGGGCCCCCATTTTTGCTCAGCATCAGGATATATGGGAAGAATCTTCACAATTTCTTGATTGATTTAGGAGCTTCATGTAATGTCATGCCACTATCAATAACACAAAGGTTCAGAGTTAGTCCTCAAACTTCCAATCAAATAGTGATACGATTGGATAAAATAGAGGTGAAAGTCATCAACATATTGAAAGATGTTTAGATACAGTTGATAGTTGATCCCTAGATTCAATATGTCATTGATATACAAGTGGTTGATATTCCAAAGACATATGGGTTACTCCTAAGTAGAGAATGGATGAAATGCCTAAGAGGATGGTTTTCTACAGATTTCACTTAGTTATGGTTACTGTGGAAGGGATTGAACAATCAAATCAAGATAGATATAAAACCCAAATTTAAAAATGATAATAGAATACAATGCTCCAAATGAGGTGGCATTTCTACAATTAGATTTGGGCTCATACAAAGTGATGGCATTTGATACAATTTCCACCAAAATATCAAGTAATCCAGATAAAGAACTCAAGATATCAATCCCAAAGGAAGAGATTGTGACACAATTCATAGATAGTATGGTGGCTAATTTATAGTGTTTAGGAGAGGAAGCTAACCCTTGCATCCTTCTTCTAGGATTTTTTTGATTGCATAAAGTTAGTCACTCTGAATTTTAATGCTCATTGTGTTAAGAATCAGTCACAAAGGTGTTAACACACATGATGCAAGACAAGGATAATCAAATTCTAGGAAATGGACCCGTGGAAAATCAAAGTCATATAAACTCATTTGAATCTGTGGAAAAGATTGAAGAGTAGGTTGAAGATCTAAATTTTTCATATAGTGATACCTCTTTAGATGGTGGAGGTTTGTCTTCTCCTCCCTCAGGAATGATCAAGATTCAGAGAAGGAGATGGTACATGAAAGGTCAAGGGTGGACTTTAGTAGTCTTTCATCCTAAACCTAAAGTTGATGAAGTCAAAGAACTGATAGGGGAAATTCAAGACAAACAAAAAAAAATACACTCCCTTTGTCAAGAAGTTATAAAGGATAATCATGAAGTCCACCCAGCAGAAAGTTACAATGGGTTCCTAAGAAACAATCATTTAATGCTCAAGTGAAAGAGAAGCTAAGGATAAACAAACACAAGGTTAGAAAACCCAAGGGAGATCCAATTTGGACACTTCTCTTTGATGGTTCTAGATGTAAATTAGGGGTCGATGCAGGTATCAAATTGGTCAACCCAAAATGTAAGTCTTTCTATGTATCATATCAATTACAATTTAGATGTACTAAGAATATTGTAGAAAATGAAGCACTGATTTGAGGACTTTTCTTTGCACTGGAGAAAGGGATTACAACTCTTATAATCAAGGGAGATTCTTGGTTAGTCAACAAGTGAAATCATTATACTCTTGCAATGAAAAAAGGTTACTTGCTTATAGGAAAAGAGTATGGGATTTATTGGATGATTTTAATGCTTTAAAATAAGGTCTATTCCAAGAAAGAAAAACATGCTAGAAAATGCTCTTGCTATTTCAACAAGTGCATTACAACTAGTTGAGAAAATAAAATTGAAAAGATTTTTAGTAGAATTGGTTACCACTCCATCTATTCTAGACAATATTACAAACTTTCAAGTCTTTCAAGAAAATCAACACATACTTGAGTTGATCATGTGTAATGGCCACTTTAAAGGGCAAGAAATTGATGACACTCCAAATGGAAAACCTAAGGATGATGAACTCGAAGATGAAGATGGGATCCTAAACTTACAAACCAACAATATTCCTAAGGGAAAGGTTGAGTTAGAGAACATTTTTGATTGTGATGAATCAACACTTAATAAAAGAATGACCCAAGAAAAGGGGATCAAGGAATATGGTGCATACAATTTAGGTATTGACAAAGATCTAAGAATGGTCCAAATAGGGAAAGCCTGCAATGCAAAAGAAAGGGAAGATATGATCAAACTACTTACTGAGTATAAAGATGTTATTGCTTGGAGCTATGAAGAGCTAAAAACATATGACCCTGAGATTATTACCCATGATATCCCCTTAAAACTAGATGCCAAACCTTTCTAGCAAAGACAAAGACCTACTAATCCTATCATTGAACCACTAATAATGATAGAAGTTAAGAAGCTACCAAACACCAAGATCATCTTCCCTATTCATCATTCCACATAAGTGGCTAATTTGGTTCTTGTAAGGAATAAGATTGGAGAGATTCATCTTTGTGTTGATTTTCATCTCACTAGATGAGGTTCTACAAATTTTGAATGGTTCAAAGATGATGTCTTTTTTAGATAGATATTTAGGATATAATCAAGTGATGGTTGATGAAGAAGATTGACTAGAGATGACTTTTACAATAAATGGGGAACTTTTTCCTATAGAAGAATGCCTTCTGGATTGATTAATTTAGGTGTTACATTTTAGCGAGCCATGGATGAAGCTTTTAAGGGATTGGTCAATAAGTGTATAGTTATCCATATGGATGATTTAAATGCCTTTTCAAAGGATTGAAGCACTCACATTACTAATTTAAGGTAGGTATTCAATAGATGTCATAAATACAAAATATCTCTCAATCCCAAGAAATGTTTATTTAGGGTCACTAAAGGAAACCTCTTGGGTCATATCATTTTTGAAGCCAAAATCTCCATCGATCTTGATAGAGTTGAGGTCATTCTAAAGTTATCACCTCTCCATAGTCGGAAGGAACTCAAGTCTTTCTTTGGGAAGATAAATTTTGTATAAAAATTCATAAGAAGATTTGCAGAGATAGTTCATCCCCTTAATGATTTACTCAAAATGGGAGCTAAGAAAGAATGGGTTTTAGAAATTAAAAAATATTTGAGGATATCAAAGTGGCCATTTCCATGGCCCCAGTGCGAGTAAGTCCTAATTAAAAATTACCTTTTAAGATATATTATTTTTCTTTAGAGCATTCATGCACTGGGATCTTAACATAGAACAAAGAAAAGGAAGATGAAAGACCTATTACTTTTATGAGCTGCCCCCTGAGAAATGCCAAGTTGGATTATTCCAACTTCGACACACAGTCTTTCACTTTGATCGAGGCTGTAAAGAAGTTTTTCCATTACATATTAAGAAGTAAGATGTATGCAGTAAAGACATTATTGATGCAAAATGAACTTGGTGAAAGAATAGGAAAATGGATGGCGATACTTCAAGAATTTGATTTAGAGAGTCAACCCATGTAGCTGGTTAGAGGTTGAGGGTTATAAAAAATGATAGCTGATAACTAGGTTGGGGATGAAATAGAATTCAGATTTGAGAATGAGACCAATACGAAAGATTAGAAGAGGATGATAGTATCTCAAGTTGATATCAATCAAGGTGTAGTGACAGATGTCTACTACCAAGATATTGTTTACTATCTTCTACAAAATTAGTGCCCAAGTTGGATGAATAGTTCACAATGTAGGGGACTTAAAATGAAGTGTGAGTCTTATATGTTGCATGATAGAAAGTTGTACAAAAGGAATTATGAAAGAATCTACGTGAAATGCTTGGGACATGAGGAAGCAAAGGAAGTTTTAGAATAGTTTCATGATAAGTATGGTATAGGGCATGGTTCTGTAGAAGTGACTGCTCATATGATTTTAAGATTGGGTTATTTTTGGCCCATGATATTCAAAGAAACCTTTGAGAATGTATGTTCTTGTTGTATTTATCAAACTATTTCCAATAAAGAAAGACACTCGACAATGCCATTCCAACCAATCTACAAGGTATGCCCCTTCACAAAGTGGGGGCTGAATTTCATTGGTCCAATCAATCCACCATCATTGATTGAACACATTTATATTCTCACAACCACCAATTATTGTATGTGATGGAAAAAAGTAAAGACATTTAGGAATTGCATAGCCAAGGTGGTAACAAACTTCTTGGAAGAACACATTGTTACTAGGTTTAGGATGTCATTTTCTTTAGTCTGTGACAATAGATCAGCTTTTGCATTAGTATTCTTAACTCAGTGGGCATTTGAAAATCAGGTTATTATCAAGTTCTCTTGAAATTACTAGTCACAAGGAAATGGGGTAATTGAGTCTACAAACAAGAACTTGATCATAGTAATAAGATGATTATTGAAGGAGAATCCTAAAGATTGGCATACACAACTCAAATATGCTCTATGGACTGATTGAGTAAGGGTCAAGAATGCTTTGGGGACTTCTCCATGCTTTCTTGTTTATGGAAAAGAGCCTATATTCCTACTTAATCTTAGGATTCTTGTCCTAAAATTCATGACTAGGTATGCTGAAGATGCTAAAAAAGTACAAATTAGATTGATGAATCTTTTAGAGATGAATGCGAAATGGACAACTGCATTGGAGCACATAGCTAAGCATCAAGTTGTTGTGAAGAGGTGGTCCAACAAGAGGGCCACCATAAAATCCTTCAAAATTTCTAACCTTGTCTTACTTTGGGATAAGGTGAAAGAAAAGCTAGGCAACCACACCAAGTTTCAACGCTTATGGATTGGTCCTTATTAGATAGAAGAAATTCTTAGAGAAAATATTTTTAGGCTTAGTTCCTTACATGGGAAATTAGTTCTATTGCTAGTTAATGGGTAATTTATGAAACATTATTTTGAAGCCTAGAAGACCCAAAAAAAGAAAGAAAAAGGTTATATTTCATTTCTGCAAGTGTGTTTTCTTTTAGTTACACATTTTCTTTTAGTTGTGTATTTTCTTTCAAAGTTGTGTCAATTTGTGGGGTAGGTGCACTTGAGATTTTATCTTGAGATACCTTACTAACTACTCTTTTAGTTTCAATTTTAGGAAGAGTTATTTCTTTGTCAAAATATTTTGATGATTGTGTGTCTCATACCAACCGAGGAATGGATGTTGCTTGCAGTAATAGGGGGACTTTTAGTCTTGAATTTAGGATTCTAGACCAATGAGTTCTCAATACTTTGTAAATCTAAAGATCGATCACCTTAGGTGTTTTCAAACCAAGGTTGAAAGTAGCAAGGGATGGTCCAAGCCCCAATTGGTTGAAACAGAGGGGTCTTCTCGAAGAATTGCTAAGATCATTGTTTAGTGTGAGATTTCTTAAAAAGTTTTAAAAGAGGAACACAAGGGATGTTCACCAAAGATCGAATCCAAGAAATGAAACTGATGTACATAGTATAAGTGTAGTCAAGATATAGAAGAAAATAAAATAAAAAAAGAAAAGAAAAGAAAATAAAAAAGGAAGAATAGTGTTAAGACTAAAGAATTCTAAAGGATCTAAAAGGGGTAATCTAATAAATAGATACAAATGAAAACATTGCTTCATCCAAGAATTGAATGGCGAAATTACAAACTACATATAGAAATTATTCAAAGGAATTCCAAGAAATTCAAAAGAAAAATGATAGCCCACTAAGAGCCCTCGAACCAATTCTCTCATCTAGTCAAACAAAGGATCAACAAGAAACCTTCATAAGGACTCCTAATGAATGAGCTAGGAGGGGTGGAAGATTGTTTTCAAGTTGTTGTGATATTTTGATTGGCCACATTCTGGGATGT
The DNA here is from genome assembly GCA_028749045.1 of Cupressus sempervirens. Classification (NCBI taxonomy): domain Eukaryota; kingdom Viridiplantae; phylum Streptophyta; class Pinopsida; order Cupressales; family Cupressaceae; genus Cupressus; species Cupressus sempervirens. The sequence continues at coordinate 614,117,222 of CM053793.1, read as the reverse complement.
CAAAGGAAATGAATTCATGGAGCACACACTAGGCTTGGAGGTTTTAGGTTTTGAAATTTTGACTATGAAGTCATTCGAAATATGCTCAAAATATCTAGAACTCAGTCGATGTTTGACACACATTGAAGGAATATTTGTTGATGAAGAAATACCTTTGTCATTTCTTCCTTTTATTAGGGCTATTTTTTGTAGTTCTACATCACACACCCCATTTCTCTTCAGACTCAGGGACCCCCTACTTTAAGTTTTTGGCTTTTGGACTCCTAGTCTGGGATCCAAGCCATTTTTGAGGACTTCCATAGTCCCCTATATCATGTCTAGTCTAGTTAGGAAAGCCCAAGAGGTCAAAAATTTAAGAGAACTTAAGATAAAAAGCTTAGTATTAAAGAATTTGGCACACTAGGTGCACCTCCAAAGGTGTGATAGTGCACCCAATGATGGAAAGAAATTTTTGCATATTTCATATTGCATAGTTGCATAGTAGCGTACCTACACAGTTGCACAACTATGCCCAAAAGGTGTCATTGTATATATAAAAGGGGGGCTTCATTCCCCCCTTACCTTTGTCATTCTCCTCTTCCATGCTACCTACACAAGTCTTTGACCACACTTCTGTGCCACAACACTACACACACCAAGGTGTGGGTTTTCATTTCACTTCCCCCTTTTTGCCAAACTTGAGAATGCAATGTTGTAAACATTGGTGCGCACTAGCACACTAATATTCTATGTTTGATTTTGAGAAAACTTAAAAGAAACCTATGTGGGGTGTGTAATGGTGCACCTAGTATGGTGCGCTACACCATGCCAACCCCAAAGACATAAAAAATTAAGTGAAAAATAATAATAAAAAAAGCAAATGCATACTAGTGCACCTAACTTGGTGTGCTAGTGTGCACCCAATAATAACAAAAAGACATTAGAAAACTTTAAAATGACAAAGAACACCATTTTTTGGGTGCACACATGTGAACCTGATTAGATGTACTAGTGCACACCTCATATATTGGGGATTTTTTCTAAAGATGCACATTAGGCACAACTAATTAGGTGTGTTGGATGCACTAAATTACTACATTTTGAGTGTTAAAATGGGTTTGTTCTAAATTCTTGACTAGTGTCTTTACAAATTTTGTTCAACTTAACCTCTAGGGTTTGAATTGATCATATTTTCTTCCGAACTAATGGGAGCCCTTTTTGTGCAGATATAAAGCCATCCTCATTAGTTTCCTTGGGTGAGAAAATGACACTAAAACTAGTGGTCTTCAAGTTCCAAGGAGTTCCATCAAAATTGAGATTTCAGGATGACTACTTAGAAATTATGGAAGTGGAATTGGGACACATGAATTTGGGGGAATTTCTTAAGATTTTCAACAATCCCACCAAGAGATCACAAATGGTTTCTGCACTTATCTGATCTAGACTGGTCAACATAGCTTCACACTCGGTATCAGTGTAATCTTTGAAGCTTGTGATGACACTTGCAAAACACTTGGTCCTAGAAGAAAGGGTAGTGAAGAGTGTGACTAGAGAAATTGTCCTAGATCTACATCTAAAGAATATTGAGAAAGTATTCCACCTCCCATGGGTAGATCAGTTCATCAGTCTTACATATGAATAGGTGGAAAGGTGGTGTTGGGAACATATTGAAGAGGCATCAGAGATCATTCAGTCCTAGTACCTCATCAAGAAGACTCCTTTGGGCAAGAAGATAGGCAATGTTGACATGACTATGGGATATATGATTGAAGACATCAGAATTCCATTATCCTATTGAGTAAAGTTATGGGTTTACCTTAGCCAGGCATTTAAAAATTTTTATGGTGCAATTTATTGAAATAATCAAGGTGACAATGCCACTAGATCGGGCTTCCACTCTAAGTGAGAAATTATGTGAGCAATTGGTGGCAGTCAAGAATAAAAGGAAGTTTTATATGACCTCATATTTAGTATAGTTGCTAGCTACCATGGCAAAAAATTATCCAGGGTTGTACAGAAGAGGTAGCATGCATGATCCAAATGCATGGCCATAAATTGTCTACCCTCAGTTGGTGAAGAAGAAGCTCTCAAAGTAAAGTAAAGAGTATAGGATCGTGAATGATACATTTATATTTTCCATCATCTGATTCATAGGAGATTATGCAAAAGATTATTAGAGGATGTGGTGGCATAGATAATGGTAATCAGAGCATATTACATTCAGTTCAAAACATTCACATATCTAAGGGTAGTTGGTACCACTGTAAATCACAAGACGCTCCCAAAATATCCTTGTGATAGACTTGTCCTCTTGGAGATTTCTCATCAAATTGATTCTGCATATGATAGAGTCAGAAAAAAACATAAACATTGATGGACATGGCCTTTGACCATAGGACCTTTTCAAGTGAAATGGAAGCAAGATATTCCTTCTTTTGAGTGTGAATGGGATCAATATCCCTTGGAAGAATACAATTCTTCGTGGCCATGTTTTGATAATATTAAGAAGCTACAATATCTAGTAGGTAAAGAAATCACACATGAGGAGGCCATTGAAGACCATTGGATAAATGCTACAAATGACTACAATGTCCAAATAAGGGACTATTGGTGGATGACTTTGTACTTGGTAGAGAAGGCCCTGGAAATGACAATTCCCTTGAAGATATTGCAATAATATTCTGACAAGTTGTTGGATCCCCTATTTATCAAGGATAGAATTGGCAATAGGCCTATTATGAGTGCTAAAGTTGACAAGGAAGAAAACTCAAATATCAACCATTAGGCTAGGCACATCATTAAAATGACATAGGATTAGATTAAGAAACCATTTGATCTTGATCCAATACTTGAAACAATAATCTTCCATGCACAAGCTTGCTCGGCCAAAGGTAGAGGGAAGAAAGTTACCATTCCTAAATTTGTAGCTTGATCTCCATTAAGGTCTGAAACCATGCATCAACTTGATAGGTCATTAGGTTATTATAGAGCTCAAAAGAGTGGAGGTTGAGGGAAGGGGAAAAGAAGTTCTCCTCAAAGAGTCAAGCCAAACAAAGGTGAAATATTGACACCCCCACAACAAAAGGAAGTAAATATACAATGGTCCAAGGATATTGGGGCATCACAAGTTCAAGATGAGCCACAATTGCCACCAATTTCTACACCTAGCCAAATGGAGAAAGAAGTTGAGGTTTAAGAGGTCTCTCCACCTTGACAAATAGAACAAGCATCCCCATCCATACCTAAGAAAAGAAGAAAGATCAAAACTCTTGTCAAGAAAAGGAAAAGGGTGATCAGGAAAGTAGTGCCTTTCCCATCTATCTCAAAACCCATTCCTAAAGTGGAAGAAGAGGAGGAGGATTAGGATAATTTACCCTTGAATAGAAGAACTTGACTGGCAAGAGTCACAGAATAAGAAAGAAGGAGAAGTTCTACTGTTACACTACCATCAATCCCAAAAGAACCTTTGCAAATAACTACATCACAGGATGAAATGAAACAATGGATTGATAAGCAAGATGTGAAGGGTAAAGATGTGGAAGGTAATGACATATTTAAGATGTCAGATTTTGATTTTATGCCCATAGGGATGGAAATGATTGGGGAAAAGATTAGGGATATACCAACAAATGATTCCCAATACGAGGACTAGACTAAAATTCCACAAGAGTCACAGGGTCCCAAGATAACTCCTTCATCCCCATTGCAAGTCACAATTGTGGATAAAGGCTTTGCTACTCCCTTGCCTCCAAGTACCAAAGAAGAGAAAATTGAAGAGGAGTAGGAGGGAGAACCATGGAAAATATCAACTAATGAAGTTTCTAGAGAAGGAAAAATGGTAGAATATCATCAACAAGCTTCTCAAGACATCAAGGTGAGAACTATGGACTCCACGGAAACAAGAATTATAGAAGGAGAGCCTTCATAGAGGGAGAAAACCCTAGAAATGAGTGATAAGGGAAAAGGGGTAGTAGAGAAAACTCCTTCATCCTCAAGAGGCATGCCTTTGGTGGAATGAGTCCCAAGGTGGTTGTGCAAAGAAGTGATAAGAAATAAAAATTCACAATTCAATACCAATGAAGAGGACATGATTGAGTTGATTGAAGTTCTAAGGAAACTTGAGTCAACCTTAAAAGAGGTAAGAGCATTAAAATTCATCAACAATGATTAAAATCATGATTTATTCACACAAGTCGCTATCCCTCTTGCTAATTCAAAAATAGAAGATTTGGGTCCACAAGATTATCAGATCAGAGAGGTTATGCTTGGGAAGCCCACATTGGATACAACCAATTTGATGGTTATAATGAGAATAAAGGAGGTGTTCAAAATTTTAGAACAAGAAGGTGCAAAACTAATGACAATTTCTAGGAAAAATAAAATCCTAATAGGATATTTAGCCAAAGTTGTTGGACCCTTTGATCCTGAGCACTCTGAGGAGACTTTGAACACTACACTTAAGAGAAGAGATGGGGGAGGAGTATAGTTGGATCCATTTTTGAATGCTTGTCAGTAATGGTGGTAAATTTTTGAGGAAAAGTGCATTCTAATCATCCAGGGAGATCTAAAGCTACTTCATGTTATGCAAGAAAATGTGGATAAAATGGTACCAATTTTGAAACAAGATTTCATTATTGTGGATGAGGTACATGCATGGGGAAAATATTTATAGGTACTAGAGGCCATAAAGGGGCAGAGGTATAGGATGCTTGTAGATGTATATACAATAGGGGAGTTAGATTTAATTGATGATTGGATTGAAAAGATAGAAGATAGTAATAAAGTAATGGAAAAATTACATGTGGAGATCTATAGGCTCAATGACCAAGCCCGAGAGCAGATTTTGCAACTAGAGAAAAATTATAGTGATGCATGTCTTGACATTTTTGAAGACGATGCACAAGAGAAGCTAATACCATTTGAGGTAGTAGTTTAGAGATTTAGGAAGATTTTTGATGAAGTTTCTAGTGATGAAGATATGGTAGGAATTCAGGATAGATTGCTAGAGTTGGACGCCAAGCTCAAGGATTTTATTGAGACCTATATTATAGTAGACAACTATAGATAGAAGGTCAAGGATAAGTATGATGCCTTAGATTTATCAGATTTGGAAAAAATCATTGAGATTATTGAGAAATTCAAAGGAAAGCATCTAGACATAGCTCTGGTATGAAGGGAAACAAAATGCAGAAACCATAATTTCAATTTTGACACTCAGTAAAAAAATTCAATTTTGGACCTTGCACTGGTGCATTGGTGTGCTTTTTTTCATAAAGTGTTGGAAGATTTTTTGGAGAAGTCAGATGTGCATAGGTACACTTTTTCCAAGGTGCACATTTCCTGAGGTGCACCAATAGTTAATTGCTAGTTCCAAAATTAGAGCTTTCCATGCATTAGAAACACATTCTGATAGCTGTTTAACTTAAATAGATGCCTAGTGAAGGAATAAGTTCTATTTTTGATGCTTCCAGACACTTCTACTTCAATTGAAGGCTTTCTTATTCTTCTTCTCTCACAATTTCTTTGTTTATGACACGTAATGGCTCATACATCCAATTAATAAATATAAGAATGGATGGAGTCCTACTAAGCACCAATCAGATTGTTAGTTTGTACATAATTAGTTTTTTTTATTAAATTAAAAGAATATTATTACATGAAGATATCTCTCACTCTCAACACAAATTGAGGAGATGATTTCTTATAAATATAGGATTGTGATATGCAAACAAGACTGCCATTATTTTGCAATAATATTATGCTTTTGGTGCTCACATTTGGAGTGGCGATTCTTGCCTAAATGTGTCATTATTTTGTGACTTTATGTTCATGAAATTGTGATTGAGCCAAAAGTTTATTGCTTTGTTTCTAGTTGTGTAATCTTTTAATTTTGGTGTTTGCAATGGTTTGACAAATTCCATTGATGTATCTAGCTTGAGAAGAAATCACCAATTTGTGTGTGCATAACTCTTTGTCTCACATGAGCACACCTTTTGTGGCCTTGCAATTTGATGAAGTGTGAAATATTATATGGTTATGAAGTTTCCCATCGATGATTGCATCATTGGAATCAAGGAAGTGCTGCTCCTATTTTCATTGGTTACCCACTGATTTCTTTGAAAGATTAACTTGCAAATGTGTTTTTATCTGTAGCTTATGTCCATTAGGATTTTACTTTCATATTATTTTCTTCAAAGTTCTTATTATTTTCTTTACTAACCCCTTGTTAAATTGGGAATTCATATTAGTTGCATTCATTGGAAAACATAGAAAAGACAATTTTTTTTTTTTTTTTTGCATGTTTTATTTTGAAGTACCAAACAAAGTCTACATCTCATTTGAAATCATTTGAACCAGAAAAGGACACCTCATTAACAAAAACATTTATCTACAATTGAGAAGATTCTAGTAGGTCACAAGATCACCCAAAACTTTGGATTTGATATGCAATATTGACTTTTCAAGAGAGGAGTTCGAAAGAATTCTTGCTGTTTAGCATCATGCATAACGACAACTCAACAGAGGGGAGTCTTGGTTTGACTATTTTAGATATAGTTAGTTTTGAATATTGCATGCATTAGGCTATGGGTTCTTTTGTGGTGTATGTTCCTGTTGTACCTAAGATTTTAATTGTTGTTAATGCTAGTAGTAGTGTTTCTTGCAAGAGTAGTGGGGTTGGTGTTGTGTCTATGACCACTAATAGCTATGATTCTTTGGTTATTACTGATCTTATAGATTGGGTTCTTCTCCTAGATCTTAGGGTGTGGAAATGTCTTCACTAGACTTGATTTTGTGGTGTTTTGAGGCTGCAAAGGTGTAAGAGGGGTGGATTACTATGAAAGGGAAAATGTCTAAATCTCTACTCTCTTTTAATAGGAGTCTTCAATCTCATATGGGGAAGGAGAAAGGTAATTAAAATTGGTGTTAGAGTAATAAGATATTTCCTTATTAATTAAATCATTTTTGATATTATTTATTAAGCCACTTACTATCTCTAGTTTACTTAAGCTAAACTTTAGGCATATAATAATTAATTCTTTTATTAATTAGTATCATGCAACTTAGGTTTTACCATGTTAGGGTTTTGATCTCCTTTTATAAGGACTAATCTCTTTGTAATTTAATTCATTCACTTTTGATATTAGCAATCTCTTTTTTCTCATCAAGAATGTCTCATCTATGGATCTAGGAATTCCAACCTCCATGGCTTTTTGCTTCTCTTTTGTGATAGATGTTTGTATGTAGGTTGTTGGTTTTTTGGAACATTAAAATTTAAAATTTCCCCAATGAGAACAAAATAAATGTAGGGGTAGCTACGTCCCATTTTCAACATACCCTTTCAGACACTAGGCCAACTATAAGGCTAGACCCTTCTTCTACTTTAGGCTCTGCAAAACCTAGGTGGGTGGACCTCATATTCACTTATATGGTACCAGTGCTAAAACATACACTTGAATCTAACAAGGAAGATAAAACCCTTAATCTTCTAACACTAAGATCCCAGACATGAAATAGCTAATAACATAGCCTAAGAAATTGATAAGCTAAGTGAGGGCATCCTTTTAGGGAAATGCATGATTATAATGTTGATTTTAGAAAAACCTAAAATATGAAGCAATAAGCATGAGTTGATCTTGTAGCTCATCAATGCCTTATCTACTTAGGAATTCCATGAATTACACACATACATCTATGATACTAGTGACATATTCCATACATCGAGATATTAGATCTATCTTATCACTTTGTGAATTAGACATTGGTGTTCATAAAGACCTCATTCTTATGAAATATCCTTCTCAAATAAAAAACAATCCTGTCAAATACATCAAGAATCTACTTGGCCCTTTGTTCCAACAACAAACCATATCAGACATACAAACTTATAGGGATGCAAATGGGTCTAAGTTCTTTGTTCTTAAACCTCAAAACATTACATATTATTAAGATAGGAGACAATAATCAAAATGAAACTAAGAAGATTCTTGCTCATTTGTATTCATTTCTTTGAAATTATACATTCTAGATGCATACAAAACAAATCATGAAACCATTAAATAGATTAGAACTATCTATATTAGCTTAACTACTACTATTTATACAAGAGAAATATGCTGAAGAATGGTATCACAGTCATGAAAACACATCAAAACTAGAACCCTTGGTCTTACAATGAAAACTATCAACTAAATCTCATTTTATCATTTCTGCAAAATGTCAATTTCTTGTTAATGGGTCCTTTAACTAGCCTTAAAAACTAACTGAAACCAAAAACCAGGCCCTAAGATCCAACATACTAGTTTTTTGTTCCACTTTCTCCTACCCTATCAAATATCATGTCATGAAAATCATTCACTCAAAACATATTGACCATCAAAGTTGCCTTCTTAGAATTGCCTACAAATAAACATGTTAGGAAATCATAAAATGTGTTCATATTTGGCTTTGAAAAAAAGGCAAACTGACACTTGAGGGTATAGAAATTGGGGTGTTGGTTCATTATCATGAGGAGAGTATAAGTATGTGATTTGGGATTATGAAAAATAACTGGGCACATTTGGCAAGCTGTCAAATTGGGCTACTTGGATTTACAAAATTAGAAGCACTAGCACAAAAGTGATTTTCACAAATGGAATGGACCTGGGAAAGTGTGCAGATGAATTTGTCAAGATTTGAAAACTAGCATACTTAAATTATTTTTAGAGTAGAAAAAAATGGCACAATCCATTTGATTTCACCTATCACAAATTCAGAGTTATGACATCCTAAATAGGGGTATCAATCAATCTGCATTTCTTGACACTAGTAAAACTTCATAAATTGCATATGGAATTCTGCAAACTAATCAAAAGGATTTTTCATAAGCTCAAAATTGAAACATAAATTTTTTTTGACCTCTAGAATGCAATGAAAAATTAATTTTCTCATTTTGGTCAATTGGGTCAAAGTTATAACTGGTTAAATAGGCCCTCCCAGAATTCTGAAAAATTAGCATCAACATGACAACAATAGACAAATTTTTTTGAGTGATTCAAAACCTAGTAAAAAAATGTTGAAATGACTTTAAATATGAAACATATGTTCTATAATATGTGTACTAAAAACTTGCAAAGTGGTGAGTCATGAAATATAACTGGGTGCAGGATATTCAATTACAAACAAGGCCTCTTGTCGCTGTTTGACACTTAGGAAAAAATGTAGATTTGAACATTGCTCAAAATAGAACTTCACATAATGACTCAAAATAGTAATTTATCTTATGGGCTAAGTGGATATGCTAAATGTAAGGTGTTAGAAACATTAAACACCTCTTAGGCCTCAAAAGGACATCTGGGTACACATACATTAAAAAACACTTATCGAGCTTAATTTTAGGATGGTACTCAAAATTAGGGTTTCAATTTTGAGTCCCAATAGTGGATTAATTTGAGGATGATGTAGAACAAGATTTAGTGTGCAAAGAACATTAAAATTAAAGTAAACATTCACAAACTAAAACTAAATTCACATATAAGTTTAGACAAAGAAAGAAAACAAGAAATGCAAACCTCAAAAGAGAAAACACTCGATGCTTCCTTGATTTTGTAGATGTGTCCTTTGATGTGGATGTATGCTCAATTTCTTTCCCAATTTATTCAATGGTGGAGATGGGTAATGGAAAATTGGTAGCCTTGTGAGCTCTCAATTTGGCATTATAAGGTTAAGATTGATGACTTTAGTTCTCAAAATAGCATGGTAACTTTAGCTCAAGGATTGTGATGATATGGCTTGGGAGGGGATTCAATTTATAGGAAAGAGGCTTGAGGGATGGAGGGCTAAGATGCAAGGATGGAGAGATGGTTAAGGAGGGCTAAGATGCACTCAAAGGGGAGCACATGGATTGTGCTTGTTTAGCACCAATGGGAAGGTGACACTTGTCACAAGGAGGATGAGTGTGAGAGGGTAGAATAAGAGGTTGGTTAAAGGCATGATGAGGGAGATTGAGTATGGAAGAGGGATGTAAGAGTCATGAGTGGGCTTGTAAGAGTCTTTTATGGTTTGTAAGAGCACTCATGGCCTGGTGGTTGGGATATTTTGGAGAGGGGACTTTGATTTGGTTTAGGAAAGTCTTAAACTTGTTTAGAGAATGTGACAACATTAGGGGGTGGATTAGGCTTGGGTTTAGGATTAGATTAGGGATGTTAGAGATGTGCAAGTGGATGGCATTAATGAGGTTGGGTGAGTTAGTGGCTAAGCTTGGTTAGTATGGGTGGATGGGGGTGGATTAGGCTAAATGGAGGATTAGGGATAAGTTAGGGGCTTTTAGATTTGAGGGATTTATTTATCAAATAGATTTATTTAATAAATGAGGATTTTGGAATTAGATAGGAGAATAGGATTTAATTGATAAATGATAGGTTATTTGATTTATCAATTAGGACTATAGATGATTAATTAAATTAATCAGCTAGGGGATGGCAAAGGATTAATTAAATAAGAATTTAATTAATGATGCCTATAGAGATGGCTAAATTAGATTACCAAAGCGGTGTAATCAAATTTAGGTGTCTACATGTATGTCCCTTGCAGGCATGACAATGATTTATATCTCTGCAAGAAGAAGACCACACACTTGACAACAAAAACAACTACTCCTAAACTATACAAATGGTGGCCCCAGACCAACAAACTTTAATTTTTTTTTTACCTCTATCATATATATAATTTTCATATAAATTTTCACGAGGTAAGCTAGAAACATCTCTTCTATTAGTTTCACCAATCAAATTAGCACTCTGAATCAAGTCACTTGGCAAAACATAATATACATCTTCACTTTCATTATGCATATAAAAACTAGATCCATTCCCTATAACTTGCTCATTATGAAAGTACTGATTAACATACTCAAACATATTAGACTCAAACTAAAATTCCTCTTCATCAAATGAATCATGTATGCTATCAACCATAAACACAAATGATTCATAATCTACTTTGTTCAAAAAGTTGCATGTGTCAAAATTTTGCAACTCACCTTGTGTGATCAGATGTGAGGAGTATGTGAAATCTGGTAGCTACCTACTTGCAGTCATGTTAATCATCAAATTAGATTTATCTTTCGCTAAAACCTCTTCACACTCAAACAATTGATTAGTCACCAAGTACAAAAACTTATCGTGAAAGTACTGATCTAAACTATGTTGATCACAATTATTCTCTTCATCTAACAAAATATCAGAATGAACCTTGAAATTATCACTACAAGATTTATTATCACATAAAGAAAATTCATAGTTAGATTGATAGCTTTCACTATTTTCCTCTTCATCAAATGAAACATCAAAACATATTGTAGCAATATCAACATGAGAAGAATTTGAAACAGTGTGAAATCTCCCTTCACTAACATCCTCTATAGCTAACAAGTCATCATGTGCAAAGATGTTTGAGGTACATTAATATACACCTCCAAAATATGACAAAGATTGTTCGAATCAAAAATTACTTTAGTGGGGAATCTTCACCTTTTGGCGATCCCGTCTCATGGGTTGATCATCATTTGGTGAATAGTGTATGTAACATAGGTTAGCTGCATTAGTAGATATTTATTAGATTTGAGTCCAATGCCCATGGTAGTCACCCATTAGTTATCACATGATTGGTCAAAAATATCAATCCAATCGCCAATGTAATATAGGTTTTGGATACATTTATTTTAAAGTTTTTTCCATCCTTTGCATGTTGTTTGTTATTGGACAATGTTCTTTTACCATTACTACAACTAAATAGTTTTTCCTTGGGTTGGGTATTGAAAGAATTTGGCTTAGGCCAGAATTCACCCAAGAGCTAAATAATTCAACACAAGCACATAGTAGACCAAAATAGACAGAGTATGATCAGAATGATAATATTCATTCAATAACTGGTTGAGAGTACACTAGGAGTGCCTATATATAAAGGCCTCAGGAGAGCTTCTAGAATGCATAGAAGTCAGCATCATGATATGTCATACAACGAGGCACATGTCCACAAAATATGGGTTATCCTCCATTGAGCTTGAGATTAAGTGCAATGATGTGAGGATAAGCTTAAAATGGTGTAGCACACAAATCAGTGGTGTAGACAACATGTGCTAAATGAGGAGTACGGATAACTATGTTGTCAACATGAAAACTCAGTGAATGATGCATACTCCTGTGTTGTAGACACCATGTACATAATTAGAGTTGCGTAACTCAATGAGAGTTCACAAACTCCTAAGTGTCTGACCTATAATAATAATAAAATAATGCAAAATAATTAAATAATGCATTAACCTAAGTAAACTTAAGTAAGTGTAATAAGTAAATACTTATTTACACCAACACACCCGCTTAAGTGCAACTTAGGGAAATACCCTTAAGCTTACAAAATCTAGGATGAAATGCAATATGGGTCCCAACTACTAGGCCATGTTAGGTACCCATGTACATAATGATATGGGAAAGAGGGAAAACCTCATGGGAAAAACCCTCCCCCAAAAAGAGAGATAAATAGGGATGAATGGATGGATGGAGTAATCAAGACCCCCCATTATGACATACATCTAGTATATACATAAGAGAATGATGAGAAGAGGTAGAGAGATAGGATAGGCTCCCCCCCCTAAAGAAGAATGCCAAATAGTAACTGCTCTGATGAAGAAGCTAATCCAAGATTGTAGAATGGTGTTCCTCCCCTTAGGAAGAAACAATGCCAAAGGTACAAATGAGATGCTTCCACTATGCATGGAAAGAATCCAATGGATAAGTGATGTCCCTAAAACCTGCTCAACTGGTTGAAGAACCTGTCTCAAAGAACTTTTTGACTCTGCAACTGATGAAGAACCCTGCTGCAACTGCTGATCATAAGTATCAACAATCACTTCAACTTGGGAGGATTGATCATGTAAATAATGAACAAGAGAGTCAGATGGAGCTCTTGTGACAACTAAAGAAGGTAATTCTACATCAAGAAGAAGAGGTAGATCATGAATACTATCCCCCAAATCTATCACTGAACTTGTATCTAGAAGACTGGATGTACCCTTCTATTATGGACCTATCACTATGGTGATGTATGCATGTGGGCTGAACTGATGAAGTGACCTCTCACTGTAACTGTTGATAGAACCCCACATGTCTGAATCTATTGAAGCACTATCAGTATCCACACTATATGATGTACGAAGAGGAGTAGAGGACAAGCTTGGAGAACTTTCCTCAAAATGTACTTCTTTCTCCACAAATATCTAATGTGTCTCTGGATCTAGAATTCTATATTCCTTCACACTATCTTCATAACCAATGAAGGTACAAGGTCGAGATGACTATGCCTTGCATCCCTTGGAAGATCTTTTTGCCAATGCAGGACAATCGAAGACTCTGAAGTCTGTCACAATAGGTTCTCTGCAGCACCATGCCTCAATAGGAGTTTTTCCATCTAAGGTTGGATGAGGAGAATGATTAAGAATGTGAGTGGAACTTGAGATTTCTTCGACTTTGAATGATGGATTGAGAGACTTGGCATGAATCATGCAACTTGCCATAGATTTGAGAGTTCTAATCCTAAAAGTTACAACATCTATCTTATGTGGACTGAATGCTGGTGGAGTCTGAAGATCAATTTTCTCATGTTTGCAAAAGTCCTTAGGTCTTCTATTCACATACGTGCTTCTATTGTCCATTCAGAGTACTTTGATGGCTTTCTTGGACTTCTGTTCTACATGAGTCTTGAAGTCTAGAAACTTGTCCAACAGTTCATTCTTATTATGAAGAAAGTAGACCCAAGTGAACCTTGAAAAGTCATCAACTAAGTTGAGTATGTAGTAACCCTGGCTAAATGTAAAAGGAACTACTAATACCATGTGAACCATTTGTAGAACACCAATTTCTCTTGAAGACTTCCCTCTATGTAACTTCCCCTCTAGATGCATATCGACTGAATTTGTTGAAAATTCACCCTTAGAAAAGTTAATTTGAGGTAGACCTTTCACCATTCAATATGTGCAAAGTTGCTAAAGGTAGCAGTAGTTGAGATGACCATACCACTCATGCCATAATTGCATGTTTGAATTTTATTGAGTTAACAAGGCCTTTGAAGGAGTCTTGGGTACAAAATGTGAGAAAGAGTACAACCTCTTGTGATTATTCACTTTCCCCACTACAATGAAGGAATCATCTTGAAGACTATGCACTTTTATTGAGTCTAGAAGGAACTCAACTCTATGTCCATCTCCAAGGTGAGTGATTTGGTAGATTGATAGGAGATTCAAACTTAGGTTAGGAACATAGAGAACCTCTTGAAACTCTCTGTTTTTCATCTCCACATTTCCTTTCCCCATGAAGGTGTGTGGTACCTTTGAGTGATTCAATGAAGAAAAATCCTCCTTTGAAGAACCCATGTGATACGAGGCACCAGAGTCAAATATCCATTCTTTTGAAGAGTTTGAATTAGCCATGAGTGCTTTCCCTTTGCCCTTTGAATCTGAAGATGACCCTTTATCCTTATAAGCATTAGGAAATGGAAAATTATGTTTCTTCATGATATTGGTCAATTCATCAATCTTTTTGAGATAGAACTCATGCTCTTCATGACCTAATTTCTTGCAATAAGCACACTTCTTCTTCTCCTTATTGTTGTCCCCTTTCTTGTTGGAATTTGAGGACCTGCCTTGTTGATTTGATTGTGGTGTTGTCTTTTCTACATCCTCAAATTTTTCTTTCTTCCACTTCTTCTTACCCTTTCCTTTACTTGAAGATTGTGCAACTGAATTTTGAGAACCCTGATTGGCCACCAATGCTTTGGACTGAGGTGATTTGAGAATCCCCATTGATTTCATATTCTTTTCTTCATCATCCAATAGTTTAGCATATTCATCAAAAGTGACTTTCTTGTAGGTAGACCCTAAGGTAGTCTTTGAGCTGTTAAAAGAAGATAAAAATGTGGAATATTTTGATGGCAGCTTGTTATGTATGAGATAGATCAGTCTGTCATCGTTGATAGAACTCCCACAATTAGTAAGCTTCATCCTTAGTTCATTCACCTTAATGATGAAGTCCTGTATTGAGTCATACGACTTAGGATCTAAGCAAACAAGCTCATCTTCAATTTTGAACACATCCTCTTTAGACACTACCATAAAAGCTTGTGAGGGTATCCCAAGCTTCCTTGGATGTAGTACATTTCTTGATTTGATACATGATTTTATCATCTACCCCCAAACTTCTATCACCTAGGGCTTTCCTATCCATGGCTACCCAATCTAAAATTTCCCTTGTTGATA
This sequence comes from Cupressus sempervirens, assembly GCA_028749045.1. Taxonomy (NCBI): domain Eukaryota; kingdom Viridiplantae; phylum Streptophyta; class Pinopsida; order Cupressales; family Cupressaceae; genus Cupressus; species Cupressus sempervirens. Next base: position 614,101,957 of record CM053793.1, on the reverse strand, counting down.
CATTATCACCTTCTGGTTTAGGAAGTGTACCATCAATATATTGTGAAACTCCATTATGCATTAAGTGATACAACATTTTTATTGACCACAAAGCATAGTTATGAGGAGTTAATTTAGGAAACTTAAAGTTTCCCATTATGCAGAAAATGAAAGAAAAGTGCAGAAAAGAGAGAACACAACACCAAGAACAATCCTTGCTCCGTATAGAGCATTTGAAGTTGCAAATTGTGTCGATAAATGTTGTTCGTCATCAAATCTCCTCTTATATATCCCACATTCATGGGTTTGGAGAAGTCTATGCTTTTTATAAAGTGCAACCCACAGAGATGAAAGAAAAGAGTTTGCTTGCCGATGGGAGTTTGATCGTTGTTTTGTGGGATGCACCAAATTTGTGTGGTCACCGGTGGTGCAATTTGTTGATGAATTTAGTTGCAAGTATGACTCATGAGTTAAATGAAAATGCCCATAGATTAAATAAATAGGCCCTACAATAATAAAATAATGCTCCAAAATATAGAGAGCCGAGCTAGTGTTTCACTGCCTAGTTCGGCTAAACAATTTTCTTTGCCTCCTCTTGAATCCAAAAATAAAATTCAAAAAAACCCAGATAGGAAAATAAATTGCAGAGAGGAAATAATGTTCAGATCTGAAAATACAATAATCAGATCAATGAAATGATCATACTCGAATTGCAAATCGGGGCCTCTAGGTTCTGATTTACAAAATTTTTTGTCTCATGATCAACTTTCACCTAATATAGGAAAATTCATAGTTGATCTTCACCGAATCGATGCTTTGGACACAATCATGAGGTCAGATTTGGCTCTAGATCCTCCCAATTTATATGGATCCTCCAGATTCGTGTCAAAGTGCTGAAGCATGAACGGTCTTGAATGGCTATGTGATGAGAATCTCCCTCAGCTCTAATACCATGTAAGAATTTGGCTTAGGCCAAAATTCACCCAAGAATTAAAGAACTCAACACAAGCACATAGTAGAACAAAATAGACAGAGTATGATCAGAATGATGATATTCATTCAATAACTAGTCGACAGTACACTAGGAGTGCCTGTATATAAAGGTCTCAGGAGAGCTTCTAGAATGCATAGAAGTCAGCATCATGATATGTCATAAAACTAAGCACATATCCACCGGATATGGGTTATCCTCCATTGAGCACAAGATTAAGTGTGATGATGTGAGGATAAGCTTACAATGGTGTAGCATGCAAATCAGTGGTGTAGACAACATGTGCTAAATGAGGACTGTGGATAACTATGTTGTCAACATGACAACTTCGTGAATAATGCATACTCTTGTGTTGTAGACACCATGTGCATAATTAGAGTTGCGTAACTCAACGAGAGTTCACAAACTCCTAAGTGTCTCACCTAAAATAATAATAAAATAATGCAAAATAATTAAATAACGCATTAACCTAGAAGTCAACTTAAGTAAGTGTAATAAGTAAATACTTATTTACACCAATAGGTATCACCTACCATTTTCTCAATATGTGTCAACCACCAGCCCCATTTAGCCAACTGTTAACTATTATAAGCTTGCATAGGAAGGTGCATTTCGCCTACATTTGGCATTCCCACTTTTTAATCTCACATAATTCACCAATGTAGATTGGACTATAAGATATTATTATTCTACACAATTCATTCTTTTCTGGTTTAGAGACTGATATTTCTTATTGCTACTGAATTTTCAGAGTGCTAAGTGCATTGCCCATTAACTCATGGACCATGGTTTTCATAAAAGGTAAGTGATTTTTAATTTATTTATTATGTAGATAGTGGTACTACTACTAATTATTTTTTAGTTTTATTGTCCAGTGTCCACTGGTGGCTAGACATCTCACATGCTAAGATATATTTTCAAATTTTATTGGGTAGTACCGTAGCAATAGTACCATTTTTATGACAATGAATCATATTATTTTTATTATATGTAGTCTAAGTAGTGTCCTATAATAGTATTTGACTCGTCACTCTTTGAGTCTTTTTTTTAACAACTTAATTGATTTATTTTTAGCTGCCTTTATCAATTTGCAATGTTAAACAAGAGGGATAACATGAGTTTTGGTAGGATCCCTAAAATCCAGTAGAGGCCACCATTACCAAAACACATAACCATATCCACATATTTTGGTCATGGAAATGTTGACAACCTTCAAGTTAGATCTCTAGTGCTTATTGAAAGAGGAGATTCATCACAAGTTGGAGACCATATTGAAGAAGTTCAAGTTGGTGAACTTGATATCTCAATCAAGGACAAACTTGAACACAATTTGGAGGCACTTCCCCTAAGTAGGGAGTCACAAACTGATATTATAGACTTGGAGTTAGTCAATGACTAGTCAGGTGAGAAAACTAAAAGTGATTCCATAAATCATGTTCATGCAAAAAAGGGCAAAATAAAATTGGAATAAAAAAAGATTGATCTCATTGAGATCTATCCAAAAGAAATTTTCAATTAGAATGGGTGGAAAAGTACTAGATCATTGAATTAGTGGCCAATCCAATTGATGGTGAGCCTCCTGTAGAATGCAGAGGTAAGATTTGCATAGAGATAACAAAGAAGGAGAAGAGGTTGTAGCTTAAACTTGATAGCATAGAAAAGCATGTCAATAAAGTTTACAAAAATGAAACTATAGACGAAGTTGAAAAATTTGTGCTAAGTTACTAACTTGGAAAAAAAAAGACAATTGTCTGTATATTAGGAATGCCAAAATATATGAGTTACACAAGAAATTGTGGGAGAAGCATTCTATAGTAAAAGGTTCCATTGAAGATTTCATTGGGAAAGAAATGGAAGTGTAAAATATGGGAAAAGTAGTTCAATTAAGTGTGGTATTTTATATTTTGAGTAGAGGACATCCTATGATGGACTACCCTTCAATTACTACTTTATTGCACTTTTTTAAAGTTTAAAACTATCTAAATAGTCACTAGTCAATAAACAATAAGTGGGAATGGACTAGTTGTCTTGCATAGGTTGAAAAAGTAGATATGAAGGAAAAAATAAAATACTCAAATTTCATTGCATGATCTCTAGATGAAGTTACAACAATTGCTACTACTTCGTGGGTGTGCATGTATGTTTATATTGTAAATGATCTTTTCCGTTAACCCTTTCTACTATCTATTGCTAAATTGAATTGTAGTGCAACAACTAAAAATTTATATGATTTATTAAAGAGTACTCTAATTGATTGTGGAGGTTTGGATAATATGGAGATTGCCAAAAAGTTGGTGTGTGTTGGAACAGATGGAGCTTTGGTTATGTAAGGTTATAAAGAAAGTCTTTGCAAAAAGATCAAGAATGATTTGGCACCCTAAGCTATTCACATTCATTGCATGGCCCATTGAATGAATCTAGCTTTTGGAATTGTCAACAATTTTGGTTGTGTAAGTAAAGTAGAATATTTAATCAAAGAGATTTACCAATACTTTTGTCAAAGTCCAAAACGAGTCCAAGAATTTCAACACTTTGCTCAAGGACTTACTGATGGGAGGAAGCTTCTTAAAGACAATGATACTAGATGGATCTGGGTAGAACCAACAAGTTGGGTTTCAATTCCACAAAAGTTTGTGGATTGAGATCGTGCTCTTTTAGAAATGGGTACCCATTTTAGGCTCAGGCACTTGATCTAAAATTTAAAAATGGGGCACCCATTTAAAAAAAAATTGGGTACCCATTTTTTATTTTAAAAAAATAGGTACCCATTTTTGAAAACATAAAAAAATTATATTTTTTAGAAACAAGTACCCATTTTTTAAAAGTAAAAGGAAATAAATGGTTACCTGTTTCTAAATATTCAAAAAATTTTTTTTTTGGGGATTTTAAATGTCGATTTGACTTTTTCAAAACAGGTACCCATTTTTTGAATTTCAAATAATGGGTACCTGTTTCTCACAACATGGAGTGAGATTTTTTTCTTCTACCTCAAATTTTGGTTCGGGACCAAGCCTATGCCTTTACCTTTCAAGATTTGGCTAAGGCATTGAATTGACAAATTCACACCTTGCCATAATTTTTAGAGGGTCTTCCCAACCAAATTTCTTTATGTAAAAAAAACTCATTAAAGCTCTTACAATCTTGATTTCAGAAATATAAATTCTATATGCTATGATTTTATTTACTATTTTTGCATTAATTTTTAATGAAAGGTGGTACCTACATGTAAAATAGTGAAGTTCACTAAAACTTTAATAAATTTTTTATTTTATAATTTTTCTTATTTTAATTTTTATGTCATCAATCTACATATGATTATTTTGAGGTTAAAAAAAAAGAATTTTTGCAAAAAGTGAAATTTTGATCAAATTATGGTGTCCATACATGAGAGGTTTTAAAATTTACTGTTCTAGCCAATTAATAATTAATAAATTAAAAAAGATTTAATAAAAAATTAAGAAAAAAAAATATTTTAATCAATCTCAGGTGTATTAGGTAACATTCTTTAAAAGGATTTACAAAAATTCATTTATTTGTATCAAATTATGGTGTCTGAACATGAGTGTGGTATGGTCCTGAAACAAACATTTTGAAAAAGTAGTTTTTAAATATCCATACCAAAAACAAATCTATTATATGGGTACACAAATAAATTTCATATTCAAAAAATAGATTCTGAACACTATTTTTTTTTTAATATTCAATCTCTAAATGCCTCAAATTTTGACATCAATTGACAAGAAATTTCAACAATAGGAAAAACACTTCCACTTATTTTCCAAAAGTCAGACCCAACTTCTTGCACTTACCCATCTCTTTGGATAGACCAGCGCAATGAGTATTTTTTGAATATCCATCATTGCTTGGACTAATCCACTTTATGTGAGACAAATTCCCTCAGCTATATTCAATTCTAATGAATGTTAGGATACTCTCAACTTTAGCAGCTATTCTCCCCATGCAACAGGACATAAGAAATATAATGAAAAAGGTTAAATAAAGAGCTATGTACATTGAAAAATATAATAAACTATGTAAAATGACATGTAATAGCTTGGATACTCTATATCGATTACTACCATTAGATGAATCAAAGTTTGCAAAGTGGATAGAAATCACAGATTTGAACAATTCGGTAACTTTTGACATAGTGGTGCAAATGATGAGGTATGTGCCAAGGTATATGGAGTTGACATACCAATGTAGTACTATGCCCACATCAACCCCAACTCCAACCCAAATAAAGCAAGACATGAACTAGAATCAAAACTAGAGAAGGTACTTTCACATGTTACAAGTGAAGACCTCAAGAAGATCAAAGACTCCATTCTTGAATCTATCAAACAAGTTTTCTACAATCTTTCATTACAAATTAGATTTAGATTCCCTCTAGAAGAACTACTTGAAGCAATGTCTATTGTTTTTCCTCAATATTGATCTCTAAACTGTTTGATTGATTTTTGAAGAAGGATAACGACTTTGATTCAACATTTTTGCAAACCTAAAGTAATCAATGGAGTAACTATAAATGGAATTTTAGATGAGTCTCGACTAAGAGATCAATCATATTCTTTTGCAAACATAATGAGGGAACAATATGATCTTATGGAGAATTCAAATCAAGAGGGATCAGTAACAAAGCTTTGAAAAAAATTTGGTTAGAGCAATCAGTTGAGAGAGTCAATACAAGAATATTTCAAGCTTACTGATTTATGTTTGACAATGATATTGGATTTAGTGGAGGATGAGAGATTTTTTAGTACTTTGGGCTTCCTAAAATCAAAAGTGAGAAACAAATCAGACAAAAAATTTGGATAATTGTTTGAGGCTCTATAATTCTAGGTATGAGGTAGATAGTTTCCCTTATGATAGGGCTCTTAGCATTTGGAGAAAAAAATGTGGAAGAAGAGGGATGGCCAACATTTCAAACCCAAGTGGTTTTGGTAGTGGTGGTGGCAGTGGCAGTGGTGGTGGCAGTGGCAATGGTAGTGGCAGTGGCAGTGACAATGGTTCATGTCTTGATGTTGGAAGCAATGAAGATGATGTTGACTTTGGCATGCATATTGACAGTGACAATGAATCTAAAGAAAACACAGTGAACAATGAAATATTATATGGAATAAATGAGGAGGATTTTGATGATAGTGATGTTGAGCCGGTCCAGGTAGAGTGGCAACTATAGTAGCTTCTCAACTTCAAGTTCTAACTTCTATGTGAGTCAAGTAGTAGGCTAGTAGCTTTGGTCTAAGACTTTATCTACTAATTAATTATGTTTGTAGAAGCTAATTTATAGCCTTCACTCACTATCCTTTTATAGATACTTGAATATTTTTTTTAAAACATGTTGATGTTACAAACTTACATGTTGAGATTTTTATTGAAATTAGTTTTTACTTTTAGAGTCTAAAAATGTTGATATTTTCATTGATTGTATTTTTTAAACATGTTGAGATTTTCATTGATTGTAGTTTTAATACAATAAAACATGTTGAACTTGAGATTTTCATTCATTCTAGTTTTTAGACATTTTTAGATTTTCATTGATTCTAGTTTCTTTAAGAAATTGTAACATAATGCATTTAGCAAAATAAGCTTTATTTAAAAAAAAAAATATTATAATTTATAATTATAAATCAGCCTATAACATAATACATTTAACAATTACAACCTTTTATAAATGACTCAATGTCAAATGACCCTGAATTCCTTTTTATAGATACAAGGGAGCAACAATAGCTATAGGTTAGTTTTTAATTGTATATATAATTAGATTATTACTATATAATACATTATGTGTGTACAATTACATTACCAATTTTCCACATTGCCAATTGTACAATTTTTTCAAGTAGGAGTAGGGAAATTTTTTCCATCTACTCTTTGTAGTAAAAGTATGACAGTGTCTGGCTATCCAACTATCCTAATATGCTGGCTCTTGATTCCTGTAACAATTAACATTAAACAAAGTTGAAATTAAATCTAAAATTTGAAATTAAAGAGTAAAAAGTAACTAAATGATTATAGTACTATCACTTACTAAGTTTTTACTTTTTAGTGCTATTAGCTATGACTATCACTGACACTAACAATAACAATTTGAGAATATGACCCATCTCCAATTATATTCTTTGGGGTGCTCAATTTTGCATTATTTAAAAGCTCTATTTTTTTGAGGTTGTAGCTAAATAGTTGTAACCTTGTCAACAATGAATACTTCGAAGAGATATTTTCACATGAATTGAGGAATTTATCTATAACTTTATTCATTATTGATAGTGGTTTGATGCAACTTGCAATTCTTTCTAGAGTGGTTTACTCAGGCAAGTTGCCTAAATCAAAATTCATGGTGTTGTGTAATTTTTTCATGTAATCTTCATTTCCAATGAATTTTCCATCTAAGCAAGTTGGATTTGGTAATCCAACATATAGCAAGTTTAGTATGTTGTGATTCATCGTCATCAAGTCTCTAGAATTAGATTTGAGAGCTTCATCTATTTCCACTAATTTCTCACAATTGTGATAGACAACAAAGGTCATTATAGAGGCGTCCAAGTGTTGTTTATTCCTTGGTTTTCGAAATCTTTGTCACTAGATCTCTATACTTTATTCAATTTTTTTAGCGAGATTTTTTAAAGAATTGGTGAAGATACTTCTTTTACCCTTAACATATTTTCTTACATTTTTAAAGACAAATTTGAGATTGTTATTTAAATCAAGCCATTCAAACAAACTATCATTGTTCTTCATTATTTTGTCCCAATTTTCTTGTTTGATAAGCTTAGCCATGTTTATTATAGTATCCTTGACATGATGGTCTTCGTAAGACGTTGTTATATTTTATGCAATTACATTCTCCATCTTTTTCCTCATTTCGAACATCTCCATTTCACTCTTTTTTTTGTATTTCCTCTAGTTACCCTTGCCAATTAATTTGTCTCTTCCTCTCATCCTCCAATTTCTTCTTCAAATCTTGGATTGTCTTTGCAGTAGTTACCTCTTTATTCTTCTCATCCTCAAATTCCCTTGTCAAATCATTGGTTGTCTTCATAGTGGACTCATCCTTTTTCTTTGCATTGTCCAATTCCTTCTTCAAATCATGGAGTGTTTGAGTAGACTCCTCTTTCTTCGCATTCTCCAATTCCTTCTTCAAATCTAGGATTTTATTTGTAATTGACTCCTCTTTTTTATTTGCATTCTCCAATTCCTTCTTCATATGGTGGATTGTCTTATTATTTGTAGTAGAACTAGCCTCCATTTTCTTCACGTTCTCCAATTCCTTCTTCAAATCAAGGATTGTTTTTACATTAGACTCCTCTTTTTTCTTTATATTCTCCAATTATTTCTTCAAATTATGGATTGTGATTACACCAAACTCCTCTTTTCTCTTCTCATTCCCCAATTCCCTTTGCAAATTATCAATTATCCTTGCCTTAGACTCCTCTTTTTGTTTTTGTTTTTTTATTCTCCAATTTAATCTTCAAATTATTATTTTTCTTGACAATAGAGTCTAGGTTAGTTTTTAATTTATTATTGACCTATGCACTACTCTCTACAGACTTGAACAACTGTGTAGAAGAGGCTTATTCATGTTGAATTTTTTTTTTGCACTCATCCAATTCTTTAGTCAAAATTTTTAGCTGTTCATTCATCTTTTCTTGCTAGACAATTGCCTCTGTAGAAGAAGAATTCTTTATCTTATTTTGAAAGTCTTTGAACCTATTATCTGTTGCTTTCTCCTTGGCCTTCACATTATCAAGGTCTACCTATAAATTTTCTATTTTCTTTGTAAGCCTTTTATTTTCCCTCTTCACTTTCAGAAGTGTAGAGTAGACCATGTGTTGCTCTCTTTTGATATATTGATTTTGTCAATGTTTGTCACTTTTGAGAAATCCATTTGAAGACTGGTAACTTGTACATTGTTATGATTTATTACATTTTTAGGTGGATTATTATCTCTAGCTAGGGGCATAACAATAATCAAGTCCATCATTTCAGTGTTTGGATCATATGTTGAAAAAATATCATTAATAGATCCCCGACGTTCAACAATTGAATCACTTTTCAAACTCTTCATAATTTGCCTATTCTTTTGCTTGTTTGATCAAACTTTGATGCAAATTCCTTTAATCTAAAATTTGGGTTTGTTGACACAATTGACTGTTTGAAAGGTGAATTATTAGTTGTATTTTTGTATGCTCCTCCAACTCTAGTTAAACTTACTCCACCTATTATTGTATTTTGAGGATTGTCAACATATTGAAGATGGCCCATTCCAAATCCTAGCATTTTAGGACTATTTTTAGGGTTTTGTACATAAGCTACTAGTGCATACATTGGTGAAGTTACTACTGACATTTCTTGCATTGTAATTTTCATAACTTTTTGCTTTTTTGCACAAGGTTCATCCATGCTAGTGCCGATGCTAGTGCTAGTGGGATCAACTACAACTAGATTTGAAGATTTAATAAATATTGTGTTGGTATGACCTTCAAAAGCAAAAGTATAATTTTTTTGTGCTTTCTAAACGAATCATCTTCAATCTCATTAGAGAGTCCAATGACTAGCTTACTTCCTCTTTTGGGTAGGTTTGGTATTGGAACTAGATTCTAAATCTCTTTACTACTTGCACCAATGGGCCCTATACCTGCATAACTCTTTTTTGTATCATAGTTGCCCCTTTATTATATGTTTGTTTAATATAATCACGCATTTGAATATTAATAATATGCTTGCCCCTAGTTGACCCAGAATCCTGAATACCTTGAATGTCTCCATTAGACTCGAAGTCCTTCTATCTTTGACTATCACTATCACTACAACTGCCAAATTCATATAGTATAGTTGGATTCTCTTTATTCCAATAATTGCTGAAAAGTTCATCCTCCTCAATTTTGTCAAAACTTGCTAGGGTCTTGGTTCTCCCAAATTTTGCCCCATTTTCTAAAAATCAGTCATCTTGGTTTGACTTCATAATTTAGATTTGCATGCTTCTTTAATTGTTTTCAACATAGAACCCTTAAAAGGTTCAGATAATTTCTTATAAAAATTTAATTATGTCAGAGTCTTTGATTTGTGTGACTCTAATATGTGCAATGTCATAATTTGGGATAACAATTCTTGCATTGAAATATTATTCGCTATTTCATGTTTCTCCATCTCTTTCTTAACCTCATCTCATGAATCCATATTTTTAAAACTTTTCTATCAATGGCATCTCCTGATGTTGATATTTTCTTGTAGAGTTCCCATTGGAAAAAGTCCTATTTTTATTATGTTCAATGGATCATAATTCCATTGAATGACAAAATCAAAGCCAAATTTTTTTACCAATTCATTTGCCAATTTGAAAGCCTTTCCCTCAAATGTGAGGTTTCCAATTGGGAAAGGCAAGAAAAGAAACACCATTTTCTTTTGCTGTCAAATGAAAAGTTTATCTATGCTCTCCATTTGCCATACATATTCCAGTGCAAAAAACCTTTTTGTAACATGCATTGGAATTTTGCATGGTTCAACCACTAGACCGTAAAACCTTAACATAGTATACTCTTCTGTGAAGAACCAGTTAGCCAATTGTATTTGACTTACCAGTTGCATGCAATCTTTACAAGACACAAGCAATCTAGGCATCAAAGTGCCTATATTTTTTGGTAAATAGGTGCCAAAAAGAAGTCTACAAAATGGTTATAATTATTATTGTTAGTGGTCATCCTCATCTTATGTATCCACTCATATACTAGACTTGGAGTCTAATTTTTTCTAAGTTTTCTCATCAAACTTATAGACCTCAATATCAAGTTTTTTGTTCTTAGTCTCAAATATTGGTTGATGCTTTTCTTAAAAAAGGTAGCACAAGTAACTTGTGAACCTAAATGTCTTCATATTTCTTATAGTCGTACTTTGTTTAATCATTAGTAATTGTTCTTGCATAGATTTAACAATGTGCTAAACAAAATTATATCTTACATCTACCTTCTCAACTGACTGACCTTGACAATGGATATTATAAATCATTTCAAGAACATTGGCCCCCATTTCCTTGTTGCTTTCCAATCCTAAAAAAAATGACAACAAAGAAATAGTAAGTAGGAGATAATTTCCATAGCAAGTCAAATTGTCATGATATTGCTATTAGGATTTAACTGTGTGATTTTGAGTCAAACTCATTAACCCATGTTTCATGAGTAGTGATTCAACATGAATCCATCTCTCATGAGTAGTGTTCCATTTATTCTCATGAGAGATGGATTCATGTTGAATCACTACTCATGAAACATGGGTCAATGAGTTTGACTCAAAATCACACAGTGAAATCCTAATAGCAATATCACAAAGAAATAGTATTCTAAACCCATGGCACAAAAATATCATACTAATAAGGAGGCTTATGGTCTATGTCTAGTGTAACAGTAACATTAGTATGATTAGTAGACGACTCCTAGTTTATTAAACCCTTAATATATGAATCTTTAAAAACTCTATCCAATTTTTCATAAGCCTATGCTAGTTTATCCAAGTCAATGCCCTCGTTAAAGCTTTCTGGTTTAAACCCTAGCCCTAGGTCTAACATAGTGAAAAATTCACTCTTAGTTATGGATAAAATTTCCTCCTAAGTGTTTTGGTTTACAATTGCCTTTATATTTTCATAATAATTTTGAGCATATAGCATTATAATTTCAGGGCAAGGGAATACTTCAAGTACAACAAGGTTTGCTAATCTAGTAACCAAAGCAGCTAGTTTTTTGTATGTGTACAAATACTTTTGTTATATTTGTAATAATTTCTCCCCTTTTTTGGATCTTTCCACTTATTAAACAATGAGTGTTTAATTCTTGTGATTCCCAAATCTCCATAGATAATAGGATAAAAAATATCATGACATTCATTGGTCAAACCTAGGGTTTGTAGCACTTGCCTGAGTTTTATAATGTCTTTCTTTTTCTTTATGCTTGCATTCATACTAGAGGTTTTTGACTTTGTTTTTCCCATGCTTGCTACTGGTTATTACACAAAATTTTTCTTCAAGCCGTATTTAAAATAATTGTAAAGTGTAAACCTAAGACAATAAGAATCAAGATTTCTATTGCTGCAAATTGCACTAAATTTTTTTAAAAAGATTTAAATAACCAAAATTGAGAATTGAGATTTGACAATACTGGTGCTAACAGATACTTAGATAATTGGTGTTGTCCTGTGATACTCAAGTTTCACACTTTTAGTCTTCAAAACAGAAAATGGAATTCAGTCAATCTTTGAAAAGTTGAAATTTGAAAACCCCATCATATTGAACTCTTGACTTCAAGAACTCTGAACTTCATACTCTAAAAACATAAAAAGGTTAATAGTTAAAAGTTAAAACATAACTATTAAGTAATTAATGGTTTTAAGTACTTTACTAATTTTATGTACAAGGTATGTACATGTAAACAACATAAAGACTCAATAATGTACATAACTATAATAATAAAAAGTAAAAAAATATTACATTAAATATACATTTGAATTTTGAAATTTGTTTATTTTAAATAAATAAATTAATAAAAATTGAATTTAATAATTGATATGATTTTCAGGTCAATTTGTGGAATGCTATCATTTTTGTCAATAGTCATCTAGAATTGTGGCACTTGTCAAGGACCCATGTCATGATTCCAGATGTTTCTTGACAATAGTGATAACATTTCCAAAATTTACCCAAAATTCATCCTAGGTAGTTGATCTATCTTTTACTTAACAATCACTGAGTCAAGATGAAGTAATAATTTTTTTAAAAGACTAAACATAATTATTATTAATATTAATCGATCCTAGAAACTTAATTGAGCTTTGCAATGACCGAAAACATGTCGTGATTTCGAATGAATCTAGGCACATGGTAAAAAATTCCCTAAATCTGTTCAAAATTCATCTTGGACTGTTGATCTTTCTTTTAATGAATGGTCGAGAGTTCGAAATCAGACATAAATATAACTTATAAGAAAGAATCTTTGACTACACATGTCCCAATTTTAGGTAGAAATATAATTTAACTTTAATCTTTTAAAATTTGGCTCGAAATACAGCCATAGTCATTGATCTATCCTTCATTTAACGGTCTAGATCAAATCGTGAATCATTAAACCTTTTGTATAACTAATATTAATTATTTAAATTATAATTTAGGGGAGAGGACCCAATATTTTAGTAGAGTCCAATAGTTGATCACCATATCGTGAACATAGAGTCCAATCTTCCAACACATTTTTACTATATATTGTAATTAATTGATCTATTTGTAAATATAAAAATTCCAAACATTGATAAAAATATACCAATACTTGAATACATGAAAAATTATAAATGTTATAGAAAAATAAACATGTGAATTCATTCATGAGTGAAATAAATAACTTATTGTCTCAAATAAAAATTAAAATATCATAGCTATTTCATATATGTGTGTCATTCAAAACATAATATGCTCAATTAAATAAACATTGATATCTTAGTCTACAAATACTACTCTTATGTGTACAACTATTGGAGTAGCAATATTATATGCATAGAGTAAATCATATCAATAATTTATGTCTCATCACAATTATAAAAGTTGAATACTAATAAATGCTTTGTATTTTCTTATGAAATGTGTGAGATTGTCAAAAACTTTCAGTGTTCAACTAATGATCCCTTTGTGTTGGCTATAGGTTGCATTATATATAATAATGTGTTATTTTTATAACAACAAATATTTTTTTTTTGTTGAAGTATTTGTCATTTTGTGTTATATATAAAAGTTATATATAAAAAATATTTATGATTAATAATAACTATTTGGTTTATTTAAGTTACATTTCATATAGTTACAATATTCTATTAGCAACAAATAATAATTTTAAATTTAATTATTTGATATTTTTAGATTAAGCTTTGGTCAAATGTTTAAAAAATCATTTTTTGGACACATCTCACTAGGTACACTATTTTACGAGTTGTGTGACGAGTCATAGCTTCAAACCTTAGTTGTAGCCTATAGGTATTTCAATGCCCATTTTACATTTCTTAAAAAATGAAGTTCTTACAATATCCTATGTAGCAGCTACATGTTGATGAAGTTAGCCCTCATGACTATCCCCTATCTTATTATTGCACAATGTAAATTAAAATTTAAATCACAAAGTATAGTTAACAGTTGCAAACATACCAATTATTTGAAGTTCCTAGCAATTTCCAAAATCCATGATTTGGATGAATACAATTAAACATGTAAAATTAATAAAATAATGAATTTTCAAAAAAATAAAATTATAATTTGTAAACTGTAATCAATTACCATTCATCGATCATTAATTGCTTGATAATGATAACTTGATCTAATAATCATTGCATTTTTACTTAATTAAAATTGATTTAGATTATAATCAATATTTGCTAAATTGATTCAGCTTGATAATGATAAGTGATAACTTAATTTAAATAACCATGGCATTTTTCATTTAATTCAAAATATCATAAAAAGTTAAAAATATTATGATGATCATGATATTTAAATAGATTTACATTTCAAAATAAGAAGAAATGAATAAATAAATTAATATTCAATATTTTAAATGAACATTTAAATATATAAGTTATAATTTGAACTTTTTATTTTCAAATCAAATTTCACTATTATCTATACAATTTTAATTGCATGATCATTGATTAGGATTCAGGATTCATGACTCATGATTCATGAATTATGAATCATGATGCAACATTATCATAAGTTTAACTTTAACAAACTATATTTTTATTTAAATTTAATATTTTAAAATAAATTAATAATAGTTAAAACTATTAACTTGCATGGCGGTTCACCCTGTGTTCATATATTATTGAATTTTATAGGTTTTGAAATTTGAAGGACAGTCATATACATCTTACAAATTTACAAATTTTCATTGGATAATTTTCAATTGAATTATTTTTTACTATAAATCATTAATCAAATCTGAAATGATAAAGGGATTGTTGAAACCAATTTTTTTTTTGTTTCTAACTTTATAACTATTAACAGTTAATTTTTTATAATAGAGTCGTAGACTAACATTTCAACAGTGGATTAAGATGCCACCAATAGAGTCGTAGACTAACAAGAACAATGATTTGAGAGGCCAAAAACTATAGTTTTCAAAGATAATATTATAGAGTGTACTATGTACATAATACTGATTCATAGCATAGATATTCAAAATAATTGATTACATTAGCTTGGTTTTACTATTTCATAATTTATATTAAAGGGCAAGGCCCAATTCGAAGAAAAAATAGATATCTTGAAAATAATTTTTTGCCCAAAAGGAAAGGGTCAATGAAACAAGATTCAAGAAATAAAGAATAGGGAACCAAGAAATAGGGAGGCTAGGAGCATCAATAGGCTGAGGGGCTAAGGGCTTGAAGCCTTCAATTAAAAAGGTATTCAAGCCCCTCCACGAGGAATCTCTTGGAGAAGATGTCATTGAACTCGTCCAACCATGTGAAGTCAGTCTCACTAACATCATCCAACAACAACCACTTTCACAAAAAATCTCTCCCACGCTTTGCCCACTTCCAATGGTGAGTCAATTGTCATTCATTTATGCCAAGTAGGAAGGGATGTTTCTATACAATGCTCCCTATGACTTACTCCTAGCACTTGTCTGCTATGTCTGTAAAAGAGATGTCAATGCCTGGCCCCAGTACCTACTTGAGTAATAGAAGAATTTTGACGTTGTTTTCTAAAAACATTTCCTTAAAAATGTTATGCGAAAGCATCAAAATGTCTACTTGATTGCCTCCAAAATTGAAAAGAGACACGAGGAAGCAAGAGGTAATATCTATGAACATGTGGTACCTCTTATCATTTCTTAAGAATTCATGGCCGAGGACCATGAATAAAGCATGGCAGATAAAATAACCTTGGACATCTTCCTTGCAAACCATGGCTAGGAAATTGTTAGGTATCATGCTCAACAAGGACTTTTGTGGACCCATTGTAGTGCATTTTAGGCGAATAAGCATATCCATGACTAATAAAATCTACAAACTAAGAAACTTTGCAAATCATGTTCAAATTCAAGAATTTGAGAAATGATTATAAAAGAGGAATTGAAGAGGCTAGCTAATGGCAGTTGCATTAAATTTTTTGGCATTTGTGATCTTTCATATTTTATTTTTTCATATACCTATTAATTTTCAAGTATGCCAAATGTGCTCAAATTTGTGTCAGACAGTTAGAATGCCTGCCAAGGTGGCTGTAAATGGAATGTAATGATTGTAATTTTTAGTACCACATTTATGATTTTAATCTTGATGTGATGTTCACTACATTCTAGTTAATGGTTTCTATGCAAAACTTTCCACGTGTCTCCATTCCAAAGAATTTCATATGACTCTAGGTCTTTTCAAATAACTAGCCTTGAAATGCATCTTCTATCATTGATCTCTAATTAATCAACGGTCGATAAAACTATTTTATTAACGACAAAAAAGTGACGGTAGTCAACTTGGTAATGGTGACACTGACATAAGGACATTATTAATAATAGACCTAAGATAATACAGAAGTTGAAGTGATTACTTAGTAGTCAGTATAGTCACTAGCCAATACACATGCAAATTCACTTTCAAGTTAAACATTTTTTTAGTTTACCACTAAAGATTATCCAAGACCATTATTATTCATTTTCCTACAAAACAATTTATTTTCCTCTAACTTATTAATTCATTTTTGGAAAGGGAAAAAATAGCCATCATTTATTTATCTGTCATCAAGAAAAAAAATCACCACATTTAAAATAACTTTTGCTAGGGCAAGAAAAAAATTGCCAACATATAATATTTTATTTCCCTACATGAAACAAAAAAAATTGCCCTTGATATTAAAATTTTCCTACCCACAAAATGTTGGATTCGCTAGCATTTTAGGCATTTTTTTGTGAGGGGTTTCTTAAAGTTATCCCTAGTTCAGATTCTATATCTCTTTCCACATCAAACTTTGGGGTAGTAACTTGACTGAATGAAAAAATGTTGAGAGAAAATATGAGCATCCTTAGAAACATTTACATGTTTTTCAAAACCACAAGCCAACAAAGCTAAAATTTTATTATGGCTCAAGAAGACTGCCTCACAAATCTTCTCCTGGCTATGATCATCATCTGGATGATATAAATAACTTACAACAACAAAATCATTAGTATAACAATCTAGAACATCAAAATTATTACAACATTGATTCTCATCATGGCAATAACTACTCCACTACTGTTATATAATTCCTCACCTTCACATTCACTATAACAAAGTTCATTTTCACTTTCATATCCATCTTCATCATGCTAATTGCAATCATCTAATTCATTAGCATTTGAATCCATCTCTTCACACTTAGAAGAAAAATTATTTTTATATATGGATTCATTATATTCATTACTACCTTGACTTTCAGCAAAGTCATTATCATCATTAGAAGATATAATATGAATTATATAATAATCACTTTCCATCTCCTTCATGAATCTTTCAACTTGAAAAAACTCTTGTAATCTTATAGGTGTTGGCCAATTAACTAAATTAGGCATTAGAACATTAAGGAAAGCACTAGGTAGGGAAGATTCCTTGGGTCTAGAATGAAAATACATCTTTTTGATTATTGATTTAAGCTTTAGATAACATTTCTTAGCATTTAGACCTTGAATACTTCCTACTTCAATTCTTATGACACTGATAATCTTATTGTAGATTTGTTTATAATTCAACATAGCAATGTTGTTAACCACAATCTCCAAACTTTCAAAACTTGACAAACTAATCTTAGATCTAAGATAACACTCCATCTTAAAATAAAATTTCTACCTCTTTCTTCTAGTGCTGAAAATCACTGAATAGAGGCAACCATTTTTTACACTTGACTTCCATGAATGAGAAACATGAAAATAAAAAATACCTCAATTGTTCATGCAATACTTTGATTTGTTGATCTGACACGGGTGCATAATGAAAATTCTTCACATGATTGATAAAACCTTATAGAGCCACCACCTCCAAGATTGAGGATAAAGAAATCACTATTGTAATTTAATTTTTAACACTTCTATTTCTTATAACAACATATTGCAAACAACACCTTAAAACTTATCAAGAACTTATACTTCTTTTTCAAGAGACTATCAAAAGCTTTATATTTGCCCATACAACTAAAAGTCCTTCAAAATAATACAATAAAATCAACTAGGAAACAACTGGTATAGAGATTTAGAGTTGCCACTCACACTTGTGAGAAATAAAATATAATTTGTCACTTGACAAATCTGAACCAGGCTTTCAATGTACGAGAAATGCAAACCATCAAAACACTCTTGTAGATGTGCAAACTTGAAAAAGAGAACAAAACCTTTTGTTCATTCTTGACTTTGATTTTACAACACCACTTTGAAAACAAAATTTGGCTGAATTGATTAAAGATGAACACTCTTAGCAATACAATTTACACTCAACCTCAAAGTTACTGTTGCAAATGGATAAAACTTCATTGGGGTGCACAACTTGGACTAAGAAATTGGAAAGAACATTAGAAAGCTTACTGCTGCAACTTTTTTCCATGTACTTCTTTCACTATATTGAATTTCCTCTTGTCAAATTCCTAGGGTTTGTCTACCATACCGATTCAATAGAGTCCCCAGTTGAGTTGCCATTTTTTTGGTGGTTTGAAACATTATGGTTTTAAATTACCTTGATGAGAACATAATATATGTAGGGGCAACTACTTCCCATTTTCAACATACCCTTTCAGACACCGAGCTAACTATAAGGCTAGACCCTTCTTCTACTTTAGGATTTGCAAAACTTATGTGGGTGGACCTCATATTCACTTATATGGTACCAGTGCTAAAACATACACTTGAGTCTAACAAGGTAGATACAACCCTTAATCTTCTAACACTTATGGAAAGATCTTAGACATGAAATAGCTAATAACATGGCCTAAGAAATTGATAAACTAAATGAGGACACCCTTTTAGCTCTTAAATGGAAAGGGAAATGGATGATTATAATGTCGATTTTAGAAAAAGCCCAATTATGTAGCACTAAGAACAAGTTGATCCTATAGTTGATTAGTGCCTTATCTATTAGGAAATTCCATGAATTACACACATACATCTATGATACCAGTGACCTATTCCATACATCAAGATATTAGATCTATCTTATCACTTTGTGAATCAGACATCAGCGTTCATAAAGACCCCATTCTCATGAAATATCCTTCTCAAATAACCAACAACCCTGTCAAATAAATCAAGAATTTACTTGGCCTTTTATTCCAACATCAAAACATATTAGACATATAACCTTATAGGGATGCAAATGGGTCTAATTTCTTTGTTCCTAAACTTCAAAATATTGTAGATTATAGAGATAGGAGACAAGAATCAGAATGAAACTAAGAAGATTCTTGTTCATTTGTATTTTATTTTTTTGAAACTATACATTTTAGATGCATACAAAATAACTCATGAAACCACTAAGCATATCAGAACTATCTATATTAGCTTAATTACTATTGTTCATACAAGAGAAATATGCTAAAGAATGGTATCACAATGATGAAAAAACATCAAAATTGGAACCCTTGGTCTCACAGTGAAAACTGCCAACTAAAACTCATTTTATCATTTTTTGCAAAATGTCAATTTCTTGTTAATGGGTCCTCTGACTGACCTTAAAAACTAACTAAAACGGATAACCGGGCCCTAAGATCTGATACACTAGTTTTTTACCTCACTTTCTCCTGCCTTGTCAAATCTTCTGTCATGATGATCATTCAGTCAAAAGATATTGATCATCAAATTTGCCTTCTCAGAACTACTTATAGGCAAACATGTTAGGAAATCATAAAATGTGTTCACATTTAGCTTTGAAAATAGAGAAAATTGACACTTGAGGGCACAGAAACTGGAGTGTTGGTTCACTTTCAAAAGGATAGTATAATTTTGTGATTTGGGATAATGACGCATAGCTAGGCACATTTGGTGAGCAATCAAAGTGGGCTACTTGGATTTGCAAAACTAGAAACACTGGCAGAAAAGAATTTTTCACAAATGGAATGGACTTGGGAAAGTGTGCAGATAGATTCATCAAGACTTGGAAGCTAGTACACTTAAAATATTTTAACATTAGAACACAATGGTACAATCCATTTGATTTCACCTATCACAGATTTAGAGTTATAACATCCTAAAGAGGGGTATCGACCAATCTACATTTCTTAGCACTAGTAAAAACTTCACAAATTGCATATGGAATTGCATTTGAAAACTGATCAAATGGATTTTTCATAAGATCAAAATTGAAACATAACAAGTTTTGACCTCTAGAATACAATGCAAAAAGAATTTTCTCATTTTGGTCAATTGGGTCAAAGTCATAACTAGTCAAATAGGGCCTCCCAGAATTCTGAACAATTAGCATCATCATGACAACACTAAACAACCAATTTTGAGGGATTCAAATCCTAGTGAAAATATGTCAAAATGAATTGAAATTTGAAATATATGTTCTTTGATATGTATGCTAAACACTTCCAAAGCACTGATTCATGAAACATAATTGGGTGCAAGATATTCAACTACAAACAAGGCCTCCTGTCACACTTTGACACTTAGGCAAAAATGCAGATTTGAACATTGCTCAAAACTTAACTTCACGGAATGACAATTTATCTTCATGGGATGAGTAGATATGTTGAATGCAAGGTGTTAGAAATATTAAACACCTCTTAGGCCTCAAAAGGACAACCAAGTACACATGCATTTAAAAGAACTTATAGGGCTTGCTTTTTAGGATGGCACTCAAAATCAGGGCTTCAATTTTGAGTCCTACCACAGGTGATTCTTGGGAGCTGTGGGGTTGATCTTTCATCAAATTTAACATGGTATCAAAGCTCCATATTTTCATGCCCTTGTTAAGTTTATGAGAGATTTTTCTTGGCTTTTAGATTTGTGCCTTTTTTTATTTCAGAGGGTTTCAATTTTCAGAGTTATTTTGTATTAAATCTGGGGGTCATTTTTTTGGGTGCATTTTTAGCCCAAATGGACCTCAACGTTGGATTCGTACCACCTAAAAATTCCTATTTTCATATAAAATTAGTCCAATTTGGACAAAGTTAAAATTTGAGGCAAAAAAATTGCTCTCAAATTTGGGCACACTTTTTGAGCCAACAATTTATTTTTTCACTAAAATAAATAAATCATAAAACAAAAAAAGCAAAAGACATTTTATTAAAAAAGAGAAATGCATGTTTTTCTAAAAAAGAAAATTTTCAGAAAGCACTTTCATGCTTTCTTTTATTTAAAAATAAATTAAAATGATGCAATGCCTGCATCATTGAAGGATGCATATGTTAGTAAGGTACTGATGCATGTAAATCTAGGTACTAATACATGCCAATACAAGTACTGACGCATGTCTAGGTGTGATGTCAACAATTTTGGAGCCAAAATTTGACTGCCTTCAAACCATCTCTTCTTTGATTTGTTTTGTTCTAAAAAGCTATTTGTAGTTTTTTGGCCATATCTTGGTCATACAAAAATGTTTTTTGACAAATCTTATTCAAAAAAATATTTTTGAGCTCGTCATGATGGTGTAGGTTATTTGTACTTTTGATGCTATTTGGTTTCCTGTTTATGTAGTCAAAGCTAGACGTTCTATTTTGTACTCCAAGAGACATATCTTGAGCATCTGATCTTTGATTTGGGAATTCTTTACATTGTTTGAAAGGTACTTGAGAGCTCTTTCTAGTGATGCTGGTCATTTTTCCAAATTCTTCTCTAGGCATATTCTATTTAGTCTTTTTCATTTTTCCATTCTGGTGGATATCTTGGTTGTTTCAAGTCCAAGGATTGATTTTGTTGCTTTAGATGATTCATCATGGGTTGTACTATTTTTTATATTAGCCTTATGTCTCTTTTTATCTTTGTTGACATCCTTTTGTAGTATTTTTGCAAATGCATTGAGATAAAGTGCCACTTTATCGCATTTCAAGATCTTGCACATCTTTGTGTTTTGTTGTACTCACACTACATTATAAAGTGCCTCGGGAGATTTTATGTTGGCCATATTCTCCATCTTCCTTTTTCAAGTGAGTATTCCTTCCATGAGATTAGCCTCATGATGTGTCAATGATACATGCTAGTTTAGGTGTTTGTACTTCTTTTGCACTCTCGATGTGCATTGTTCTTCTTTCTGTAGGACATATTGCATTTAGTTTTAGTGTTCATGTCTTACCTCTCATCAGTATAGGGGGGTTATGTTGGTTTTATTTCTTTCTTGGTTTAATAGAGTGAGCTGTGTTTTCAATATTTGATCCTATGTACTAGGCGATTGCAGTAGCTTGATACTTATGCATTTTGGTGAGATGGATCATTTAGCATATAGATATTCTTTAGTTCCTATTTTTGGAGGCCATGAAGATACCTTCCATATTTTATTGATAATCTCTTTAGGCTTAGTCTTCTCTACCTAGTCATGTTCTATACAATGGAGGTTCTTTAGATCAACAGTTTGGTAGTGTTTGTAACTTCATGCTTTAGTGGTGTTCTTCATGATCATCTTTTGTTCCTATCTTCTGGAACGTTCTTTCCATCTCTTTTTGGAGTAGGATTTTTCCCATGTGGTTTTCTCTATTTCTCCTCTTTATAAAGATTTGGTTGTGCTTGGGTATCTCATCAGGCCTTGTTGCTGAGATCCAATTTTCTTTCAACAATAATTTCTAGGTTTTTAGCTACTCCCTAAGTATACCTTAAGGGGGGTGGGTGTTAGAGTAATAAGATATTGCCTTATTAATTAAATATTTTTCATTTAATTATTAAGTCACTTATTATCTCTAGTTTACTTAAGCTAAACTTTAGACATATAATAATTAATTATTTTATTAATTATTATCATGCAACCTAGGTTTTACCCTGTTAGGGCTTTGATCTCCTTTTATAAGGATTGATTTCTTTGTAATTTTAATTCATTCACTTTTGATATTAGAAAACTCTTTTTTGCTCATCAATAATGTCTCATCTATGGATTTAGGAATCCTAGTCTCCATTGATTTTTTATTTTCTCTTTTGTGATAGGTGGTTGCATACAGGTGATTCTTGGGAGTTATTGGGTTGATCTTTCATCATCTTTAATAATGTGTGGACTAGGACTAGACTTTTCTAGTCTTCCTTGCAATCCTCTAGTTGCATTTGATAATTCTAGTGTTCTTTCCCTTGTCATGCAACTTTTCTCTTTGGTTGTGGAAGACCATATCTCTCTCTCTCTCTCTCTCTCTCTCTCTCTCTCTCTCTCTCTCTCCCTCCCTCCCTCCCTCCCTCCCTCCCTCTCTCTCTATAAGGGATGTGTTATTTCTATTGTTCATGGTTGCATCATGATTTTTCTTGCTATGTTTGTTCTAGGATGTGAGATCATGTTGTTAAAACTCTCATTTTGGTCTATGACCCATTCTTTCTTAAGGGATTTTTCATTTAATATCTTGTAAAAAGTTTCAAGTCCCTCCAAAACCTATTTCTTTGTAATAAGAAATAATAATATAAGTCAAAGTCAAGTAGAACAAAACTGTTAGGATTAACCTTAGATAGAAATATCTGTTACATGCAAATATAACCAATACTTAAAAATAGTAGATTGCATAAAAGAGAACAAAAGATGCCAAGATTTAACATGGTTCACACAATCCATTGGCTATGTCCACCAATAGCTAGTCCAATATTATTATTATCATCTAGTGATTACAACTTGATTACAATTTGTAATCCCTTACAGCTCAGTACCACCACAAGAAGCTACAATAACACCATTCATTATGAAATCCCTAACACTAAGCCTTTTTATATAACATTTTTCCACTTACAAAATTAGGGCTAGAATAAGTCATCCAATAGGAAAAATAGCAGCCGATACCTTTTACAATATAAGGAAATTTTTGGCTTCAGGGGCATTGCCCCCAAAAATCCCCATGAGGGCATTGCCCCTCAATCCCACCTTGTATTGCAACAGGGAGAGCACCTAGGGCATTTCCCTAGGACCATCTTGGGGGCACTACCCCCAAATCCCTATAGAAATAATATGGGGAGAAAACCATGTTGAATAAACCTTTGAGTCTGATTAGGCCCCATATCATAACAAAAACTATTAAAAAAGTCACCATCTCTTCCACCTTTTTTTTATAGTCCTTACTCTACAAACACAAGAGTTCAAATTGTATATATTTATCTTTTTGAAATGCAACAAAATTCTTCCAACTTGGGAAGCACTCTAAAACAATTATTTTGGATGTAGCTTAAATTTCAATCAATAATAGAGGCAACCTACTTTTAATTTTTTGTGTTGGAAAAAGTAATGTAGCAACACTATCTAGAGTTAATCATGATTATTATGGTATATTTTATAAGGGGCTTAAGCCCAATCTTGTAGTCTTTGATCTTCTTATTGTGTTTGAAGCTAGTATTATAAACTCAAGATGGATATAACTTGTATTCTTTGAGTTTCTTTTATCCTCTATGTTTGTGTACATATGTAATGTATGTTAGTGTTTCTAAGCTACATGCATTTTTATCTCTACTTATGAAGCTTTATAAGAAGTCATGGAAGGCCTTTGAGACTTTGTGATATTCTTTCTTAGTAATTCTACTAGATTATACTAGAAAGATTGTTACAAGATAAGATCATCTACTCTAAAATAAGAGAATGTGATGGAGGAAAGAACACCAATTTTGAAAAAAGAGAATATGGTGAAGGTAACGTCTTATTGTTAGTTTAGTGTAGATAATATGAGTTACAAGAGAGGATCATCTACTCTAAAATAAGAGAATGTGATGAAGGAAAGAACACCAATTCTGAAAAAAGAGAATATGGTGAAGGTAACATCTTATTGTTAGTTTAGTGTAGATAATTTGAGTTAAGTGAAGTTGATTTTAGTTACAATAAACAAGGGGATCTCCCCTGATAGAGAGAAGAGACTGTCTCACATAGTTGTTGAAATCACTATTTAGCAATTAGTTAATTTAAGTTGATTCCAATTTGTTTACCAATAACCATATAATATAATTATTTGGATTTCAAACATAAAAAATTCTTGAAAATTGAAAAACATGAAACAACCATAAAAATAGGGAAAATGCATTTTTCTTGTTAATTCTTACCAAAATGTTGTACTAAAAGATTAAAAAATACATGAAATAAAAAATGAAATTCTATCATCATTGCCAATTCGACAAACTTAGAATAATCTATTTGAAAATTCTAATGTTTTTCAATTATGATTATTTGAACCATTTATTTTCAAATTCATAATTTCAACCATTAAATTTTTGTATTGTAGAGTATAAGAATGAAAGGAAAAAAATGAAAAGTGAAGCATTTCTAAGCCAAAGAGAGTTTGGAAAGCTCCATATTTTTTAAACTTTTACCCATCTATGGGAAAAATGTGGGACACATTTAAGCTGCCAAGGATTGAGGTGTTGGGATCAAATTATCCCAATTTTTCTATTTGTATTTAAGAGAATTAAGGGGAGGAGGTGGAGGGGATCAGTGCAAAATTGTAGTATACTAATTCAAGTACAACCTTATGCAACTTAAACTGTAGCTTCCAAAACAATTAACAAATAACTCATGAAATGCACTAGAAGTAAATAATATCAAACATCCTCACAGTCATCACACATGCCAAAATGATTTTTATATTCAGAAACCCTCAACTAGAGGGACAAAACCATGATGGGGATGATAGTCACAAGCCCTTCATTGAAGTAAATAGGTTTTCCATTTTAGGAGCTACACATATCCTTTTTGAGGGTTCACCCTATTAGGAGTGATTGACACACTATTAAGAGAACACTAATATTTGTTAGGATCTACCTCTCTAGAGGATTGTAGAACTCCTTTTGAGAGTCCACTTTGTTAAAGGCTTTACCTCAATTGAGAAAAAAAGGTCCACCCATTTAAGGAATTTCTATCATTGCAACTCTTAAGGAACAACAATTTCTATGATCTACATGTAGCATTCATTTCCTATTAGATCTAATCTATCCTCTACACCTGAATACTACTTAGTTCTCAATCTTTGCTCAATACCTTGATCACAACCCTAACACATTGAATTCCTTTTCACAAATTCATTTAACTTCATTACTCATAATTTATAAGAATATTTCTTAATGGGAACATCACTCTTTCCACTTAATCCTCACCATTCACTCAAATTTCAACCTTGGCACTCAGTAACCAAATTTAGTTCACATATCTCAATGTCATAATATGTTTTCCTTCACTGCCTCAATCTATATTAGGGTTTACAAGGAGATTTACCCATGAAAAATCAAAACTTGTTTGACCAACTCTAATGTTCTTCTAAAATCTTCTCTTCACACTTGATTTGATAGTTAACTACCACCTTAGCATAATCTCATTGATTAAGACGTGTCATCAAAACTTCTAGTGACACCACCTAATTCATATTGATAATTGATAATTGATGTAAGGCTGATAGCTCAAGAACATGAGTTGTTTAATATTTTGCAACTTCATCTATCATCAAGATGATTTCTCATCATCCATCATCATCATGGGCTGCAATAATGGCCATAGTATCTACTAGACATGAACATACAATATTTGTATGAATGCTCCACTTTATTCTCACTAGACATTGATCACCACCAAAATAACCTTATGCTATTAATTTTCTTGTATACTAATAATTGTATTTAACTACTTTACTTCTTTCTGATCTAGGTAGTAGCTTATCGATCACACTTTTTTCTTATTGGTTGATCTACTCAATTTATATCATTAGGTTTCAATAAATGATAACCAAATACATAATTACTTCAGACCTCCTCGTCAAAACCATCATGATGCCAACAATCTTTCCCTTTGCAATTGATGGAAAACTCCTATCTTATATAGGAAATAGGTAACCTATCAACACTCCATCAAATTTTGTCTTTCTATTTTGATTAGAGAAAAATAAACAATCTATATGCATGAACCTACCTAACACTTTAATAACTCAACCAAACTTATTATCTTCTTAGTTGAACTTGTTATCTTCATTTATTCACATTTCCACATACTACACTCCTCCTTTTGTTAGTAATGATAAAGGCATAGAAACTCAAATATTTACACAAAGATGACTCCTTATGCTTATATCTTGTCGAATACCTCCTTGAAGATAGTTCTTTTTGAATCCAACTAAATCTACCATGTTGTCTTCAATGATTCATGAAATAATTTTCCCATGAAGGTATGCTACTAACTCTTCCATTGAGTCTAAATTTCTTATTTGGGTAAACCTAATATAATTTCAACATTCTTGACATAATGTTGCATCACCTCAATAGTAGGGGATAAGTATGACTATGAATCAAATAAAATAAATACCCTCTTCTACTATTCATCTTGGAATTGTTTGACCTTATGTGTATCCATTTTCAATTCAACACTATACTTTACTGCAAAAATTATCATAGGATTGAACTTCTCAACTAGTGCATCAAGTTTTTTCTCTGCATCATCTAAAATATTCTTGAAATCTTCAGTGAAGTCTAAAAGTTTTGATACCTTTGTTAACAACTTTTCAAAACAATTGAATGTAACCTTTATTTCATTTGCTAGTTCATCATCAAGTATCTTCCTATCTCTAGCTATTATCTCCATCAACTTTACAACTCTTTTGTTTTCATAATTGCTCTTCACTAGCTTCATTATTGTAGTCTTTGACTCAGGAACTTTTAACGAAATAGCTTCGATCAATAAATTCATGTAATAAAATCATGTTTTCCTTAGGATTATACACTACATTAGAAAAAAGGTTTTCTAGTATGTCTGTGGCCAATTTCAACATTCTAGATTTCTTCTTCTTTTCTCTCAACCTATCCTTATCCACCTTCCTCTTTAACTCAAAAAACATCAGTAACTCCTTATGGCTCATTCTTGTAATATCAACTATAGACTGGGTCTCCTCTTCCTCCTCCTCCTCCTCCTCCTCTTCCACTAGAGCGGCCTCAATGATAGGTTTTATCGTCTTCCTTTTATCCACTTCTCTTAAACTCAATTTCTTCATTATTGTCAATGACTACTCAACTACTTGAAATTTTCTTCTTCCTTTTTCTCTATCACTATTTGTACTATTTTTTCATTTTGGGTGCGTTCAACTTAACCATAAGGAATGTATTCAATTGGTGTACTACCTCTCCACTAGTTTGACCAACATATCATGTTTTAATTAAATGAACTTGTTTGATAATATCTAACATCACCTCACCAAAGACTTGTTCTAGAGTAGTTGTGTCATCAACTTGAAAAACTAATAAATCATCATCTTTCTTTTAATATTTGGTGGTTTATTTCTCTTTTGGTGTTTTCTCTTCTTTCTTTTGCATTTGCAATATCTTCTTCCATTGTTCAATAGTTTCATCATGTACACTCTAAGTATCACTAACTAAGATTCTAGATTCTCTTTTCCTCATCTTGAAGTCTTGTATGAAATAATCAACTATGATCTTTACATCATTAGCATAACTCGGAATTTACTTGCATAAGAACTCTATCAAATTTCAATGCTTCCCTCCATATTGTATCTATGGAGTCCTAAAAACTTGTGTATACTCCATATAATTGCATCCACCAACTTCTTTTCCTCATCATTACAAAATTGATATCTTCTTGCAATAGTTACTAGTCTGTTGCTCTCCATTATGTCTTTGGTAATGAAATCAATGTTAGGGGTTGTCTTCTTATCACTTTTCTTCAAATTATTGAATTTTTTATGTAACTCAATTATAGCTTCTTCCTCTTCTATGGTGTCAAATTTTTGACTCTTTCCTTTCTTCTTTCCTCTCACATTCAACTCCCTTTCTTCCTTGGTCAGTTCAACTTTTTGTTGAATCCTTTTCCTCACTCTTTTCACAAGACTTCCATTTTCTCTTGTAGATTTTCTCTACTATTGATATCTCCTCTATTTTTGTAATAGGAATTTCTTGTGTAGGTTATTCTAGGGGTGCAGTTTCTTCTTCACTTCCAAATTTCTCTAATAATGTCTTTCTCATCATCCTTGTCTTTGCCTATATCAATAATTGCTTTAACTCTATTTGTATCTTCAATTGGGATTCTTTATATGTTTCAAATATAGGAACAATTGCATATATAAGTTTAGAAAATAGTACATTTGCATATATATCTTTACCATCTCATCATCTAATTTATAGTTCATGGTTGGTAACCAAAAGGTTATTGGTTGCATAGCTTGTAAAATACAAGTGTCACCATCACCAATAAAGCATATATCATCTTTATATTGTTTTAAAATGTTTCATGATATCATTTCTCTCTTATGTATTCTAGATTGAAAATATTTGAAATAACCCCACATAATATTATTGAAATGCTCTCCTAATTCTCTAGTAACCTCACTTATAGATATACAACAATAGTTTTGTAGCCATCTATTGAACCACTCCTCTACCAAGAAATACATTTTGCACATGAAAGAACCTACATACCATAATTACTCCATATTTGAATATTTGTTTCTTGTCCCTCTTTATATTTTCCACAATACCATGAATTGGCTCCTCAGCATCTCACATAAGTCAAATTTTGCATCTTCCTTCACTATCTAATATGCATAATGAATGACTCCATGGAGCATTCTATTTATTCATCTCAATTATGACCATAGATGAAAATATAACTTTTTGGTCTACTATAGCATGGATAGCCATGGCTCTAGAATCTAGTTTGGATTTCATTAATCAAGTTACCAAATTCACATCTATCATTCTTGGGGTCAATAATTTGTTGGTTTCACAAAACCCTATTAGTCAATGCATAATCTCCTTGGTGATCTTGTGTGGTTATATCCAACCATAGAAATTGTTCATAAAATTCACTCAAAACATACCAAATCCATTTAGGATGAAACTTATTTGGAATTTTGATTGCACACACTAAACCCTTTGTCTTCAGATTCTCGTACTCACTCTTCATCACTTTATGTGCACACAACTTATTTTCATACACTTTATTAATGGGTTCCACTCCAATTTCTTTGAATTTACAATAGATATAAGAGCATATGTATTAAATTAATAAAAAATATGGAGGGATAGAGGATAGGACACCCATCTTATTATTCTCACTCACCTTCATCATATGCAACTAGAACACAAGTTGTGGTTCATCCACAATATCAATCAAAAAAAGAATGTCCACTATTTGTGCCATGAATACACACATAATTACTATGAAAATATCATCAACATGCAAAATAATACCATGTTCTTTACTAGTTAGTGTTCTTGAACACTTTCAAAACTTCCTTTTTGCAAACCATAATTCTTTTCATGTCAATCACTTTCAATTACTTGAAAAAAAACCTTAACTGCTCATATGAAAGTAAAGTTAAAAATGAACTTACTAAACCCTTATTTATCCTTGGAAAATAGTTGCACCATTTAATAGTAAACAATACTTTTTCTATTGGTTAACACTATTTAACCATTATACTTTATCCCTGGTTAGAACATAAAACTTTAATGCTATCAACTCAAAACCTTATATGACTTCAAAATTTTAACTTTATCCAAAATGCCAATATACATCTCAAATGTATATTTATTGTACAATCATATCTTAGGGGATCGTTGAAAGCTTTTTCTTTAAGTGCTCCTCCTAAGCCAAATTCTCACTTAGTTTGATTATGAATCCTTTGAACTAAAGGATGATGGCTTTCTCTTAGATGAATTCACTTTTTCCTTAGTGGCCTCTTTCTTCATCCATATCTTCTT
This sequence comes from Cupressus sempervirens, assembly GCA_028749045.1. Taxonomy (NCBI): domain Eukaryota; kingdom Viridiplantae; phylum Streptophyta; class Pinopsida; order Cupressales; family Cupressaceae; genus Cupressus; species Cupressus sempervirens. The sequence continues at coordinate 614,071,147 of CM053793.1, read as the reverse complement.
TATTTCATTTTTGACTTCCTCAACATCAACAATCTTTTTGCCTTTCTTATCATCTGAATGGTTATAGTCTCTAGTAAGGTGACTGGTCCTATGGAAATGAAAACATGTCATACTAGTTGACTTCCATGGTCCAACATTTTCTCTCTATTTTCTCATTCTACAATTCACAACGAATTGTCTATAATTACCAAAAAATGAATTTGTGTCATTGAACTATGAATCCCTTCTATATGGGCTTATTGGTTTGACTGGTGTCCTATGAACATTCACCTTAGACTTGGAATATTCATCTTTGTGACCCTATTTAATGAAATAAAAATATTAACCATCAAATATTCCCACACTAGATCTACATTCACATGTAGTAATGCCATATTTGTGACAATTAAAGCAATATCCATTGAATGTATGAGGTGTAGTGATTACTAGTCAACTCCTACAAATATTTTTTTTATGACCAGATGATGAAGGGTACTCTCGTCATTATCATAAAGATGCACAACATAATAGAAAAATAACAACAATTTACAACAACATAAAATGAGCTTCTTATTATCTCCAATAAAATAAAATTATAGTATTTAGAAATTGAACATACAAAGCCATATGGAATTTTCCTTACAATATTTTGTAGCATAGAACCACCATATATCTATCTAGAATTTTCCTGAACAACCCTGTAGACCTTCATTATATACGACATAATTTCTACCATCCAAGAACACTCTAGAAACTTTAACCCTAAAGTTTGAGGATGAACAAACATTACGCTATTATTATTTATATTTTATTACATTAGAGTAGGCCCCAATAACTTTTAAAACTCTTTTTTTGGAAGAAATATCATTTTTTCCAACTTTAGGTAGTACAACCTCTATAGCTCATAACTCATCACTAGCATCTTTGATTAACTATTATGACTTCATTTCAGAAAAGCCATGCAACACTCTACAACATTTGTCTTACAGAAGCTCTAATCACTTGAGGTTTGATCCCCTATTTAGAAGACTCTAAAGCCTTCAAATCTTAATTCAAAGTTTTTATACCCTACTACCAATACCAATATTTGTCAATAACTTTACAAATAGACTTGATCTTGTACTCAAACTATTCGAACTCTCAAAATTTGAGAGTGCCATGTTAAAATGTTGTTAAAAGTAGCCCTATGCGCACTTTTCAGCATTAATGACTCAAATGAATTTCATGCTCTGTCACCTTTTTTAAGCCCATTTATAGATCTAGAGTCATCGATTTGCAGTTTTGAATGAATTTTTAATGAGTCATTTTTTAGCTATTGTAAAATCTACAGGTAGTGCAAGATAAATGAACATGCCCTCTTTGCATTTTAATACCTTGAGCCCTATTGAGTTTCATGGCTTACTAAATTAGGGGTGTTTTTAATGCATATCAAATAAGTTGTATTTCAATTTTTAGGCCCTCACACTCATTTACGATAGACTTTGCATCTCCCCAAACTTTGATGTTTCATTTGGTTTTGTAGCTTGCACTTTGTCTCAAATTGACATTGTCCACTTTGAGGTCTTGTAATTTTGGATTAGTGATTAGTGAGACCAAATTTATTATTTCCCTGCATTGTAAACTTCACATAAATGCCCTATGTCCATCTCCATCATTTCATGAATGGATTCGCCCAGTTTTCAAAGCCCTTTTCATATCAAATCTATTCAGATTGACTAGTTGCCAAAGTGCACAATTATACAAGGTCAAGTTTTAGGATTTGTAAAATGTGACCATATGATTGTTATAAATCCCAACTACAGCCCTTTATTCTACATGAAAAAGCTGATTCCCCAAGTTTAAGATTCCCAAGTGATAATATGGTAAGTTTATCAAGCCAGTTCCACGTCCAATTTATTCAAATAGACTGGGCATTAAGTGCAAATGTTACAAACTAGCTAACTTGGAGAGATTGCAAAATTTGACCAGTAAGGTGGCATAATAGGTTAGTTTTTTTGTTGTGTTCTCTCTATGAGGATGTTTCAGATCATTAAGTGTCCATCTAACATTATTTCAAAATCAATTCTGAATGCAATTTATTCTGAATTTTTGCATGTTTTAGCTAACATATATGTGGGTAACCATTTTAGACAAGAGATATTATGCGCCCTGCAGACTATCATGCGGTACATGTTGTCAAATCATGCTGGTGGTATCTTCATGTGCTAACGGATCGAATTTCATGTCCCTGGTAAGCCATTTGATATTTTTACCAGATCAATATGAAATGCAAATTATTATTCTCTGACATATTCATTTGTAGAACAAAATGAAAGTAATGACCTCAAAGATTAATATCTCTTGACCTGCACATTACTATGGTGATCCCTTTTGAAGGATGTATCCTTTGTATACCAAGGAACATGTGAGTCATATGCCCCAGTCCAGTTGCATGTTTTGGCCAGTTTTCGGGGCCAAATATATTGGATTTTCTATTTGATGACAACACTTTGTAGACTGGGTGAAACAAGAGTTTTAAGTGATAAAAAATTCCCGAGGTTCGATCAAACTGCAAAGGGCACTCAGTTGGACCAACTAAGTTGACCAAATTCAAATTGTGTTTTTGGTGGGGTCCACTTGGGACTTGACTTTCCTCGGATTACGTTCTTCCCGTGATATAAATTACTATTTTGTTATTTGAATATTTTGATTTCAAACAATAGAGTTGATATCTGAGGGCAATGAGTGTGAGATTTGTTTAAATGATTTTCGGGTGTATCAATATGATGGAAGATATTCTAATTATAAGTGTTTTCATTTGGTCGTAAGTATAGGAATGGAAAATAGGAATGACTATTCTAATAACAACTATCCTTTGAAATGGGCATAAGCTTATTTTAAAGGTAAAATGAGAAAGACACCGCTATCTTCACTACAAATTGTATAGTTGACCAATTTTCAAAAAATGTAAAATATCATAGATTTTTCTAAAATTTTCAGTATTTGATTTTCATGATCTGCATAGTTTGTAGTTGAAAACAACAAAAAAATTGAAAAAAAATCACTATATTTTTGTAAATCTGAAAAAAAAAAATTGACTTTATTTTGTCTTTAGTACATTTTGTCTGGAGATTAGCCTGTCCCAAATGAGAATATGTATTCCATTCCCTATTCCAATTGATATACCAAACAGAAAATAGAAAACTTATTCCTAATTTTCTGTTCCTATTCCAACAACTAAACAGACCCTAAATGTTGCATGGATGGTTAATGAATGGCATTCTCTGGCTCACAATTGATTAGATGAGTACAGTAACTTCAAGTGTATGATTTTCTTTATTTTATGAGCTCTAGTTTGAATGAACTAAGACTATGGAGGTTCCACAGAGTATGCATTGGAAAGGCTTGTCAAGTTTCAATACTGCAGTGGACGGTTTGCATGGATTGGTAGGCCACTTTATGAAGATCAAACTGCAGGATATACAAAAATAGATTTGTTGAATGCATTTATATTTTAAAATGATTTTCAAATGTGCCGAAAAAAAGAAGAAATGGCAACTGCAAAAAACCTCAATGGTGGAGATCTGCGGTAAGCATTTGAGGGGAAATGATGGATGCCATTAGTGCGTGATTGGTGCCAGTACAACAAGTTTGAGCACTCACGATTAGGATCGAGGGTCTTTATTTAAAAATCCTACATTCCTTGTTGCATCTTGTGTAATGTTTTCCTTTGCAAGCCTTTCACAGAAAAGGAACACCATTTACAGGGAGAGGGTGCATTTGACAACGATCCAAATGTGGCATGGCATTCAACAAATGTATAATAAGCGTGATGCCATGGGCCAATGGGATGGTTGTACTGCATGTCTAATGTTAGGGATGTTAGGTTTCTAATATAGGAAATGAAATGGGCCATTCTTATATATCATATACTAAGGATAAAATTAAAATTGGAAAAAAATAGTCAATGTTAACTATTTAATACTTTTAGTTTGGGAATCAAGTCTTAAATTGTGATGTTTATACCATCCAAAATGATAGAAGTCTTTGGGAAACACTTTTCTAAATTAGAGCGGACATATTATAGAAGAGGCATGATTGACTTTTGAATGTCCAATTGTCTAGGGCATCCATGACATGGAAGACCCAGTGCATTGTCAAGTGGCTTGAGTTGAATTTTGATGCCATTAATGTGAAGGAGTATTGTTCTAGCACATAGGTTACATGCAAGTATGGGGAGTGCTTGAAGTTTATCAAGGAGGGTCTTGGCTAAGGTGCCAACCCAACCATAGTATCTACACACACATAGAAGGTAAGTTATGTGGGAAAACCTTAAGTTTTTTTTATCGCAAATTGGTGGGTTCGTGAAGCTTTCAGTTACTTTTATATACCCATGTATTAAAAATGAAGTGCTAAGAAGGCCATGTGCCTTGTATGCAGCTATCCTCCCTACAAATTGTACCATTGACTAAATTTCAAAAAAATGAAAACACATGAGTGATTCTTTTTGAAATTTTCAACATTTGATCTTCATGATCTGTATATTTTGTGATTGAAAACAATAAAAATTTTGAGAAAATTTCATTCTGTTTTTATGAATCTAAAAAAGAATCATGCTTGAATTTTTATTTTTTATTTTTGATGCATTTTGTCTGATTAGCCAGCGCCATGTGGCTTTTGGCAAGTGACAAAACCAATGTGTAGAGGTGGGTCTGGTAGGTGGTGTTTGAGGTAACATGACAATAACAAATTTTGAAAAAGGAAACTGATGTAGTTGATGATATGATGTCCAATTTTGGCCGGTGACATAATAACCAAACAATGAAGAATGGTGACATGTAAAATTGGTCGGTGATAAGTGGAGTCTAATTCGAGAATGGTGGATGAATCTAGAGCTGCTATGTGGCATGAAAATTGAGGAGGTCAGACATAGGTGGCATACGCCCATGATAGCATGATCGAGATGGCAGAATATGATGTCATCATGTGATTATGTAAGGTTAGCACCTAGTAGTGAGGGCTAGGTAGATAGTGATGCATGCGATTAGCTAAATGATGACATATCATGGATACCATACTACATAGGGGTTAAGGAAGGATGAAGGCCTTGGTGGGATAGTCAACGACTATCAAGTCATTTCATTCTAAATGGCTCAATGGCCATTCTCATGCTATTGTGCCTCAGTTATATCATACCCTGACAAGTTGGATTCCCATTCAATTGCATCGTAGCGATCATACCCTCAGAAACTTAGTACAATGTCATATTTCTGATATAGTGTCACATTTTTAATATTATATAGGGGAGAGGAACCAATAGTTGAGTGGGGTCCAATTGTCGATCAACCTCTTGTGAATATTTTATCCAATCTTCCAACATATTTTTACTATATATTGTAATTAATTGATCTATTTGTAAATAAGAGCTCTGGTTGAACTAGAGTCCATACATTATGTGAGGGTTAGAAAGTAAATAAAATAGATTAAATTTTTATTTGTAATATATATTAAAAATTATAATTTATTCAAGTTTAAATATTTTATCTTCTTTATGTTTTCTTATTGTAATAATAATAATAATTATTATCAAAATATTAAAATACTTTTAAAATATCATTACAAATAATATTTACTTAAAAATTATTAGTATTTTGTTAATATCAATAATTTTATATATCTAAAAAAATAAAATTTTAAATATATGATTTATGATTGAAAATTTTAAATATATTATTAATATGTTATATTGCATTTTTTTATTGATAAGAGGTCGAGGCCAAGGTTAATTATTATTACTTGTTGTGATTAATCATTATGATTATTAGTTAAGTTCAAGTAGATTTGAACCCAAGACCTCTCATTTAAGAGGTTCACAATTTACCATTGTGTTATAGGCTCTTGCCTTACATTGTATTTTTGTATTAATCTTAGGTTTTGAATTGATTAATTTATTGATAAACTTTTTAAATATTAAAAGGAAATAAAAATTGAAAGAAAAAAATAAAAACTAAAAAATATTTGCACAAAAACATTGGCCATTAGGGGTGATTGTGGATAGGGATGGTCTTGAGGTGAAGGATGTTGAGGAACTAGATAAGAAGGAGGCTAGTTAGCCTAGTTGATTGCTTTTCTTTTTACTATAATAATGTTGTTTAATCTGAGCTTGATGCCCTACAAGACTTTTTGTTATTTGTATAAGTTTAATTGCTAGAATGATAGTAGTAGTATATTGTTTTAGTGCTGGAATACTTTTCTTGTTTATTTTCTTGATTATAGCAGGACTAATATTGTTAGGGCTATTATGGATTATGATAGTTTTTTGAAGTATAAAAATGGTATTGGTTAGATGATAGGGAGGTAACCTTTGGTTGATCTTTTAGCCTTTTTGTACTTTGGGGTCAACCCCCCATCTCTCTTGGCTGCACTATCTATATACTTCAAAAACATTAGCCATGAAAATTGGTGACAATTGCAATTGATGTGGAAAATACAAGTCACAAAAATGATTGCCCTAAAACAACAGGTGGTCAAATAAAAATTAACAAGAACTATGCAAGTTTCTAATATCCTAAATAAATATAGGCAAGCATGATTACTTCGTTTTACCTTTAAGTAAATGTTTCCTTCAGGCAGCTAGATATTTTAGTCCTGATTTTCTAAATTTATTTTTTTATTAATTTTTGCTACTTTTTTTTTTCTCTCTATTTAGCTAAAATTACTAAAATTATTTGAAAGTTACTATACTTAGTGATGTCTTGTCTTAGCTGACATGTACTCTAACAATGTAATAAATTCGTATTTATCTTGTCATCACTATTTTTTCTATTTTTCACAATTAAGAAAGGAAAATAACCCTAGTAAAATTGTTCCCATCCAATACTAAATAAGAAATTATACTTGAAAAATAGATTTTAAAAATACTCTCTATCAAAACTTTAGATTTTAGGATATGTTTCTCATGGAAGCTCAGGCTATTTTATATGCTATGGAACAGTGTTGCTTGCAGGGATGGAGTAAGATTATCTGTGAGTCTGATTCCCAGGTGGTGGTGAACATGCTTTCTTCACAAGAGCTTGAGGATGTTAGTTGGCAGCTGGCCACTATTGTTAAGAAGATTCTTTTCTTCTCTTCCTCTTTTCAGTTCATTAGGTTCATGTATATTCCTCGTGAATGGAATAGAAGTGCTGATTGTTTAGCCAAATGGGCTTCTAGTCA